>CM046448.1:14109967-14709967 GCA_025506515.1 Flaveria trinervia
AGTGGGTGTTGTTTGGATCCGATTATTTCCCATATCACAATAACAATTTTGTATTTCAATTCAATGGTAATGCTTTCTTGCACACCATCTGTTTGTATAAATGCCCCTGTGTAGCTACCTTCAATTTCTGATTACCCATTTACTCATTTATATGCCAATGAATTCAAATGAATTTCTGATTACCAATCTATGTCAATCTTGATGGTATGTTGTAATTATTGCAATTGTAATATCTATACAGTGTCAGTGTTACCAACTAGAAGATGAAAACATCAGGGATGTAATACTAGTTATTGTCCTGAAAGTTACAACAAAAGTTGTAAATTGTTTAAGGATCAACTGTCTTAAAATTTAAATTAGTGTTCGGTAGGAAGCTTTCCCTCCAAGAAATAAGTTAAGAATGCTAGAGCGCGCCCTGGTTGGTAACTTGGGACAAAATGTCCAGCTCCTCTTATCGTCACAAACGTTAGGTTTTCGTATCCCACAACATATCCACCAACCTATATAACATATAGAAATTTCCATGTATCACTTTATTATGTGATAGTTAGAAATTTTTTGAATAAAGACCGAATAGAAGGATTCTACCTCGCCTTGGTACTTCCATGGGTACCATGGGGTCTTGACTGATGTTTGTAGTTTGTTAATAGAGTACCTATTTGTCGTCACTGGTATTCTCCCATCTGTATCTCCGCTGCAAGTTTGTGTTATAATCGGTTAAGCATACACACGCAGAGTGCGAGCTTTAGCAATGACGGCATGACATTAAATTAAGTTACCTGTAAATCCATACGCTGATTTCACTGGCCATTATCTCCTGAATTATAGGCAACACTGTAAAAGGCATGTTCTTCCAATTTGTGTTGATGAAACCACTGCATTCAAATACAAGATTTTGTCTAAAGATTTAGCTAGATGATGTATATTTATGCTTGTTATACAACTTTTAAAAAATATGAACATCTCTGAGATCTAAGGTTATTAGTATTACTTGCAGGATTCCCATTCGACTGGTTTTGCATGAAGTGCCTGTTGCACAGCAGGAGTATTCAGGTATCCTAGAATATAATTTCCTGTGCATGGATCAAATCCTGATATCTGTATCAATCATGTTAATAACTTCCATGTAGATATAGTACTCCAAGTATAGTTGTTTATATCAAATCTTACCGATGGTGTGCTGTTGCTGTATGGTGAACATAAAGGAGTATAGATGTCATAGGAAAAGATGTTGCTCAAAGCCGCGGATGCCTGATTTTGATAGTGGTTACATTCATCTGTGATGGTTGCATCCTCTGAAAAATTACAGTGGGAAATGATTCCTTTATGGATTTCGTCAGAAATGATTGCGTGTGTCCAGAAATAATCATACATTCCTGTGTATGCGGTTTCTTCATCGACAAATGCATTTCCGAGCTGAAGTATAACATGAACACGTTCATTCTTATATTCAGTATCAACAAATACTGTAATGTTGCTAGTATATTCAATACTTACAGCAATTCCTTTAAGGTTAATGACAGTTTGATTGCTGATCTTGTTGTTTTCAAGAATAACTTGTGCGAGTTGAGGCACATAATGCCCTGCATAGCTTTCTCCAGTGATGTAGAAATCTCTAGTTTTGTACTCCGGGAATCTTTCTAGCCAGTTAATTAGAAACATATATGAATCTTTTGCTGTTTGTACGTCATCAGTTATATAATCTGAAGACGTGTTTGAGTAAGAGAATCCGACTCCAGCTGGGGATTCCAGGAATAAGACATTTGCAACTGCAAAGATTATATAACACATTCTTTAATACATGCTCTTTCCTACTCCTTATGAAAGATATATATGATTCTTACTGTTGTTCCATGCATATTTATTCCGTGACAGTGTTGCATTATCGGCATTGACTCTAAATGGTCCAAGTTCCATCATGGCCCCATTACCAAACGAAGAGCAACCTGGCCCTGCAACAATTCTCAGCCTTCTTTAGTTCTTGAACATGAATCACTTCAAAATCAAGAAAACGTTACCTCCATTGAGCCAGAGTACAAGAGGATTAGTGGAAGAGTTGACCGGTGACTCTGCAAGATAGTAGAACAGTGCTCTTCCATGGCTCGGGTCAACAGTCACATACCCTGAGTACTGATTAAAGTCTGTGCCAGCTAGCTGACCTGGCAATTCTGATATCTTGTCAGCATCCTTAAACCCATCCTGTGGCCCTACGTAGACAGGCGAATATGAGTACTTGGCATTGAAATGTTGTTGACTTACATGATTCATTGTCATTCTTCTTAAACGTTGAATCTTTAATGTGTTCTCAAGAGGGTCATATCCATTGCCACCATAGCAAGACACGAAAACAAGTAGACTGAAATGGACAAACAAATGGAATGCAATCTTCATTGATTTAAGGTATGTTGTACTGCTGCTTAGATGATATAAAATCATTTATATATACATGTGGATACTTGTGGGAAGTAACGGGCCAGGTTTTGTCTTGTTGAAACTTACAGTTGGAGTGACAAAACCTATGGTTCTTTGTTTGAGAAATGAAAGAAAACAACATATGCTTGATTTGGTTTAGTGAAAGGCTCAAAAACAGATGCTAGGAAACAAACTAAAAAAGTGGATTATTCTATATTGATTCTTAATAATGACAAACTTTGACTAAAACAAGACGCCAATTTTCATTTTTATCTTAGTGATATGTTTTAAAAATCTAGTTTTTTAATTGTTTTTATCCATCCGTGTTCTTTGTGTCTCCTCGGCTCCTGCCACATCAATCATGGGTTCTTTTGGTCCGGTTATTCTCTCAATTGAACCATAACTGAACACTTCGGTTATTAAAAACTATAAGCAGTTAGTTTGTTTCTTTTTTAAATGAACGCACGCTTTGGTCTCTTCATGGCATGCTTTTCTGCACACCAACTAAGAAGATTTAGTCTCCGCCTTCACGCCTCACACCTTAGGTGTGGGGCGAATTTTAAAACCAATATTTCGGTCAAAGTGGTTATCAATTTTTAAAAGGTGGTTCGGTTTAAACCGTTAACTGACACTAAAGCTGTTGCCATACATTGTTTGGTTAAAATTAGTTGTCTTGTTAACTTGGTTTGTTGTTTGGTTAAATTGGTTTTTAATATATCAGTTAAATAGGTTATTTCTGTGCGTGTGTATATGATAATATATACATAGATGGGTGTTTATTTCAGAACCAATAATACGTTGTGAACCGTGAAACCACATAATGCATTTGTACTTGTTGCTGTGAATGTGATGCACAAGACGATTATGTAACCTCCTTTGTTTCTCTCTACTATTGCTTTTGATTATGTACAAGTGCATTATGGGGTTCTTGTGGTTCTTTAACATATTATTAGTTTTAAAACAAATGTGCTATTGGTTTCTCAACATATGTGTGCGTATCAGTTTGGGTTTTCTGGTAATTAATTACGTATAACCGAAAGCAAACTACTAGAATCGTAATTAAAAGAAAAACCATAACCGAGCTATTGGTTTCTCAATTGGTTTGGTTTTTTCTTAAATTGGTTACTTAGTTTCTCTTCTCATTGGTCAACTGCTACTGATTGTCAAAGGCTTAGTCTAATAAATTAAGTCTTTATCTGCATATACAGTAGATTCAGACATTTCTAATTTTCATAAAAATGTAATTTACAAAATATTTCTGTTTTTTATTATAAGGCTCGTATTGTTTAGATAACGTATAACAGAGAATGCATGCCGCTGGATGCCTGTGCCTTTTCTACTGCAATTAGTCTTTGATCAAAATGAAGCGAATATGCTTTGTCAAGATAAAAGTTAACATTCATCATATCCTACTGAATGAGGAGTTCATTTAGCATTAAACTTTATCATAGCAGTGGAGTACTGAGGTTTGATGTTTGTAGGAGGGAGATCGCTGCCATGATGTTGATAAACACTTCAGTGTGACCATAAATTTGTGTTGCTATTTTAGTAGGTGTTGTTTGGATCCAATTCCTCCCAAATCACAATAACAATATTTTATTTTGTTAAAATTTGATTAATTCTCATAAAGTCATATATAAGTGATTCACCAACCCGATAATATACATGATTACATGTCCATAGTTTTGTTGTACGTTGGATAGCTCAATTGCGCTGTTTATTTTGGCAATGCTTTCTTGCACACCATCTGGTTGTAGAAATTCCATTGTGTTGCTAGCATTATATTTCTGATTACCCACTTACTCATTGTCATTTGCATGCCTATGGATTTATATGAATTTAGGATTACTAATTAATGTCGATCTTTTCATGGTAATTTGTAAGTGCTACAGATATAATATTCACACAGCTTGTGATCACTCATTAAAATGATAAGCTAGAACATACATTTGAAGTTATATTGTCTTGAAATATACTCGCACCAAAAGTATAATCTGGACCCATGTTTGAAGATCAATCTTGACATACTATTCTTAAGAGTTTGTCTTAGTGGTCGGTAGGAAGCTTTCCCTCCAAGAAGGAAGTGAAGAATGCTAGAGCGCGCCCTGGTTGGTAGCTTGGGACGAAATGTCCCGCTCCTCTTATCGTCACAAATGTTAGGTTTTCATATCCCACAGCATATCCACCAACCTAAATAACATATATAAATTTTCATGTACCATTTAACTATGTTATATATTTGAATACTTTTTAAATAAGGATCAAATGGAAGGCTTTATACCTCGCCTTGGTACATCCATGGGTACCATGGTACCTGGACTGATGTTTGTAGTTTGTTTATAGCATACCTACTTGTTGTCACTGGTAATCTACCGTCTGTATCTCCACTGCAATGTGATGGTTCGTGTGTTTTCTCTGTCATAATTGGTTAATTATATGTACGCTGATATGTATCATATTTTTAACATACCTGTAGATCCAGACGCTGATTCCACTGGCCATTAGATCCTGAATCACAGGCAACACTGTTATAGGCATGTCCTTCCAGTGTGAACCGATGAAATAACTGTATTCAAACACAAGCTTTTTTATCAATAATGAGCAAGATGAGGTGCATCTATACTTCTCTAAATATGACACATCTTTGAGATCAAAGGTTAATATTACTTGCAAGATTCCCATTGAACCGGTTTTGCATGAAGCGACTGTTGTACAACAGGAGTGTTTAGGTATCCTAGAACATAATTCTCAGTGCATGGATCAAATCCTGATATCTGTTTCAATCATGTGAATCACTTCCATTTGAATACAATTTTCCAAATTGGTCTGTTTAGATCAAATCTTACCGATGGTGTGCTATTGCTGACCGGTGCGCATAAAGGGGCATAGATGTCATACAAAAAGATGTTGCTTTTAGCAACAAATGCTTGGTATTGATAGTCGATACATGCATCTGTTATGTTTGCACCACTGGAAAAATTGCAGTTGGAAATAATTCCTTCATAGATTTCATCAGAAATGATGGCATGTGTCCAGAAATAGTCAAACATTCCTGTGTTTCGCGTTTCTTGATCGATATATGCATTTCCGATCTGAAGAATGACATGAGCATGTTCATCTTATATTCAGCATCAACAAATATTTATTAGGTATAGGTAAATCCAATACTTACAGCAATTCCTTTAAGCTTAATGATAGTTAGATTGGTGATCTTGTTGTTTTGAAGAATTAACTGTGCGAGTTGAGGCACATAATGCCCTGCATAGCTTTCCCCGGCGATGTAAAAATCTCTAGTTTTGTATTCTGGGAATCTTTCTAACCAATTAATTAGAAACGTATACGAATCTTTTGCTGTTTGTTTGTCTCCGGTCTTATAATCCGAAGACGTGTTTGAGTAAGAAAATCCAACTCCAGCAGGTGAATCCAAGAACAGTACATTTGCAACTGCCAAGATTATATACCATCATTTCAAACATGTTCAGTTTTAAAATCCTTATGAAAGATATATATATATATATATATATATAATATATATATGATTCTAACCATTGTTCCATGCATATTTAAATCGTGACAGTGTTGTATTATCAGGATTAACTCTAAACGGTCCAAGTTCCATCATGGCCCCATTTCCAAAGGAAGAGCAGCCCGGCCCTGCAACAATTTAAAGCTTTTTGTCATTCTTGAACTCAAATGACTTCAAAATCAAGAAAATGTTACCTCCATTGAGCCAGAGTACAAGAGGATTAGCTGAAGAGTTGACAGGTGACTCTGCAAGATAGTAAAACAGTGCTTTCCCATGTTTCGGGTCAACAGTCACATACCCTGAGTACTGATCAAAGTCTGTTCCGGCTGGCTCACCGGGCAAACTGGATATCTTGTCGGCATCCTTCAACCCATGTTGCTGGCCCATACTGGTGAGTTTGAATTCTCAGCTAAGTGTTCTTCATTACTAACAGCATTCAATACCAATCCTCTAGAACGTTGGATCTTTAACGCATTCTCAAGAGGGTCATATCCATTGCTACCATAGCAGGACACAAAAACAAGTAGACTGAAATGAACAGACAGTTGAAGTGCGGTCTTCATTGATTATTGATATGCTGTCCTTCTGTTTAAGATAATTTAGAAACATTCAGATATACATAATATCTATATCTATTATGTATAGTAGTGAACAGCGAGTACAATTACTATTGAGTTTACGCCTGTAAGTGCTAAGAAATATGTTTCTTTGTTTAAAAAACGAAATATGACAGCATTAAAGAACAAGCTCGGATCTACAGTAATACTAATAAAACAAACTGGAACAGTAGATCCGAGCGAGTTGATGGAAGAAAATAATTATATAATTTGTTTGAATAACCTGATTACTGGAAGTTGGTATGTTTGCAGAGAATCACAACTAACAAAGACGATGATCGTCACAGATGAGATGATTGGTGTATACAAATATAAAAGTCAACAAATGGAAATTATTATAGTGAAGCTCAATCTCGAGTTAAGTAGATAAGTCAAGCCGTTAGTGGGGAACAATATTATGATTCAAAAATTAAGTATATTTCACATTATATAATACTAGAAGGGTACCTGCATAATACAGCGGGATGTCATTTTACATCCGACACGTGTATTTAATATTTTGTTATTTTTTAGTAGTTTTATTAAAGTTTATTATCTTTTTTAAGCTAAAAGTTAAAACAACAAATAAATGAAGTTTGGATGACTATTTGAACATATATGCATTAACTTATTATATCTCATAAAATACATATATGTAAATAATGTTATATATACTATCTTATTCTTATCTTATGCATTAAATAAAATAATTATTTTTAAATTTATGATATATTAAAATATCCATCTCATATATTTTTTATATATATAGTATAGATATTTATCATAAAACATATAACGTTAGGTATATGATATACACTATTCTCTATTCTCTTTCGCTGCATGTCATGCAAGTCAAGTCACATTATTTTATTTCGTTCTATGCCACTCGATTAAAGAAACAAAGGAATTTTATATTCTCTTGAGTTTTAAATAAAATAATAATAATTTAATTTCTAAATATTACATGATAAATGAAAACTAAAGTTTAATATTATCTATCTATATAATTATTTTTAGTTACAGTACTTAATCGTCATTGGTACGTGTGTCATTCATTCATTTATCTACGTTATCTTATTTTTAAACTTAGAAATCTTAGAGGCAACCAAACATGCGTCAACCCAACCACCGCCTGGAGAGGGGCAACCGCTCTCAGATTACCATCACCGCAATTATAACCGATAATCTATAACGGAATGAAGCACCACAATCAGGGAATTTGGTTCTTTGGATCTTGGTGTTTGGACGGCGAAAGAGGGGTGAGGGAGTGATATGTCTCTCTCTTTTTTCTCATAAGCACATCTCTATCTCTCTCTAATTGTCAAAAGCAAACAACATTTTCAATTTATAATGGATTGTAGTAGCTTTTAGTGTTTATTGATTTTGTAATTAGTAGCTTGCAAATTTCAAAGTGCTAAAATATAACATAATAGGATTTTGGTATATTATTTTCATTCAAATATATCATTTTATCTTTTATGTAGTATATCTTTCACAATGTGAATTGTTTTAAGATCTTTATGTACAAACGTAATAAAATAGAGAGAGTTTTCTTTTGTTTTATAAATGTTATTTATTTCGTTTCATTTTCTTGGTTTCAAGTCAGAGTAATAATCGTTACGATATGCTTTTATATTCATTTTTTCATACTCAAGCACGCTATGAAATTACTCACGCAAAAATACGTGAGAATTTTTCTAGTCTATATAATAGATAAAAAGTTAGCTATATTATAGTTTAATAAATTTTTACTTAGAACACAAAACTTAGTTATTTACTCACTTATCCACTCCTTTAAAATCCCCTTATACACAAGCAACTCTTTCATATTACTTTCTTATATGTTTTGGTATTTGAAATTCATAACTTTAAATATTTTTATTGCTCTCATATTTTTTTTATTATAATTAGTCTTAGATATATTTTGTGCTATTCTTAAGATTTATTAAAATAGTACAATTATATATAATATTAATTTTTAATTTTGTTATACATCATTAGTTGTACTCCATGCTTTATAGGTTGTATTTTTGTATTTTCTTTATTATTATTTTCTTACTTTTAACATTAGTAGTTCTTATTTTTTATATTTAACACTAACATTTTTTTACTCTCAACTTTGATCTCATATACTTTTCATCTATTATAAATTTTTCGTTTTTACGTTTCAATCTAAAATTTTTGAATTAACATGACGCAACATGCGTACGTGGTTCAATGTTTTTACGTCATATTATCTATTTATCGATCGCTTCGGGTTTTACATTTCGGTATAATTTTTGCACGTTAACACGCTGCAACGGGCATCCGTGGTTAAATATTTTTACGCTTACGTTTTCTTTTCATTATTATTTGTTTTGTTTTGTGGGCTTTTTCAGTGTTGATAATAGCTAGCAATGGTGTGACATTAATTTTGCTTAGCACGGTTTTACGCCCCCACCGCAACCGCAACATGATGGGGCATAATACTAGTTATATATATACTAATCACCAAGTTTAGTGTGTAATTAAAATTTTTATTATATGTTTTAGTTGGTTGTACTTATATTTTTATCTTTTGTTTTACTTTTTGACATTTACGTTTTAACCCACTATTATATATTTTTACAATTTAGCCCAATATTTTTTATTTTTCAACTTCGGTCTCATACTATATATATATATATATATATATATATATATATATATATATATATATATATATATTTATACACACACACACACCAACTTATTTATGCATCATGGTTCTATCATGTGTTTGATGAGTTATATCTATATTTTATTTTATTTTTTTAATTTCTTACTTTTTTATCTAACCCCATACTTTTACATATTTTACAATTTAGTCCCAATATTTTTTATTTTTCAACTTCGGTCTCATACTATATATATATATATATATATATATTATATATATATATATATATATATATATATATATTTATACACACACACACACCAACTTATTTATGCATCATGGTTCTATCATGTGTTTGATGAGTTATATCTATATTTTATTTTATTTTTTTAATTTCTTACTTTTTTATCTAACCCCATACTTTTACATATTTTACAATTTAGTCCCAATATTTTTTATTTTCATATACGGTCCCCTATACTTTTTATATTTTAAAAACTTTTCCTTTTACGTTTCGTCTAAATTTTAAGAGTTAACATGTCGCAATGTGTATGTGGTTCAACATTTTTGCGCTTATTATTTATCTATTTAACAGCCCTAACACAAGACACTGGTCCTAAATCAATTTACTTATTGTGTTAGATGTCATACCTTTCGCCCGCATGTTAACTTTTTTATATCTATTTTTCGTTAAGGTTTATCTTTTTCGTTTTCTATTTCTTTTTTAGTAAGATTTTTTCGGTGTTCATACTCACTAATGGTGATGTGTAGTTAGCGCAACTTTACATGGTTTTATGCCCCGCTGCAACACGAGGGACTTAATACTAGTTTTATCTAAATTTCAAATATCTAATTGTAGAGTGCTTATTGTTATTTATATTTTGACAAGTTTTTTAAATACTTTCAAAGACAATGTTACAAAATGCTTATTTCTATCTAAAAAGTTTAGTACACAATGTGATGTTTTCGTGAAAAGTGTACGAAGTATATGTAGAATTATCAAGCAAGAATGATTTACACTTGTGTGGTAATTATCACGTAAAAACGATAGAATAAGTGGTGGAATTATCACGCAATAAGGATAATAATAAGAGATGAACATTTGGTATTTAGTATCCGTACTGGTACTGGTACCCAACTAGTACTGAAAATATGTATAAGGTACCGGTACCGGTACCGATACTTTATTTTTATTATATTTCGAGATTGGTACCGGCCGGTATCGAAACTTTACTCAAAAGTCACATATAGTCCCGATAGTACCTGAATACGAATAGACTATTTTGAAAAAGAAGGGACAACATAACGATGAAATCGAAGATAAATTTTCTTTGGTATTTTAAATTTTTTAATAACCGTCTTTATCTATTTGTGATATGGATCCAAAATTTTTTTGTTTTAACAAAAAATAATTGTTATATTTCATTATAAGGCTAATATTGTCTAGGTAACACATGACCGACGTGTTGCTCTTCAAGTAATGGTTGACAATAGGTTTTGTAGGAGACGGAGTTTTGATAACCTTATTCAAATATTCAATTGTAAAGTTTTATGGGTTTTGTGGATTTTATGTGAATTAGTAGTTAATATTTTTCAATGATTTTTAATCTAGTGTCACTTGATGTTTTTACTCGTGTATGTTTGAGATTGATTGTTTTTCATTTATTTTTGATTTATTAACTTTTTAAGAAGTTAATAATTTAAAAAAGATATTTGACATCTCAAAATAACTTTTCAAATTGATATTTCATGATATAAAATTAAGGTTTTGAAAAGTAAATAGTTGTTTAGTTATTAACTTTTGAAAACTCATTTCAGTAAAAAATATATTCTTTTTATTATTTTACACTCTTGATTTAACTTTTGAAAACTCATTTCAGTAAAAAAGATATTCTTTTTATTATTTTACACTCTTTTGATTTATAAGCTAATGCAAATAAATTTAAAAAGATAATCATTTTAAAAATTCATAAATTAAGAAATAATAATTTTTTTAAGTTCTTCTCAACCAAAATAAACGACTCTATAGCACTCGTCAAGTTAACTAGTTGAAGGGATTCTCCAAAACCACTTAAAATACACACTTCGTGTAGAATGAAGCATATGGTTTATCAAGAGAAAATTAAAAAATCATCATAATCTAACGCCATCAGGAGTTTATATGGTGTGAGATTTTATCTTTATTATAAATATTGAGTTGTGAGGTTTGATGTTTGGTAGAGGGACATACTCGCTGTACAACAATGATTCACAGCTATCAAGATTCAAATGAACCAAGTAAAGTTCTTTTCTTTTTCTTGTATGCGTATGATTTCATATTGCTATTGTTAGTGGGTGTTGTTTGGATCCGATTATTTCCCATATCACAATAACAATTTTGTATTTCAATTCAATGGTAATGCTTTCTTGCACATCATCTGTTTGTAGAAATGCCCCTGTGTAGTTACCTTTAATTTCTGATTACCCATTTACTCATTTATATGCCAATGAATTCAAATGAATTTCTGATTACCAATCTATGTCAATCTTGATGGTATGTTGTAATTATTGCAATTGTAATATCTATACAGTGTCAGTGTTACCAACTAGAAGATGAAAACATCAGGGATGTAATACTAGTTATTGTCCTGAAAGTTACTCACAACAAAAGTTGTAAATTGTTTAAGGATCAACTGTCTTAAAATTTAAATTAGTGATCGGTAGGAAGCTTTCCCTCCAAGAAATAAGTGAAGAATGCCCTGGTTGGTAACTTGGGACGAAATGTCCAGCTCCTCTTATCGTCACAAACGTTAGGTTTTCGTATCCCACAACATATCCACCAACCTATATAGCATATAGAAATTTCCATGTATCACTTTATTATGTGATAATTAGAAAATTTTTTGAATAAAGACCGAATAGAAGGATTCTACCTCGCCTTGGTACTTCCATGGGTACCATGGGGTCTTGACTGATGTTTGTAGTTTGTTAATAGAGTACCTATTTGTCGTCACTGGTATTCTCCCATCTGTATCTCCGCTGCAAGTTTGTGTTATAATCGGGAAAGCATACACACGCAGAGTGCGAGCTTTAGCAATGACTGCATGACACTAAATTAAGTTACCTGTAAATCCATACACTGATTTCAGTGGCCATTAGCTCCTGAATTACAGGCAACACTGTAAAAGGCATGTTCTTCCAATTTGTGTTGATGAAACCACTGCATTCAAATACAAGATTTTGTATAAAGATTTAGCTAGATGATGTATATTTATGCTTGTTACAAAAATTTTAAAAAATATGAACATCTCTGAGATCTAAGGTTATTAGTATTACTTGCAGGATTCCCATTCGACTGGTTTTGCATGAAGTGCCTGTTGCACAGCAGGAGTATTCAGGTATCCTAGAATATAATTTCCTGTGCATGGATCAAATCCTGATATCTGTATCAATCATGTTAATAACTTCCATGTAGATATAGCACTCCAAGTATATTTGTTTATATCAAATCTTACCGATGGTGTGCTGTTGCTGTATGGTGAACATAAAGGAGTATAGATCTCATAGGAAAAGATGTTACTCAAAGCCGTGGATGCCTGATTTTGATAGTGGTTACATTCATCTGTGATGGTTGCACCCTCTGAAAAATTACAGCGGGAAATGATTCCTTCATGGATTTCGTCAGAAATGATTGCGTGTGTCCAGAAATAATCATACATCCTGTGTATGCGGTTTCTTCATCGACAAATGCATTTCCGAGCTGAAGTATAACATGAACTCGTTCATTCTTATATTCAGTATCAACAAATACTGTAAAGTTGCTAGTATATTCAATACTTACAGCAATTCCTTTAAGGTTAATGACAGTTTGATTGGTGATCTATTTGCTTTCAAGAATAACTTGTGCGAGTTGAGGCACATAATGCCCTGCGTAGCTTTCTCCAGTGATGTAGAAATCTCTAGTTTTGTACTCTGGGAATCTTTCTAGCCAGTTAATTAGAAACGTATACGAATCTTTTGCTGTTTGTACGTCATCAGTTATATCATCTGAAGACGTGTTTGAGTAAGAGAATCCAACTCCCGCAGGGGATTCCAGGAATAAGACATTTGCAACTGCAAAGATTATATAACACATTCTTTAATGCATGCTCTTTCATTCTCCTTATGAAAGATATATATGATTCTTACTGTTGTTCCATGCATATTTATTCCGTGACAGTGTTGCATTATCGGCATTGACTCTAAATGATCCAAGTTCCATCATGGCCCCATTACCAAACGAAGAGCAACCCGGCCCTGCAACAATTCTTAGCCTTCTTTAGTTCTTGAACATGAATCACTTCAAAATCAAGAAAATGTTACCTCCATTGAGCCAGAGTACAAGAGGATTAGTGGAAGAGTTGACCGGTGACTCTGCAAGATAGTAGAACAGTGCTCTTCCGTGGCTTGGGTCAACGGTCACATACCCTGAGTACTGATAAAAGTCTGTGCCAGCTGGCTGACCTGGCAATTCTGATATCTTGTCAGCATCCTTAAACCCATCCTGTGGCCCTACGTAGACATGCGAATATGAGTACTCGACATTGGCATCTTGTTGACTTACATGATTCATTGTCATTCTTCTTAAACGTTGAATCTTTAATGTGTTCTCAAGAGGGTCATATCCATTGCCACCATAGCTAGACACGTAAACAAGTAGATTGAAATGGACAAACAGATGGAATGCAATCTTCATTGATTTAAGGTATGTTGTACTGCTGCTTAGATGATATAAAATCATTTATATATACATGTGGATACTTGTGGGAAGTAACGGGCCGGGTTTTGTCTTGTTGAAATTTACAGTTGGAGTGACAAAACCTATTTGTTTGAAAAACAAAAGAAAACAACATATGCTTGATTTGGTTTAGTGAAAGGCTCAAAAACAGATGCTAGGAAACAAAATAAAAAGTGGATTATTCTATATTGATTCTTAATAATGACAAACTTTGTCTAAAACAAGACGCCAATTTTCATTTTTATCTTTGTGATATGTTTTAAAAATCTAGTTTTTAATTGTTTTTATCCATCCATGTTGTTTGTGTCTCCTCGGCTCCTGCCACATCAATCATGGGTTCTTTTGGTCCGGTTATTCTCTCAATTGAACCATAACTGAACACTTCGGTTATTAAAAACTATAAGCAGTTAGTTTGTTTCTTTTTTAAATGAACGCACGCTTTGGTCTCTTCATGGCATGCTTTTTTGCACACCGACTAAGAAGATTTGGTCTCCGCCTTCATCGCCTCACACCTTAGGTGTGGGGCGATTTTTAAAACCAATATATCGATCAAAGTGGTTATCAATTTTTAAAAGGTGGTTTGGTTTAAACCGTTAACTGAAACTAAAGCTGTTGCCATACATTCTTTGGTTAAAATTAGTTGTCTTGTTGACTTGGTTTGTTGTTTGGTTAAATTGGTTTTTAATATATCAGTTAAATAGGTTATTTCTGTGTGTGTGTATATGATAATATATACATAGATGGGTGTTTATTTCAGAACCAATAATATGTTGTGAACCGTGAAACCACATAATGCATTTGTACTTATTGCTGTGAAGTGTGAATGTGATGCACAAGACGATTATGTAACCTCCTTTGTTTCTCTCTAGTCTCTACTATTGCTTTTGATTATGAACAAGTGCATTATGGGGTTCTCGTGGTTCTCAACATACTATTAGTTTTGAAACAAATGTGCCCCAACATGTGTGTGTATCAGTTTGGGTTTTCTGGTAATTAATTACGTATAACCGAAAGCAAATTACTAGAACCGGTAATTAAAAGAAATACCATAAGCGAGCTATAGGTTTCTCAATTGGTTTGGTTTTTTCTTAAATTGGTTACTTAGTTTCTCTTCTCATCGGTCAACTGCTACTGATTGTCAAAGGCTTAGTCAAATAAATTAAGTCTTTATCTGTATATACGGTAGATTAAGACATTTCTAATTTTCATAAAAATGTAATTTACAAAATATTTCTGTTTTTTATTATAAGGCTCGTATTGTTTAGATAACGTATAACAGAGAATGCATGCCGCTGGATGCCTGTGCCTTTTCTACTGCAATTAGTCTTTGATCAAAATGAAGCGAATATGCTTTGTCAAGATAAAAGTTAACATTCATCATATCCTACTGAATGAGGAGTTCATTTAGCATTAAACTTTATCATAGCAGTGGAGTACTGAGGTTTGATGTTTGTAGGAGGGAGATCGCTGCCATGATGTTGATAAACACTTCAGTGTGACCATAAATTTGTGTTGCTATTGTTAGTAGGTGTTGTTTGGATCCAATTCTTCCCAAATCACAATAACAATATTTTATTTTGTTAAAATTTGATTATTTCTCATATAGTCATATATACGTGATTCACCAACCCGATAATATACATGTCCTACTTTTGCTATACGTTGGATAACTCAATTGCGCTGTTTATTTTGGCAATGCTTTCTTGCACACCATCTGGTTGTAGAAATTCCATTGTGTTGCTAGCATTATATTTTTGATTACCCACTTGATTTACTCAATGTCATTTGCATGCCTGTGGATTCATAAGAATTTAGGATTACTAATTTATGTCGATCTTTTCATGGTAATTTGTAAGTGCTACAGATATAATATTCATACAATTTATGATCACTCATTAAAATGATAAGGTAGAACATAGATTTGAAGTTATATTGTCTTGAAATATACTCGCACCAAATGTATAATCTGGACCCATGTTTGAAGATCAATCTTGACATACTATTCATAAGAGTTTATCTTAGTGGTTGGTAGGAAGCTTTCCCTCCAAGAAGGAAGTGAAGAATGCTAGAGCGCGCCTGGTTGGTAGCTTGGGACGAAATGTCCAGCTCCTCTTATCGTCACAAATGTTAGGTTTTCATATCCCGCAACATATCCACCAACCTAAATAACATGTATAAATGTTCATGCACCATTTAATTTAACAATGTAATATTAGAATACTTTTTAAATAAGGATAAAATGGAAGGCTTTATACCTCGCCTTGGTACATCCATGGGTACCATGGTACCTTGACTGATGTTTGTAGTTTGTTTATAGCATACCTACTTGTCGTCACTGGTACTCTACCGTCCGTATCTCCACTGCAATATGATGGCTCGTGTGTTTTCTATGTCATAATTGGTTAATTATATGCACACTGATATGTATCATATTTTTAACATACCTGTAGATCCAGACGCTGATTCTACTGGCCATTAGATCCTGAATCACAGGCAACACTGTTATAGGCATGTCCTTCCAGTGTGAACCGATAAATTGACTGTATTCAAACACAAGATCTTGTATCAAGAATGAGCAAAGATGAGGTGGGTATACTTTGCAAAATATGACACATCTTTGAGATAAAAGGTTAGCATTACTTGCAGAATTCCCATTGAACCGGTTTTGCATGAAGCGACTGTTGTACAACAGGAGTGTTCAGGTATTCTAGAACATAATTCTCAGTGCATGGATCAAATCCTGATATCTGTTTCTATCATGTGAATTACTTCCATGCGAATAAAGTTTTCCAAATTGGTCTGTTTAGATCAAATCTTACCGATGGTGTGCTATTGCTGAACGGTGTGCATAAAGGGGCATAGATGTCATAGAAAAAGATGTTGCTTTTAGCAACGAATGCTTGGTATTGATAGTTGATACATGCATCTGTTATGTTTGCACCATTGGAAAAATTGCAGTTGGAAATAATTCCTTCATAGATTTCATCAGAAATGATGGCATGCGTCCAGAAATAGTCAAACATTCCTGTGTTTTGTGTTTCTTGATCGATATATGCATTTCCGATCTGAATAATGACATGAACATGTTCATTTTATATCCAGCATCAACAAATATTTTTTAGGCATAGGTAAATCCAATACTTACAGCAATTCCTTTAAGCTTAATGACAGTTTGATTGGTGATCTTGTTGTTTTGAAGAACTAACTGTGCGAGTTGAGGCACATAATGCCCTGCATAGCTCTCCCCGGCGATGTAAAAATCTCTAATTTTGTATTCTGGGAATCTTTCTAACCAATTAATTAGAAACGTATACGTATCTTTTGCTGTTTGTTTGTCTCCGGTCTCATAATCTGAAGACGTGTTTGAGTAAGAAAATCCAACTCCAGCAGGTGAATCCAAGAACAGTACATTTGCAACTGCCAAGATTATATACCATCATTTCAAACATGCTCAATTTTAATATCCATATGAAAGATTATATATATATATAGATATAGATATATATATATATATAGATATATCTATCTATATCTATATATATATATATCTATATATATATCTATCTATCTATATAGATATAGATATATATAGATACATATATATAGATACATACATACATATATATATACATACATACATATATATATATGTATGTATGTATATATATATATATACACACACACATACATATATGTATATATATACCTATATATATACCTATACATATACCTATACATATATGTATGTATATATGAATACATGTATGTATATTTGTATGTATATATGTATGTATATGATTCTAACCGTTGTTCCATGCATATTTGTTTCGTGACAGTGTTGTATTATCAGGATTAACTCTAAACGGTCCAAGTTCCATCATGGCCCCATTTCCAAAGGAAGAGCAGCCCGGCCCTGCAACAATTTAAAGCTTTTGCCATTCTTGAACTCAAATGACTTCAAAATCAAGAAAATGTTACCTCCATTGAGCCAGAGTACAAGAGGATTAGCTGAAGAGTTGACAGGTGACTCTGCAAGATAGTAAAACAGTGCTTTCCCATGTTTCGGGTCAACAGTCACATACCCTGAGTACTGATCAAAGTCTGTTCCGGCTGGCTCACCGGGCAAACTGGATATCTTGTCGGCATCCTTCAACCCATGTTGCTGGCCCATGTATACTGGTGAGTTTGAATTCTCAGCTAAGTGTTCTTCATTACTAACAGCATTCAATACCAATCCTCTAGAACGTTGGATCTTTAACGCATTCTCAAGAGGGTCATATCCATTGCTACCATAGCAGGACACAAAAACAAGTAGACTGAAATGAACAGACAGTAGAAGCGCAGTCTTCATTGATTATAGTATGTTGTCCTGCTGTTTAAGATGATTCGAAAACATTTAGATATACATAATATCTATTATGTAAAGCAGCAAATAGAGAATACTGTTGCTGTTGAGTTTACGGCTTTAAGTGTTAAGAAATATGTTTATTTGTTTAAAAAAGAAATATGACAGCATAAGCTATATTCTCTATAGCTAAAAATATGAAATAAGATACCAATACATCATAAATTAAAGAACAAGCTCGGATCTACAGTAATACTAATAAAACAAACTGGAACAGTAGATCCGAGCGAGTTGATGGAAGAAAATGATTATATAATTTGTTTGAATAACCTGATTACTGGAAGTTGGTATGCTTGCAGAGAATCACAAGTAACAAAGACGATGATTGTCACAGATGAGATGATTGGTGTATACAAATATATAAGTCAACAAATGGAAATTATTATAGTGAAGCTCAATCTCAAGTCAAGTAGACAAGTCAAGCCGTTGGTGGGGAACAATATTAGGAATAAAAAATAAAGTATAATTCTATATTATTTTACATCTGACATGTGCACTTAATATTTTGTTATTCTTGTAATAGTTTTACTAAAATCTATTATGTTTTTTCTTAGCTAAAATTTAAAACATCAAATAAATGGGTTCCTCATTAGTAGTTGTAAACATATGGACTAATTTATTTCAGCTCACAAAATACAGATGTGTTTAGTGAAAAGTTTACACAAAACGTTTAAAAAAACATGTTAACTTGTAGTCTCAAAACATATTTTAATGTGATTGATTAAAAGATATAGTTCAAATCTTAAAACATATTATGTTTTTTTTGCTTATGGGTAGATAATATAAAATTTTACGCAAATATTAGTAAGTGTAAGGTTATTATGTAACTAATTGTAATGATGATATGTAATAGTGTTATGAATATTATTTTATCTTCAAAAGTAGTTGTATCTGAATAAAATAACTATTTTTAATTTTATGATATCTTAAATACCTTTTTATATATTTATATATAGTATAGATATATAATAAAACGTATATTCTTAGGTTATAGGATACGGACTATTGTCTATTCTCTTTCAAAGCATGTCAATTGTCATGCAAGTCAAGTCACATTATTTTACTTCGTTCTATACCACTCGATCAAAGAAATAGTTATCTTTTATTCCCTTGAGCTTTAAATAAAATGATAATAATTTAATTTCTAAATATTACATGATAAATAAAAGAATAAGTTCAATATTATCTATCTATATAATTACAAGTTTGAGTAATACATGTTACGATATGCTTTTATATTTGTGTTTCCATACTCAAGCATGCAATGAAATTACTCACGCAGCATGCACGAGAATATTTCTAGTCTATATAATAGATGAAAGTTAGCTATATTATAATTTAATGAATTCTAATTATACTTATACAATTAGAATATTCCATCAAAGAAAATTGATTTTATAATAGATGAATCACCAAAACATATAACAAAGTAATACGAAAGAGTTGCTTATGTATAAAAGGATTTTGAAGGAGGAGTTCGACAAGTAAATAACTAAAGTTTTGTGATCAAAGTAAAAATTCATTAAATTATAATATAACTAACTTTCATCTATTATATAGACTAGAAATACGCTCGCGCATGTTGCATGAGTAATTTCATTGCGTGCTTAAGTATGAAAACATGAATATAAAAGCATATCGTAACATGTATTACTCAGACGTGTAACTATATAGATAGATAATATTGAACTTTTGCTTTTATTTATCATATAATATTTAGAAATTAAATATTATCATTTTATTTAAAACTCAAGGAAATAAAAGATAATTATTTCTTTGATCGAGTGGCGAAGTAAAATAATGTGACTTGACTTGCATGACAATTGACATGCATCGAAAGAGAATAGACAATAGTTCATATCCTATAGCCTAAGAATATACGTTTTACGAAATATCTATATTATATATAAAATATAAAAAAGTATTTTAAGATACTATAAAATTAAAAATAATTACTTTATTCATATACAACTAATTTTAAAGGTAAAATAGTATTAATAACATTATTTACATATATACTTACAATTAATTACATAATAACCTTACACTTTTAGATATTAAAATATTATATGGTGTCCCTTCTCAAGTATTTAAAGATTTAAAATTTCAAGCCTATCAACAAAAAGTGTTGATTTAAGATTAGGTTTTGCGTGTGTGTGAATTCGTCATTAAAACTTAAAACAAGCAATAGATGAAACTAAAACACCAATCTTCGCGCTAAAACACATGAGTCGAATACTAGATCACCGTATGAATGAAATAATGGAAAAGGAAACTACGTTATCTGTCACCAAATCACTTATCAGAAAGTATAGTTGGATATCTCATACATTTAAGCAGTAATGTTTTGTTGTGCACCACAGTTTGTACAAATGCCTCTGTGTAGTTAGCATTGTAATATATTTCTGATTACTCATTTGCTTATTATATGCCCCCTGTGAATTCAAATGAATTTCTGACCACCAATTTATGTCAATCTTTCATGACATATTTCAATTGTTGGTTGCACATGTAGCAATGATACAAACTAGAAGATGAAAACATCAGGGATGTAATACAGCTTATGCCATCCATAAACACACACACACAAAGAAAAAAAGAAAATACAGCTTATGATCACCAATATAGTGATAAATAAGTTGGAATATATATTTAAAGTAGTATTGTCTTGATTTTTACTCACAACAAAGGTTATAACTTGAACCCATGTTTAAAGATGAATCTTGACATACTATTCTTAAAGTTTTACTTAGTGATTGGTAGGAAGGTTTCCCTCCAAGAACGAAGTGAAGACTGCTAGAGCGCGCCCTGGTTGGTAGCTTGGGACGTAATGTCCAGCTCCTCTTATCGTCACAAATGTTAGGTTTCCGTATCCCTCAACATATCCACCAACCTATATAACATAAGCAAATATCCATGTATCATTTAATCATGTGATAATTAGATAACTATATGAAGAAAGACCGAATAGAAGGATTCTACCTCGCCTTGGTACATCCATGGGTACCATGGTATCTTGACTGGTGTTTGTAGTTTTCTTATTGCATACCTACTTGTCGTCACAGGTACTCTCCCATCTGTATCTCCACTGCAAAGTTATGTTATAATCGGTTAAGCATACGCACACAGAATGCCAGCATTAAGTCTTCAACAATGACTGCATGCTGCTTTGCAGCAAAGTACTAACAGTATATTAACGTACCTGTAGATCCAAACTCTGATTCCACTGGCCATTAGATCCTGAATCACAGGCAGCACTGTAAAAGGCATGTTCTTCCAGTGTATACCAATGGAATGACTGCATTCAAACACAAGATCTTGTATCAAGATTGAGCTAGATGATGTGTGTGTATACTTTCAAAATATGACAACTTTTTGAGATCAAAGATTAGTATTACTTGCAAGATTCCCAATGAATCGATTTTGCATGAAGCGACTGTTGGACTTCAGGAGTGTTCAGGTATCCTAGAATATAACTTTCAGTGCATGGATCAAATCCTGATATCTGTATGAATCTTGTGAATTACTTTCGTGTGGACATATATTTACAAATATATTATAGATCAAATCTTACCGATGGAGTGCTATTGCTGAAGGGTGAGCACAAAGGGGAATAGATGTCATAGAGGAAGATTTTGCGTGTAGCTTCATATGCCTGATTTTGATAGTTATTACATTCATCTGTTATGTTTGCACCCTCTGAGAAATCGCAGTTAGAAATAATTCCTTCATGTATTTCATCAGAAATGATTGCGTGTGTCCATAGATAGTCAAACATTCCTGTGTTTCCCGTTTCTTCATCAACATCTGCATTTCCGAGCTGAAGCATTACATGAGCATGTTCATTCTTATATTCAGTATCATCAAATAGTTTAAAGTTACTAGTAAATCCAATACTTACTGCAATTCCTTTAAGGTTAATGACAGTTTGATTAGTGATTTTATTGTTTTCAAGAATTAACTGTGCGAGTTGAGGCACATAATGGCCAGCATAGCTTTCTCCTGTGATATAAAAGTCTCTAGTTTTGTACTCCGGGAATCTTTCTAACCAGTTAACTAGAAACGTATATGAATCTTTTGCAGTTTGCACATCATCAGTTATATAATCTGAAGACGTGTTCGAGTAAGAAAATCCAACTCCAGCAGGTGATTCCAGGAACAATACATTTGCAACTGCAATGGTCATAATCCATCATTTCAAACATGTTCTGTTTTGTTTCTCCTTACGAAAGATGTATATACGAGTCTTACCGTTGTTCCACGCATATTTATTATGTGACAGTGTTACATTATCAGCATTGACTCTAAACGGTCCAAGTTCCTTCATGGCCCCGTTTCCAAACGAGGAGCAACCTGGGCCTGCAACCGTTCATAGCATTTTTTATTCTTGAACGCGAATAAATCCAAAATCAAGAAAATGTTACCTCCATTGAGCCAGAGTACAAGAGGCTTAGGAGAAGAGTTGACTGGTGATTCTGCAAGATAGTAAAACAGTGCTCTCCCATGGTTCGGGTCAACGGTCACATACCCTGAGTATTGGTCAAAGTCTGTTCCGGCTGGCTGACCTGGCAACGCGGATATCTTGTCAAGATCCTTCAACCCATCTTGTGGGCCAATGTAGACCGGTGAGTTTGTATACCCAGCTGAGTGATCTTTGTTGTTTACATGATTCAATATTGATCTTCTTGATAGTTGGATCTTTAAAGCGTTTTCAAGAGGGTCGTATCCGTTGCTGCCATAGCAAGACACAATAACGAGTAGAGCATAATGAAGAGATAAATGAAATGGGATCTTCATTAAGTATAGCATATATGTATGTGTGCTTGCTGTTTAGATGATACATAAACATTTATATATGCAACTTTTGAATATATTGTGGGAATAACGAGGTTTGTTCTTGATAAGTTTACAGTTTTAAGTGACAAAACCTATGTTTAGTAGTTCCAAAAATGAAAGATAACAACATAAGCTTGATACAAGGAGGCTGGTTTTATATTACACATATTAGACTTTATCTAGTGCAACTAGAAGTTGAAATATTTACGTATTTTGTTAGCTACAACTGCTGATTAATATATTAGGTTGGTGGGGGCACCCACACTACACTACACCACATACCCACCAATCACAATTTGTCACGTCACACCGTACCACACCACACCATATGAGGGGTGCTCACACTGTGGGGGATTCTGGCGTGGGGAAGAAACACAACTTCAAAATGGGGGAGAAAACATCAACGTGTGGATGCGGCATGGGGGACCGGTGGTGTCACCGCGCGGCACAGCCCACCACCGTGGGATTCCGGCGTGGGCGCCCCCCGCGTCAAATTCTTTGAAGTTTTTAAATCTAAAACTATAGTTATGAAACATAATACTCATACACCCAAAAACGAGCTTTGAAGTTTTTAATTACTATCCATGAACAGTGGATAAACCCAAACAACAGATGAATAATTTCACACCTTCTTGAAGCCAAACAACGAATGAACAATATCATGTGACATTGGTAAAACTTTTCTAATCTGTTATGTAATATCTAATACTCGTTTTTCATGTGCTCTTTACACATACAACCAGGTGACACCAATTTATCAAATATCTTCAAAGGAACACCAATAAAAACACCAGTCCCCTACTGCTTGTTGCCATGAGTCCACCTTATAATATAATGTGAAAGGATAAATATCAACTATATACAGTGATTAAACATAGATTTAAACATGACAAAAGAGTAAACATAAATTCAACTTGACAAAGTATGTAGTAAATCATAAACACCAAACATGATCCCTTGCCCTAATGCCCTATTTAGCCCAGATGCAACCAAAACCATTTCTAGCACTTGAACAATAACCAATGCTTCAAGCACTCCTAGATTTCCTACAAAAGCACATATATGATCATCATAACATCAATATCACAGGGCCATACATGATGCTGTGAGAGACGCCTATGTAGATCATAACCCTGGTATTTTGAAGCAATGCCAGCATTCACCAGTAATCTCCACAAGAACATTTACCATCTTTGAAATGATGAAACCTTTTATTATCTCTAACAATGAGTTCCCTACCCACAATCCTGGACATAATCTTGATGGCATTGTGACAATCACCACAAACACGAAGATTCTTTATGATCCTTAGAGGTGTTCTTGCAGGAGTAGATATCAGTCCATATGCAATCGCCAATCGTTCACTATGATAAAGCAAAGCCTGCTCTTTGGCTTCTTGATCAATATCATGAAGAACATATCTAGTATCTGGGACATAACTTTGTTCTTTGTTTGCAGCCCTGAACTTCTCTTCATCTTTGTAAAGTGTAGGGTATCTAAACTCGCCCACCCTGTTCTTACCCTCAAGCATGCTGATAGTAGTAAACTTCTTGGGAAGTGGTGTAGGGATCTTCTTGGGATCGGCTTTTGATGAATCAAAACTGATTAATATCTCCTCAGCTCTGTCTTCAAGATCAACGTCTCCATGAATTCGAGCATAGTTCATTAGAGCTTCCCATATTTCCAATGTGGGTTCAAATGGAAGTTTCTCAATGTACTCCAAAGCTTCTGCAAGGTGTCCAGGCTTCGCAAACACACCTATAAGACCCAAATAGTGTTCGATCTTAGGCGTGATTCCATACTCTTTCTGCATTGATTCAAAATGCAAAAACCCCTCTTCTATAGCATCAGCAGCAGCACAAGAATCCAAAACAGCAAGAAACGTTTCTTCATTCGGTTGTAACCCGAGCTTCCTCATCTGCTCATACATCTCCAACCCATCATCCCCTAACCCGTTCGACGCATACCCATTAATAATCGAATGCCAAGATTCCATATTTCTATCAGGCATATGATCAAACACTCTCCTAGCATCCACCATACTTCCACACTTACTATACATATCAATCACCTTATGATTCAACTGAATATCCCCTCTATAACTTGATCTCAAGAAGTAATCATGCACCTTCTTAGCATCCTCAAGCTTCTTAGATTTCCCACACAAACCAAACAGAACCCTAAAGCACTCAGCATCTGCAAGTTCACCTTGACCCATCAATTCAATAGCTTCCTTAAGCTTCCCCTCTTTACACACACTTAACAAATCAACTTTCACAGAAGAACTAGGGTTTTGATGCGAATAATTAACAGGATGCTGCTGTTGAACATTCTGTCTCTGAATTGGGGCTTGAGGTGGATAATTTTGCCGCTGATTAGGGTTCGTCGGGTAAAAGTTTTGTCTCCCAACATTGGGGGGATAACTCTGACGCTGATTATCATTTTCCTGATGAAATCTTTGATATCCCTGATTAGGGTTCTGGTAGTAATCTGCTGCTGATTAGGGTTTTGTGGGTTAAAATTCTGGTGAGGAACATTTGGGGGGTGATTTTGGGGGTTTTGAGGATGTGGGTATCCTTGATTTCGATTATCCCAGTGATTGAGGGGTTGGTTCCATTGATTAGGGTTTGATTGAGGATTTGGGGGTGAATCGAAGTTGTTTGGGGCCGTAGATGTGGAGAAAGATTTGAGGGTGTTACGAATGAAGATTGAATGAGGAGATTGTAGAGAAGTTACCTTGAGTGAAGAAGAAAGAGTGGCTCTGCGAATCGCCATTAGAGAAGCCATTGTTGAGGGTATTGAGTTCAGTGGTTAAACCCTAATGAAATATTGAAGTCTGTGAGTGGTGAAATGAGGAGAGAGAAGGAACAGAAATACAAGGGCTCATAGATGTGGATCACTTAACGGGCTGTGTGTTTGTGTAAATTGCACAGCGTCGTGTCGGTTCAGGTTGAAACCGGTTTGAGTTGAGTTATGAATAACTATTGATCAGTTTGAGACTGGTATTAATAGGCTTGGTTCATGTTTGACTGGTTTTGAAGTATAGGGTTACAAAGTGATTTTAATTCTACAGTTTGGTTTGGATTCAAACCGGGTTTAATCAACAACATTTAAAATCGGAGTTCGGTTCGAGTTCAAAACTAGGATTCCTAGCTTTTTTCGCACCTCTAGAAAACGGGTTGAGCCAAGTTTAAATGAGTATCAATATCTATTTATGCTCAATTGACAAACGAACTCGAGTTTTACATATTGAGCTTAACTAGGCTAGCTAATGTTTAATCAATATATTAAATATATATATTTACATGATATTTATTATATATATTCTAATTACCAACATACAAATTTAAATGCACACAGTACAATAATCTAACTTTTTGTAAAATTTTATTTCAAACCTCAATACTTTTATATTTTTATAATTTAACCCTTATGATTTTTTACTTTTAATTTTGTTCCCCTATATTTTTCATATTTTATAATTTTTTGTTTATATTTTGGTATAAATTTAGAGAGTTACACGTCATCGTTGTTGTGTCTATTTTTTCTGGTTTAAAGTCCACGTCACAACGTGCGGGTCCAACATCGTCTTAGTTATTGTTTTTAATGTTTTACATTTCATGTGCGAGGTTCGATGTTTTTATGTCTACTTTCCGTTCGGTTTTATTTTTTCGTTTTCTTAATATGAGCTTTCCGGTGTTGGTGGTCGATGACGGTAGTGTGATATTGGTGTTACATGGCACGGTTTTACGCCCTTGCCGTAACGCGGAGGGCTTAATTCTAGTTTTTATACGTATGAAATACAAATAATGATATAACAAGTGTGTCGAGTTCTAGACAAGCTCAAGTTTAAATAACTACTCACCAATGAAACTCGTTCATAAAAGTAAAACTGAAAATGATATATTTACAAAGACCCAAAAAACGTCCTATGAAAACTTGTATAACTAATAAAAGTGATTGTCGGTAATGCAGGTTTCGGTTACAAGTCTTCATTACCAGTTAAGATGCAACAACTATACAGTGTTAATGTATTATAGTTATTCTGGTTCGTTAGGAAATAATTATATTAGCTATTTATAATACCAAAAAAGCAGTCTTCGGAGAAGAGCATAATGTCATAACATGTTAGTAGTAACACTCATATATGCATGTAAATCAAAGCTCAATATATAAAAGCAAACCCTCAACTTTTTCATTGGAAGACTCACCACTTAACTAGCAAAATATCCCGTCAAGAATAATTTTAATAGTTATTATGTGTCTTTGACCTGGAATCATCACAATATCATACTAAGCCTGAAAATAAGTCTATCAAAATTAATACAAACCAACATTTCAACTAAATCTAGGTAGTTACACTTGTAACTAACTTCATTTTGATTTTATTATTCTCTATAGCCATAATAATTGAATAAAGAGTTAACTATCTGATATAAAAGATAAAACTAATAAAGCATCTGATAAGCATGCTAAAAGATTAATTAACAAGAATACTCCTAAAGAGCTTAAAGTGTATTCTAGAAGGGCTGTAGTGAGTAGTATATAGTAATGGAAATAATTTGGTGAGGTAGGATTGGATTTGTTATTACTTTTTGGCTCTTGCGTTGTGCATGGAGAAAGAGTTTTTCCCTGGGTTTTCTTTTGATTGTCATCTTCTCCATCTTTGCTTGTATCCATATTGGAAATAAATCGAGTCATTTAAATTGATTTTTTCAAGTGAACCGGAGTCAAGTTGTTTATTCTGTTTTTTGTTTGTCTTCACAGTATTTAGGGTTGATCGAGTCTTAGTTTGAATCAGTCATTTCCTTATTATTCGGTAAGTCGTTTATGATCGTTGGGATCGTGGAGTCTGTATTTTGCTTATTTAAGCTTGGTTAATTATCAATGAGAAGTATCAGTTGGTGAGATTATTCAGTGAGATTATACCATTTGTGATTCAACATTTGGTATCAGAGCGAAATCACATCAAATTGAGCGTGTTCTTGTGAGGTAGTGAGAGTGAACTTCAATGGCGGAAGAAACTGGGCAGTTTCAGAATTCCAGCATTCCCAAGTTTGATGGAGATTATGACCATTGGAGCATGGTCATGGAGACGTTACTCCGATCAAAAGAATATTGGCGGGTTGTGGAAGAAGGATATACAGTGATCAAACCAGGAGAACAGGCCACCGCTACGCAACAGAAGAATTATGAAGAAAATAGGCTCAAGGACCTAAAGGCCTGCAACTTCCTGTTCCAATCGATTGACAAGTCGATACTCAGAACCATGACCGAGAAGAAGACAGCCAAGCAGATCAGGGATGCCATGAAATTGAAGTACCGAGGGAACACTAGAGTCAAACGGGCTCAACTGTAAAGACTCAGGAGAGAATTCGAACTATTGGAAATGAAGTTGGGGGAGAGTGTCTCCGACTATTTTGGTCGTGTGATGACCATAGCCAATGACATGCGTAATGCAGGAGACTCTATGAAAGACGTCACGATTGTAGAAAAGATTCTCAGGACTATGACTGAGAACTTTAACTTTGTTGTGTGTACCTTGGAGGAAACTAAAGACTTGGATGCTCTGACAATAGATGAACTAAAAATTTCACTTTTAGTCCATGAACAAAAGTTAAGAAGAAAGAGCAGCGAAGAACAAGTCCTGAAAACTAAAACAGATCAGGGCTCTGGTAGAGGTAAGGGAAGAGGCTGTAGTTCGGGGCCTAGAGGCAGAGGAAGAGGTCGTGGAAGGTCCCAATTTGACTACAATAAAAGCCAAGTTGATAAATCAAATATGGAGTGTTACAAGTGTTATCAGTTCGGGCACTTCCAATATGAATGCCCCACTGAGAATAGCACTCTGAATTATGCAGAATATGAAGATAATGAAGAACTAGTACTCATGGCTACTGTTGATTTGAAGAAATATGAAGCGGAGACACAGGCACTAATGGTTCAAAAGGAGGAAGAAAGCAGTCCGGGAAGTAAAGGCATATGGTTCCTAGACTCTGCATGCTCAAATCACATGACAGGGTCAAAGCAATGGTTCATCGATCTAGATGAGTCATATCAACACAAAGTAAAACTTGGAAATGATTATAGGCTTGAAGTTAAAGGCCGTGGGAACGTCAAGTTACTTGTTGATGGTCGCAGCCATATCATCACTGAAGTGTACTATGTTCCCATGCTTACCTCAAGCCTTATCAGCCTTGGTCAACTACAAGACAAAGGAGTTACCTTTGTGATTCAAAGAGGAATATGTAGGGCATTACACACCACTAAAGGTGAATTCCTAGCAGCCAAAATGACCAAGAACAGGATGTTTCCTGTATTGCTGCAACAAATTCAGAAGATATAAAGTGCTTGTAAGTGGGTGAGGACTCTAACACTCAACTATGGCATAGAAGATATGGGCATGTAAATCATAAGGATGTGAGGTCAATGCTTTTCTAGAAGATGGTGAAAGGACTACCACAACTTGCAGACAAGCATGGCATATGCGAGACATGTGCACTTGGAAAACAACACATAGAGGTATTCCACAAGAAGAGCAACTGGCATGCTAGTGAAAAATTACAGCTAATACATACGGATATATGCGGGCCCATCACACCCTCCTCCTCTAGTGGAAAAAGGTACATTTTGGTTTTGTGGATGACTATTCTAGAAAAACTTAGGTTATTTTCTAATTCATAAAAATGAAAGCTTCCTTGTGTTCAAAGTCTTTAAGTCCTTAGTTGAAAATGAAACGGGGTTGAAAAAAAAATGTCTAAGAAGTGATTGGGGAGGGGAATTCACATCCAGTCAGTTTAATGATTTGTGTGAGGCTGAAGGCATTAAGAGACAGCTGACTGCTGCCTATACCCCTCAGCAAAATGGGATTGCCGAGAGCAAAAACAGAACCTGATGAATATGGTGAGATGCCTACTTAGTGACTCTCATATGCCTAAGCAATTCTAGGCAGAGGCCACCAGATGGGCATGTTATGTTCTTAACAGGTGTGTGAGTAGAAGCTTAGACAGTGTAGTTCCTGAGGAAGCGTGGTCTAGGCAGAAACCCAGTGTTGAGCACTTCAGAGTGTTTGGGTGTATAAGCTATGCTCACATACCGGACCAACTGAGAACAAAGCTAGATGAGAGAAGTACTAAATGTGTATTCTTGGGAATAAGTCAAGAATCAAAGGCCTACAGGTTGTATGAACCTAAGAACGAAAGAATAATAATTAGCAGAGATGTGTTGTTTGATGAAGATGCAACATGGGAATGGGATAAGCACATCACACAAGGTGACTTGATAATCAAAGGTGATGAGTATGTTGAAACTGCTGAACCCACAGAAGAGCAGGTGGATGAACCAGCACCAAGCAGCCCTAGTACACCTTTGCAATCTCCTCAATCTACCACAGGTTTAGAGACATCTACCGGGTCTCCAAATGTGATGTCACAACCTCAAGTGAGCTCCCCGACAAGAAATTCTAAAGCCCTTGCCTCTTAACGTGCTGAAATTGAACATATGGGACCCTCCCATAGGGCTAGAAACCCCCCTGCCTGGATGGCAGATTATCACACAGGGTTTGACATGTTTGAAGAAGAAGTTGGTCTTGTAATGTTTAGTTGTTGTAATGACCCCAAAGTTATGATCAGGCTTGCAAGGATCCAAAATGGATAAAGGCTATGGAGACAGAAATAGAGGCAATAGAGAGAAACAATACTTGGGAACTTGTTGATCTACCTGCAAACTCTAAAGCTATTGGGGTTAAGTGGCTATATAAAACAAAGTTGAATGAAAAAGGAGAAGTGGATAAGTATAAAGCTATATTGGTGGTCAAGGGATATGCTCAAAAGGAAGGTGTAGACTATGAGGAAGTATTTGCTCCAGTTGCCAGGTGGGACACTATCCGAACACTACTAGCCATTGCAGCAAAAAGAAAGTGGGTAGTGAACCAATTGGATGTTAAAAGTGCCTTCTTGCAAGGTGACTTAAAGGAACTAGTACATGTTGAACAACCCAAAGGGTTTGTGAAGAAGGGAAATTAAGTCAAGGTTTACAAACTCAAGAAGGCCCTGTATGGGCTAAAGCAGGCACCCAGAGCCTGGTTTCATAGAATTGAAAGGTATTTCATACAAGAGGTGTTTGAGAAGAGTAAGTTTGATCACTTGTTATTTATTAAACATGTGACAAATCATATCGTTATTGTCAGCTTATATGTAGATGATTTAATTTATACCGGTAGCAGCCAAGCCCTTTGTGAAGCTTTCAAAACCTCTATGCAAAGGGAGTTTGACATGACAGATTTAGGAAGGATGAAGTTCTTCTTAGGAGTAGAAGTGGTACAAGATCAGGAAGGCATTTGGGTGTTTCAATCTCAGTATGCTAAGTCTGTGCTCAACAGGTTTAGAATATGGGAAGCTAATGGTGTAAAGAATCCGATTGTACCTGGAACTCAACTGAAGAAAGCAGGAGTAGGGAAGGAGGTAAATGGAACTCTATATATGAGTCTCATTGGGAGTTTAATGTACCTCACGGTTACTAGGTCGGATTTGATGTATGTGGTAAGTCTACTGACAAGATTTATGGGTCAACCTAGAAGTGAACACTTGGAGGTTGCTAAGAGAGTATTGAGGTATGTTAAAGAGACCGTGAGTTATGGACTGATGTATAGTACAAGAGAGAACGGGAAATTGAAAGTGTATACAGACAGCAATTATGCTAGGGACCTTGAAGATAGAAAGAGCACATCTGGGTATGTATGTTTACTTAGTGGAGCTGTTATTGGTTGGAGTTCAAGAAAGCAAGAAATAGTTACTCTATCAACCACTGAAGCAGAGTATGTAGCAGCAACATCATGCGCTTGTCACTGTGTATGGTTGAGGGGCTTACTATTAGAAATGGGTGAAGATGTCAAAGGTGCTATAGAAGTGTGGTGTGATAACAGTTCCACTATAAAATTGTCTAAAAATCCTATACTTCACAGAAGAACTAAGCACATTGATGTGTGATTCCATTATCTTAGAGACTTGGTTAATGGAGAAGTGTTGAAGTTGGAATTCTGCAAGTCTACTGAACAAGTGGCTGATATCATGACAAAACCAATGAAGCTGGATGCTTTTGAGAAGATGCGGTTGCTGCTTGGTGTGAGGGAAGTTAAACAAGAAGCTTGATGCTATCTTGTTTAGGGAAGGATATATTGGAAATAAATCGAGTCATTTAAATTGATTTTTTCAGGTGAACCGGAGTCAAGTTATTTGTTCTGTTTTTCGTTTGTCTTCACAGTTATTTAGGGTTGATCGAGTCTTAGTTTGAATCAGTCATTTCCTTATTGTTCGGTAAGTCGTTTATGATCGTTGGGATCGTGGAGTCTGTATTTTGCTTATTTAAGCTTGGTTAATTATCAATGAGAAGTATCAGTTGGTGAGATTATTCAGTGAGATTATACCATTTGTGATTCAACAATCCAAACTTTATAATTCTTAATGAAATTAGTATCTTCGGTAATTAGTTCTCTTATTACTATTGAATTCCAATTTCGTATCATTGGTCCAACCTGCCATCGACCTGCCTTCGTTCCGCTTTTGCTCTGTCAGTGTTTTTTTGCTTGTTTTCTTCTAATTCATGGAGACGCGTACCAATTCTCGGTTGGATGCTCAGGAATCTCAGATTAAGCAACTTCAATCTGATGTTTCTAATATAAGAACAACATTAAAACCAATGGAAATCGATCTGGGCGATTATGTTGAGTTTCGCAAAGTCGTTTTGGATCGGATGAAACAACAACAAAGGAAACTTGGGTCCGATTCCACTATATCAGGTGTAAGTAGTGGGGCTGGGATTTTTTCTTCACCTTCCAAATCGGATTCTCCGACGAAAGCATCCATCGTTTCTCCTTGGGTGGTTAAAAAAGTGAAACTACCGGAGTTAGGGGATACAATCCACAAGGGTGGATACAAAAATCTAAACTCTACTTTGATTTGAACGAAACATCCAAGGATGTTCGCCTTCGTTTGGAACAAATCAGCATGGTGGGGGTTGCACAACAATGGTTCACTATTTTAACTCAGGTACGTGATTCCTTAACCTGGCCCAAATTTAAGGAAGAATTACTTTGGTGATTTAGCAGGTTGGTTATCCATAATCCTTACGAATAGCTTGCTACGATTCAATAGATGGATTCAAACTATGATTATATTGATGACTTTGAATATTTGTTGTCTTTGGTACCTCACTTACTGGATTCTTTGTCTTTAGGGTATTTTGTGGTTGGGTTGCGTTCGAATGTGAAGAAATGGGTTCAGCTTCATTGCCCTCAAACGTTATTCGACATCATGTACATCTCGAAGGATGCATTGAGATGCTTCATCCCAGTGCGGGTTCCGATTCAACATCACGATTTTGATACCTCAATCGATTTGGGTCGTTTACTTTGGCTACTACTGATGGCTTTCATCTAATGGGTTGTTCTGAGCCCAAACTGTTTTTTCAGCCCAAGGTACCAGATAGGGGTATTTCTGGTTGAGGGGATTACCGTCTTTCACAATCTTCTTCCAAATTTGGGCTATCTCCTTCTTCTGATATGTCATCTGTCTTTTCCAGAGACTATGGTATGAGGTTGCTATCAAGAACCGAATGGGAGGAACGACGTAAGAAAGAGTTACGTTTTCGTTATGGACAACAGTATGGTCCTGAACACAAGTGCCCAAAAGGAAAACTACAGGTGTTATTATTAGGGGATGATGAGTATGAGCCATCAGGCGGTGAATATCTTTCTATTGGTGCCAGCTCTCCTACGGAAGAAGACTCTCCTTCTAACTTGACAACTAGCTCTTGCACGTTGATACGATTCTAATGTGTTAGGAATCGGGTCAACCTAGTTTGGTCTATCTAGCAGGTATTCAAGTCTGGTTTTGACCCATTCAACCTTAGTCAAGACAGTTAGCTGTTGGGAAGGCTAGTGGGTAATTGAGCAGCTAATGTTTAGGGGGTAATTGCAGCAGTTACTTATGCTATTCAGGTTCATTTAAGTCTAGTGTTCTAGCTATAGGTTTTTGTCTTGGTTACTTGAATTATTTGTGACTTGTAATCGGAGAATTGTCCTTCTCGAATCGGGCTGACTATCAATCTATTTATCTTTTTATTCCATCAGAATTCTTGAGTTCTATCATTTGGTTCCATTGTCGGGAAACGATGACACCTTTTACCCGGAGTAGTACACCCGTGAGCAGCGGTTCTAACCTTGGTCTTGTTGCTGCCCAATTGGCAGCCATTGCTGCTCGATTAGACTCTCTTTTATCTTTAAAGAATGATGTTGCAGAACTTAAGATTTTGATGGATGGAACCCGATTCTTGTGCAACAGTCAGAGTGGTGATTATGAATGTCACCCATGTCTTGATGATGATTTCAAGGATGACAAGGAACCTAAGGGTGAACCTCAACGTCCAGAGACAGATCTGGTTGAGGAGGACTGTCTAGTGACAGATCTGATCAAGGAGGACTGTATCTGTGACATTCCCATGTCCGAAGTCGTAAGAGTTATGGAAAGCTGTGATCTTGAATTATCGGATGAGAAGCAGACAGGAGATAATCAAAGTATTATATGCGAATATGAAGTCTTATGCAAGTACAAGCTGGAGTGGTTTAGATATAGTGATCAGAATGTCAATTCTAGTTGCCTGTGTATGCCAATAAAACTCACAGACCTATCTATAAAGGTGAAAGAACAAACCACCACTTATGAAGTTATTATGGTGTTGTTGCCCGGGAATGAAATTGTACATGCAAATTTGAGGTGTTGGGAAATCGACCTTCAATCACAATTCATTTTGGTTCATCAATGGGTCTATGAAGCGGGCCAGCCTACAATTGAATGGCTTATTGCTTGGCATAACAATTCCCTTATTTTCAGCTTGAGGACAAGTCGGTTCTTCGGGCAGGCAGTATTGATACGATTCTAATGTGTTAGGACTCGGGTCAACCTAGTTTGGTCTATCTAGCAGGTATTCAAGTCTGGTTTTGACCCATTCAACCTTAGTCAAGACAGTTGGCTGTTGGGAAGGCTAGTGGGTAATTGAGCAGCTAATGTTTAGGGGGTAATTGCAGTAGTTACTTATGCTATTTAGGTTTATTTAAGTCCAGTGTTCTAGCTATAGGTTTTTGTCTTGGTTATTTGAATTATTTGTGACTTGTAATCGGAGAATTGCTCTTCTCGAATCGGGCTGACTATCAATCTATTTATCTTTTTATTCCATCAGAATTCTTGAGTTCTATCCCACGTCCTTGGATTTTAAGGGAGTGATGACAATTCATTGCGGTGCACACACCTTGAAATTTGAGGGAATGTTATAGGGGATTCCAATTTACATGTTAGTGGATAGTGGGGCTTCTCACAATTTTATTCTTGTCGTTTGGTGACAGCGTTAGGATTACCTTCAACCATGTTTCCGGGTCTCAAAATTAAATTAGGAGATGGTCACATGGTCTTTGTGTCTGAACAATGTTTTGCTATTACAATTTATGTGGCTTCTTATGTTTTTGTTATCAATGCTTTGGTGATGGACACTGGAGGGTTAGATTATATTTTAGGCATGGATTGGTTAAAAACCTTAGGTGAGATCATCCATGATTGGCAACATGCTTGGATGAAATTCAATCACAACGGTCAACATGTTCAATTACGTGAAATTCTTACCGATAAAAACCCTCGTGCAACTTTACGTCAATGGTTGCAATTGATTGATGATTCCCCTTTAATTCCTCCTTCAATGCAGTTGAAATGGTCACACAAGATACAACTGCCACATTCTCTCATATTGAGGGAAACTCAACTGTTGGATATTTCTAGGTTATTCTAGTAGTTTGCAATGGTCTTTCAGATCCCAACTTCACTGCCTCCCCCCCCCCCCATGCCCATGATCACAACATTACTTTGACAACTGATGAACCTATTTTTGTGCGGTCATATTGATATCCACATATTCAGAAAGCGGAGATTGAGCGACAGGTTCAGGCTTTGTTAGCAACATGTATGATACGACCAAGTAAGAGTGCATATTTCAATCAAATAATTCTAGTTAAAAAGAAAGATCATTCTTGGCATATATGCGTGGACGAGTTCCTGATAAGTTTCCTATACCAATGGTGGATGAGTTATTGGATGAATTACACAAGGATTATTTTTTACAAATTGGATTTGAAACCCAGCTACAATCAAATTCAAATGCAACCCGGCAGCATTGAAAAAACGGCTTTTTGAACACATGATAGGCACTATGAATATCTGGTGATGTCAATGAACGCCCCCACAACTTTTTAAGCTATGATGAATGATATTTTTAGACCACTGTTGCGAAAGAGAGTGGTAATATTTTTTTGGCAATATCCTAGTTTATAGTTCTTCTTGGGATATACATATGATTAACGTTGCAATGACTCTGCAAATTTTACAAGACAATCATTTTATGTTCAATCACATGAAATGTTTGTTTGGTTTATCTTTTGTTGAATATTTGGGGCACATCATCGATGGTAATGGGGAGTCGATGGATGCAAAGAAAATTGTTGTGGTTATGGATTGGCCAACTCCAAAAAATGTAAAGGGCCTTCGGGGATTTCTGGTTTTATGGGATATTATCGCATATTTGTTAAAAATTATGGTAGTGTCGCTTGTCCACTAACCGATCTAACAAAAAAATATGCTTTTTCATGGCAGCCAAGTGCCCAACAAGCCTTCAAAATTTTGAAACACGCTCTCATTTTAGCCCATGTTCTGGATTTACCTAATTTCGATGCTCATTTTGTTGTCGAATGTGATGCCTTTGGGTGTGGAATTAGAGCAGTACTCATGTTGAATTCCCGACCAATTGCATACTTTAGTAAGGCTTTGAGCGACCGTAATCTGGCCAAGTCAGCTTACGAAAGGGAAATTATGGCGATGGTGTTGGCTGTTCAACATTGGCGGTCGTATCTGTTAGGTACACGTTTCACGGTCTTTACCGACCAAAGAAGCTTGCAATTTTTACTTCAACAACGGATTACAACCCTTGATCAACAAAATTGGGTGGCGAAGCTACTTGGTTATGATTTTGACATACAATACAAACCAGGGCGGGCGAATCGCGCAACTGACAAACTGTCACGTCGTGCGGATTTGGGAGTTGTTATCAACTGGTGTCTACGCCCGTCCGGGTTCAAGGGGTTGAATTATTAGAGGAGGCTAAATAGGATGTTGAAATTCAAACATTGGTTCAAAAATATTTGGCTACACTAGATAAATGCTCGGGTTATACAATGAGACAAGGGGTATTATATTATCATAACGGTGTGGTTATCTCGCTTAAATCTAAATTTCTTCCCGCACTCTTACAAAAATTTCATACTTCAGCGACCGGTAGACATCCGGGCTTTTATAGACGCTTGGCAGTGAACTTATATTGGCCCGTAATGACAACATATGTTAAACAGTTCATAAGAGAATGCGATACATGTCAACGTTGCAAGACAAACTCGGTTTCATTGGGAGGGTTATTACAACCATTGTTAATACCGGAGGCAATTTGGGAGGAAGTTCCAATGCATTTTATATCGGGTTTACCAATGTCTCATGGATACAATGTTATATTAGTGGTAGTGGACCGTTTATCTAAGTATTCCCATTTTATTCTCTTGAAATCACCATATACAGCCAAGTCTGTAGCCGGAATATTTATCAAAGAGGTCATTCGACATCATGGAGTTCCCAAGTCCATAGTCCATGATCGAGATCCATTGTTTTTAGTAAGTTTTGTCAGGAAATTTTTCATTCTATGGGAATTAGTCTTCATATGAGTTTTGCCTATCATCCTGAATCGGATAGTCAAACTGAAGTAATCAATGGTTGTCTGGAATCATATCTTCGTTGATTTGCGATGAATCAACCAAAAACATGGATTGTTTGGATCCCATGGGCAGAATTTTGGTACAATTCTACATTTCACGCATCCACCGGTACTACTCCTTTCGAGACCGTTTATGGCCGCCGTCCTCCATCGGTATTGCAATTCCTTCCAGGGAAGTTCGGGTGGAATAAGTTGCTCAAGAGTTACAGGACCGAGATGAAGCATTAAATAAACTCAAAATACATCTAGCTAACGCGTAGAGTTTGATGAAATTTCAAGCTGATAAGAAGCGTCGAGTTGTATAATTCTTCGTGGAAGATTGGGTATATGTGAAACTTAAACCTTATCGCCAAATGTCCGTCAAGAGTTCATTCATCAAAAGTAGGTGGCCAAGTTTTTTGGACCTTTTCAAATACTTGAGCAATTGGGACCTGTGTCCTATAAGTTGCAATTACCTCCGACATCCAAAATTCATCATGTTTTACATGTGTCCTTACTCAAGAAAGCAGTTTAGGGAGTTGTGAAATCCTCTTTTCCGCCAGAATTATTAGTCACTGACAAAGATTTATTAGTTCCGCTCGTCGTATTGTCGAAACGATCAAAGGGTAGGGATCAATGGGCAAAGAAGAGTGGTTGATACAATGGCAGGATCATATCGTTGATGAGGCAACGTGGGAGGATGCTTCATGGATTCAATGCCAGTTTTTTTATTTGAGTCTTGAGGACAACTCATTTTGAAGGGGAGAGTATTGATAAGCATGCTAAAGGATTAATTAACAAGAATACTTCTAAAGAGCTTAAAGTATGTAGTATATAGGAATGAGAATAATTTTAAGGGGTAGAATTGGATTTGTTATTACTTTTTGGCTCTTGTGCACGGAGAGAGGGTTTTTTCCTACGCTTTCTTTTGATTGTCTTCTTCTCCATCTTTGCTTGTACCCAAAGTTTCTAATTCTCAATGAAGTTCAGTATCTATTTCAGTTCTTAATTCTCTTATTACTATTGAATTCCAATTTCGTATCAACATCCAATAAGAATTTGAATGGCAACTATCCGTGATTCTAACCTAGTAGTCATATTTAGAATCACTAAACACCAGATTAGTTCCTAACACAAGAAAACCTTTGGAATTCAACAATCGTTTATTCAAGAAAACCTAAATGGAAACAGTGATTCCAGTAATACTACAAGAAAATGAAGACATTTAGAACCAAAATCAGATGAAACCAGAAAGAACTCATATTGACCAAATAGAACCAAATCAAACTAGATATCAGAAGAAAGCAGACGATCAATCTCAAGAAATCACCGGCAAGGGTGATAAATTAGAACTGAAGAACCTAACGTCAAAGACGAATGGAGCAGTCAGCAACAGCACAAACTAAAGGATGGGAGGAGAGGGAGTAATGAGAGTTGAAAACAGGGGTACTTTACAAACCATACATTCTCATTAGAGATTATACATCCAAACAGTTCTTGCATCAATCAGTTATTAATCGTTGAGTTAACAATAAATTTAAAGCTTTATAACAGTTTGGTTCATATATTATGTACAAATAATGGGGAACTTTATACAACTTCAAGAAATGCAGATTATGAATACACAATAATAATATCTACAAAAACTCCATTAGAAAATGAAGCTGGGCTGGTCAGACCTGACCTCAACATCATGCATAAACAACCATTTCCAATGACCTGTGACAGCGACAATCTTCACTGCAGGCAAAACTAATTTCACACAAGAGCTAGCTTTCCCAGCAAGTCATCACATCCCAGTTGAACAAAAGCAAAATAACTGCTTGTTGTTCCATCAGGGTGCTTGTTCATGCGTCTTGTTCTTTCTAAACAAGTTAGCTGGTTAGTTTCACACTTCATGGATTTATGGATGTAGCCTTTGGTATGATAATTAGCGTCTCTCAGACTGAGTTGTGCCTAGGTATTTATCCATTGAATCTTTCTTGTGCTCCGGATCAAGACTGTCAAAAATAAATCTCATTTTTAACACCTTATTGTTTCAAGATTTACCATCATATCAACATAAAGATAGAAACTGACCTATTTCTGACACCAAGAAGAGCAGAGTGAACTGCTCGTGCAGCAGCAGATGCAGGAGCTATAGCAGCTCCAGGTGCCGCCTGAATAGCAGTGGATAGGGCAGACCCTACACCGGCCCCACGTTGATACTTTTTCAGGGGTGCTTGGACTAAAGCAGAAGCTGATTTTCCTATACCATCACTCATAGTCTCTAAAGCCTGTAATCAAGTAGATTAAGTCATAATCATTTTTCTACAGATAAACAATTGTAAAAAGATAATTTTTTATCGATTGGTTACCTGCTGTATTCCTTGACGAGCATCTTTAGGTTGACTAGATCTTACATTATTAGGGTTTACTCTTGTTTGTATAGGTGAGGTCGGTGGACTGGTTGAAATTATGTCCTCTGCTTGGACAAGGATGGTGTGGGCCCCGGCTGCCAAGTGCGCTCCAAGTCCGATAGCCTCAAGTGACAGACTCCTCACAAATGCATATGTGCCTGCTCAAATTTTCATTATTTAATATGAAACGATTAAACAAATATATATTAAAAAAGAGGACTTTTATGAATTTAGTTTTTACCTCTTTGTATACCCTTAACTATTCTGCCATCTTTCTTATAATTTTTCACAGGTAAAGAAACTAACTTTGCAGCACTAGAGCCAACAGCAACCAATGACCGAATAGGTGGAAGGCCTTTCAATAGTTTATGAATCTGTAAATCATACACCCATAGGTTAGTCATTTATCTATCAATTTATCTCGTTTATAGCTATAATACCTGATTGTGAGAAACATCTTCCAACCACTCGCCAATAATTGTCTCACATACACTGCTCCAACCGTAAACACCAACAGCTTCAACATGTTTCAGTTTTAACTCTACCCCCTGGAGAAGAAGTAATTAAATGGTTACTTGTTTAGTTGTCATCATCAAGTTTTAATCTACTTTGCACAGCTTCACTAGAAATTAGGAATATTATTACCTTCCATTGAAATAGATTGACAAGTTCAACAAACTTCCCATGGCTTAATGCAGCTAAGTCAACATGAGAAGGAATGTAATCAACCCGAACAACAACAGGTGATACGCTAAACTTCTGAAACAATAATATAACTAAGTTGAGCACATAAATAATAAAAAGAACAATAATATGTATGAATATAACTTGCCTGAAAAAAGGGAAGTAATGCCTCTGCTATTATATCGGGTTCAGGTGTATCCTGAGAATGATCAGGCGATGAGTTTTTTCCTCCAAAGAAGCCAGTTAGGAATTCAAGGTGGCTTTGATGAAGATGCAAGCGCAAAGGAAGGACTGTAATTTGTAAGCTGAAAACACTAGAGAAGTGAGAAAGAAATCATAAATCAACAGAAAATATGAAGAATGAATAGAAATCTAAACTTACCGATACTCCTCAAGAGGGGTTGAAGGATGTGGTCTAACAGACTCTAAATCTAGTTTCAGAGCTCTAGAGTGTGAATCCCGAGGTCGATCTTTTGATTGATAACAACCAATAACCTGCATAAAATTTAATAATAAACAATAAAAAAAGATCTCGTTATCAAACACAATCATAAATGCTTATAAAAATGCAAGAAAATTGAGATTCTTGATTCTTGCTAACCTGTATCCAGGGTGCACCTTTGCTGACATCATTAAGAGAAAAATCTTGAACCGAAAGCAAAACTCTAGAAACACAAATATCACCATCAGGGAATATATGACATTGAAGGCCCATTTTTGACAGTGCAAACTCTAAGCAAACATCTTTATTCCTTGTATATTCCCAGTCAGAACCAGCATAGAGTCTCCACCTTACATTAATATCTTTTAGAACCACAAGACCTTTAACTTTTACATCCCCAGCTTGTGTTACAGAATCCTTACTTCCAACAAGTTTGGAACTCGTTTTTTCACAGATGCCTACAACATGGTCGTCAACAATCTTTAACAGTGAATCATCATACCATCCGCTTCCAACTCGTGCATCTAGATCTTTAAAGGTTGATTTGGCGTTCTGAGATTGGTTGTTTAAAGAAGGTTCAGATAATGGGTGGATGTCGGATAAAAAATAGCCGTCTATAAACTCTGGAAAGCTGGCATATGAAGACGTGGTTTCATTATTTTCTGATCCCGATACCGGAATGGGCACTCTAACAGATGACTTGTGTGACAAGTCAAATGCACTTTCAGATATTTCATCCATTAAGTTGACTGTGTACGTTTCTTGATTTGTGTCTGAACTTGATGACATGGAACAGTTGCTTGATGCCAGCTGGATATTATCCCACCTAGTCTGCAAATGCACAATTGACTCTTCAACATCGGGAGCCAAAATCTGCTGGATTTGAGCTGCAAGACGAGCAAGTCCAAAGGCAGAATCTTGGCAAGTTTCTAGTATGATGTGGGACTCAGAACATTCTACTTCCCATTCATGACCGTTCTTACAAGCTGTTCTTAAAACTGCTTCAACATGGGTTTCTTGTGCAACTTTTACATACCCACTTTTTCTAAGAGTTTGCTCATTGTAGGATCCGTTGAGATTCTCGACCCCTGATTCTTCACAAAGCAGCAAACCCACATCATGAGCTTTGATATCATAATCCTTCTCAAAGACGTTTGAAAGTTTCAAACTAGATGCTGCTAAAATACCACCAAAACACAGTTCTTGAGAAGAATCTTTGTGACTCGAGTATGGTTCATAACTCAAAGCAATATCAATCAAGTTAAGAACAAATGAAGACCCAGAACTACTAGAATCTTCTTTCTTTGCGGAACTGTCACCTTCTTGGTTACTTGTGGTTGAAGCCAGACTAAAAAATGTTATGATGGTGTCTAACCAATCCAAACGACACCCTACTGCAACAATCGTTGCACATTTAATATTTACAGAGAGTTGACTTGCAAAATTTTCTGGGTCCCACATGTGTATGATATCGAACCCTGGAAACCTAGAAGACCATATATTTGAACCTTCACCATTCCCACGTCCCCGGTTAGTTGTGTCACATGAGATAAGAATAAACTGTTTACCAGGAACCCCTGTAGTGGATCCCCACAGATCACCCTCACCATGGGCCACCCAAAGAAAGTTAGCACCTGAAATTCCGCCCGTATTTGATACAGTCAGCAACTCAAACTTGGCAACTTTTAAAGTTAGATTACACCAAGATCCTGGAAGTTCATTCTGGATCGAGCCTTTAATGTTTTCCACTGGTGATACACTAGCAGAGACCTCAACAAGATCACATTCCACAATAATTGATGATTGAGATGGATGATTTTCTGTAGTGACAACTGGATCTGATGATATAAATGTTAACCAATCGGCGACTTGATGTAAATGATCATGTAGGGTTCGATATAATGAATTATCCAGATTGATAGTGACAGGTGATAGATTAACATGAAGAAGAAACGAAGAACTCAAAACTAATTCTTCCCGTGTTCGATAGTTAAAGTCCTCCATATCCTTGGTGGTTGTTACAAATGCAAATTCGTGGCTTTTTCCTGTGGATCTATTATTCCTGATAGTGGTACTGTCAGAATTAGCAACAACCTTTGCTCTATTTTTTATCCATGGACCCGTAACAGCATTGTCTTGCCACATCATACTGATAACAGAAGGATGACCCTCTTTATCATATGCGGCTAAGACCCTTTCAGCATTATATTTGAGCTTAGAAGCAGCAGAAACAAAGTAAACCGCAATATTTCCCACACTAAAATGCAAAGAACTTGAAATAGTCGCACGAAACCGATCTCTCAATTGAACCTTCCTCTCTCTTATAGCTGATGGAGAAGAAAGATCGATAACAATAAACTTATTCCAAGATAAGTAATTTTGATAATTCTCAATCTTTTCACACGGGAAACATAATACAATTCTTGCATCCATAAGAGAAATTTTGCCTCTTAATGTTTCTTTAGGTGAACCCTTTAGAATGTCATCTGGAGATGATGAAAGGTCTCTTTTGCTATATCCTTTAACTGAATTTTTTATTTCTTTAAAAAGATCCAACATTGTACTTATCAATTGAAGATTCACCCAAAACATGAGAGGTGGGAGATTTAATGAGAAAGATTTTGGCCCAGATTTGATATCTTGGGAAATAGAAGGTGAGATATATTGGAACCGGGTGATGGAAGAGATTTTGAGTAGCAAGACATTTGCCACGTCATTCCTGTATATACCTCTTTCATGTCTCCGACAGGTGCTAAAATGCACAGCGGGATCATTTAAAATACCTAAAGGAGGACAAGCACGTTCAACTGCATCTTGTTTGTTTTTGATCAATAAAGCCTGGTCATTTGAATGTTCGTTTTGAAATTGCAGCCCAGGGATACTAAAATGATCAAATATTTCAACATTGTTGACTGTTGCTTCAAAGTTTGATTCTTGAGGACAGACCTGTTGACCTTATCATATTATGAACTTAGTATGGACATAAGATTGACACTTGGCAAAATTATTAAAAAAATAAATCATAATTTGAAGATTAAAAAATCATTACCTGCAAGACAAGCTGCATGTCATGAAAATCTGCATTTATATAATGAACGTATGAATTCTTGTCTTCCTTCCGGTCGTCATCCACAAACGAAAACAGGATCACAATCTGTGTGATCCTTGCCTTGAGACTGGTTTCAACATGTTTCTGTTCTGCATTATAATACAGAAGAGAATCACATAATGCATGTATAATTAAATTAAAACATATCTTATATATCACAAAAATTGTAAGGCACATACCAGAAGGGATATGAAGAGATCCAGAAGCAAGATTTGATGCAGCAGTTATTGCACTGAAAACAGAACATGTCCAGTTCCACATCCCACTGTTTCCCAATGCAGATTGTGAACTTCTCAATTCATCAAAACATTCAAAGAACTGATCCACGCTGTAAAAAATGAACCAAATACACGTTAAGAAAATTTACATCATATGAAAACATAAATATATTGGGATGAAACTGTGAAAGTATATAACCTGGCCCCAAATTCTGATTCTTCGGTATTTTGTTCTTGATCAGTGCTGATGGGTGATGTCATCCAGTCTGATATTAAATGTGAACTTCGCAACAAAGCATTTAAAACTGATTCTTTTTCAACTGGGGATTGTGAATCAGGTTTTTGAGTATTAAACTCAAAATAATCTGAAGTTGATGAATAACCATGAGATGATGATACACTGTGGTATACAGATTCTATTGGTTTTTTTTGCATAAAACTCATGTGATCTCTATCAAGTTCATCAAAAACATCCATGAAATACATAATGTTTTTTAAGGAACTCGGTTGTAATCTTAATTCTAAGGGATCAATATTCACATCAGCATCCAGTTTTCTGATATCTAGAGAACCGTTCTTCCATGGTATACTTAGTTTAATCGTCCCTGAAAACCCATTTTTTTCTCCTGTAATGATAGGCATCGTTGCATTACCATCTGGTCGAATAAACTCAAGTGCTGCTGCATCAAATTTCACAAAATTTGTAAGTCGGCTAAGCCCAAGAAAACCATCAACCGTCTGTTGACTTTTCAATTCACCATCTTCAGAAATTCCAGTCCCACATTCCACTTCACCAAATCTCAAAACCAAGGTCCTAGAGTGCCCCTTCCCATCCGGTTCTTCTGATAGATCTAAAGCAACAATTAATTTTCTAATTTTGACATGAAAGCTTGTAAGCAACCACTTAACCATCTTAGCAATTGTTTTAACTCCTTCATGAATATCAACAGAACTAGCTATCATGTTACCGCTAACCGCTTCACCTCCAGGCGTCACGAACTCATGACTAACACAGGTATTATCATCTTGACCCGAAGTAGAAGCTTCATTCACACTTTGACAACTTATCAACCGACCAGGGGCAAGTACAATCTCGAGTTCTTCCAACTCGATCTCACAATTTCTATCCTTCCATGGAAGTTTAACCGTTAAAGAGCCAATTGATCCTTCTTTCACAACCAAAATAGCAGATTCACCAAACTGTAAACACAGTTGTAAATCAATTAAATGCTGCATATTGTCTAACAACTATGATCAATTTCATATTCACAAACTGCTTTCCCCCAATAACCATCACAAATTAAGCAAATTCGTGATCATAATCAAACTCTAAACTTGAAGTAAACATACAATTAACATTTGAATATCAATCTAACCTACCTATCGAGCACAATCATGCAAACCCAAATCAAGAATCACAGAACACAAACACAAAATTCAAGAAACAAACCTTCTGATTAATAAAATCAACGTTAAGAGCCAAATCAGAGAGCTGAATTGTGCCGTTGCTAAGTTGAACATCAAGCTGATCAAGATCGATGTCGCCAATAATAAGTTGCCCTAATTTCTTCTTCAACAAGAACTTGCAAATCTTCTTTACGGCGAATCGGGAGAAGACGGCCTCCGCCGATTTTGCAAAGTTCCAAGAAAACATGTTTGAAAGAAATCGAATATCTAGGGTTTGTGAGAGAAAATTAGGGTTTTCGAAATTGAGGGTTTGAGAAAGACGAAAGATTTGGCGTCCATGAAGCAGAAAGACAAAGAAAGATTATGATGATGAGGATATTGAAATTGAAATTTAAATTGAAATTGATAATAATGATTGAAACAAAGACATTATATTTGACGAAGAAATATAATATTATTTTTGAAACTTCCAAGTTTCTTTTGGGACTTGCTTGGAATCTTTTATGAATATAAAAATATTTATGTTTACAAACATGATCCCTTAACTATGTACGTTTTGTGTTTTATAAGAGCATTTATGATTTATGTATGTAGTTTGTATGAGTGAAAATTTTATATTATATAATATAATTATGAGTTAAAAAATAATATTATTTTTATTTATATATTTAAATAAATAATGTTTAACCCTTATAAATTTTTTAATACATTTGAAAATAGCTTGTGTAAAGAAGAGAGGAAATACTATAATAAATGCATCAAAAAATTATTTAATTAAAAGAATTAAGAAAAAAATATTAAATTTTAGTATAATCATAGGTATGAGAATTAAAAATAAGATGAGAATAAACAATAGGATATGAATGCTCTAAGAAGGCCAACATGCCTTATATTTGTTCCAGAAATATAACTTTTAAAAATACATTGACCTAATTATTGGAAAAAAAAATTCAAAGATCTCGAAGCATATAGGCAAGATGATAGGATGAGTTTTCATGTATAAGATTAGATTTAAACTAGTATTGGTTTAGAACGGTTATCGTATTAGTTGTATGATTATTCAAAAACGCTTCGTTGCATTAAAATTGAATGTTATATGAGACCACATTAAATTTATTTCAAGGTTTACCGTAATTTCATACGTAAAACATGTCTCATACAAACATTATTGTCTTCTAGAAGACATGCAAGCCACCTCCTTTTGATAATGCTTAGTTATTAGAGAGAATTATGTAATTAACAAGTTAGTGATCTAACTACGTCCTACACCATTAGTAAATCAATATGTATATTAGGGTTTGAAAAGTATCACAAATTTGGCAATTAAGCTTTTGATTTTGATTCCTCAACTACAGTAGTGATTATATCTAACTTTTATCGATTAGTAATGTTCATAGCACAAGTTTATATATAATTCTACTATAGATTGAATTTGATAAAACTTCATTAAGAACACCTACATAGTAAAAATAAAAAATAAAAAATAAACAAACTTAACAAGCAAGCACTAAACATGATACATGATATTTCTAAATTTATGAGCTCTTAAAAACTATATTTACAAAAGTTTGTTACATAGGGATAAAATCCACATACATTTATGTAATTGGAAAGTAAGGTTGTAAGAATCCCAAACAATTCTACAGTGACCTTTAGTCACTTAAGAGGTGTAAAAATAACCTTAGCTTAGTGATTTGAATCTATTGGAAGTCATGTTCTTCTCTTGGTTTTGCTTAACACACATACTCTTTATTTTGCTTATGTGTTCTATTTCAAAACCGACTCTAAGAGGAAACCAGGAAAGAAATATCAAATACACATGAAAGTTATTTTGGTCATACAAGTCCTTTAGTTTGGATTTTAGACACTAGCCTAATATGTACATATTAAATTTAATCTATATTTTATGGCATTTTGGTCTAGTTTAAATGATAATTAAATTAAACAATTATTAACCACTATAAATAAAAAAATTATTATTATATTATTATCATATCATGTAAAATAAAGTATTTTCAATACGATACATCAAACTTTAAGATACATGTTATTTTTTAATCATTTTAAGCCCTTTTAACCTAAAACTAATCAACCACATTAATTTTTATTTTTAACCTTGAACTCGTCCGTGTACACAACACTGTTAAGTTGATTTATGTGAAAACTAAAAGTAATACTTTTAGCCAATTACCCACATGGAAAATGTGCCAAAAGGATAATCAGTTTATTTTAAATAAATTTGGTTTTCCGGAATGTCACAATCGCATCGTGAATAATTTGTATCGTATTGATCACTCTTGTGACATGATTACGTGTCTGTATTACCATCTCAATATTAAATAATACATTATATTATAATAAGTCTATATAATATTGTATACCTACTTCGTTTTTATCTTTAGTAAGTCTTGAATTTGTAATTTATACTTTCTGGTTATTTCAAATAAAAAATATAAAATAAAAATATCAAGTTAATTTCCTCAAAAATTAACATTTAATTTCAAGTCCTACCAAATGAACAAACTCTACGTTGCACTTCAGCCGCTAGACATGTGTACTATGAGCAAAACGACTTTAAAAAACACCAAATTTTTACACTAAGAACTTTGTACGATCGGCACTATAACTTTTGTATGGTCCACATTAAAGTTATGGTCCACATTAAAATCTATACCGTCGGCATTAGGACTGGTCCCGAGAATTTTTAAAGAACTTTAGGTCAGGGGTGAAAACAAAAAATTAGGCCCTTGTTATACACATATCAAAAAAGTCTAAACCAAATAAAATGTATATAGAAAAAATATAACGACGATGATTGTTATAAAAACAAACAAAATGAAAGTATTATATCAAAATAATCTAATTTACTTATTTAAATGAACGGAAAGCTCTCTTAGCATTTTTAAAAACTCATTTATAGATCAAGTTTTCATATTAAATTGGGTAAATGGTATTGATCTAAATTATTAAAAGTATTAGTGAGCTCTAATGTAAGGTTTAATATGTTAAATATTAAATGTTATTCGGTTTTTCTAATGGATTTATTAATAGTTTATAGCTATTTTTTTAAAAAAATACACATATATATATACATATATATATATATAATAATAATTTTTCTTAAAAATTTCAAGTCCTTGAGAAGATCGGGTCCCGGGCAGTCCCCCCCAGGCCGGCCCTGGTCGACACTAACATTTTAATATTGTCCGTGCTAAAATCTAATTATGAATAAAATTTGTACGGTTCATACTAAGATTTTACGGTCCTCCTCCACACTAATCAGGGGCGAAGTATAGAGAAAGCTGGGGGGTGCTGCCCCCATCTTTTTTCATCAGTAGTGTTAATTTTTAATCCGGTAATATAAATTTATATATAAATATTAAATTTGTCCCTTTTAAAAAATATTAATTTTTTCACCGCTCCTTTTACGGGAATATTCAAATTTCGCACCAGGCACTAATATTTGTATTGTCCACGTCAAAATTACATGTGCGAGTCCCTAGTGTGTCAACATGGAGTGTGTTCTCACACAAAAATATCCATGCGACCGACATATTTGCTCCAAGTGTGTATGTTTATTTTGAGAATTTGAAAAGTAAAACTTCAATATAGAAATATCAAGTTTTATATGTTCACCTTGGGAAAATTCAAAAAAAAGGCCAACGACATGATTTTACATGGATCATAAACCACTTGCGTGTTGTATATATGTATGAAATTAATGAATAATATTTTTATATATTTATATCTAAAATCTATGTATATAGAACACATATAAAAATATAATATAAATAAAAATATGAACATCTAAAGAATACTCAGTGAGCATTAACCCGAGTCCATTGTATAAGAACATCTCCAACGAAGATGTTTATTTATGGTGTTTGTGATATGTATGACGTTTATGTGAAGAAGATATGATCTGTATATATATATATATGTATAATTCATCTGAAATTCAAATGAGTGAAAGAAGAAAAAAATTAAAGAGTATAGAAAAATATATGAGTTGACTGGTGGGTTGGACATTCGACCCATCCACCATCAGGGCTAATATAAGGTTGAACCCCATTTTTCTTCTTGTATCGAACTAGAATAACATGCCACATACATCAAATTTGTGATTGTTTACACAACCACATTCATGAGGACAAACATAGTCACAAACGCAGGGGTGGTCACAAACGTAGTCACATGCACCACAAGATTGCCTGCAAGATAGACTTGAACAACTTATAAAAAAATAAGCAAAAAGAAACATGCCCAATCCTTGGTGTACCCCACCTCCTTACAAAAAAAAACGTGTACTTTATCTGACGTATGTCTGTTTATTCCAACTTCGTTATAAATATTTGTACATTGTAATTACTTCTATATATCTTTCAAGCCCAACCCCCCTCAAGACTACCCCAAATCATTCTACACGAAACATTGTTTACGTCATTCTAGGTTGATGAGTTGTTTACCCGAAATATAGGGTTTATGGTGTAATTTCTATATATTTCAAACCTATATATCAGAGACAAGTAATTTCATATGCTATATTTTGATATAGAAAGTTAAACATATATCAATGTTAAATTAATTGTAAATTAAGATGAATTAAGATGTAATATATCACTTATCAACTACACATATTTGTCTTAGGCGACATTCATACAATCATTTTACCTTTAAAAGTGAATATCATTTGTAGATAACTAAAATTATGTTAGTATTTAGAGTCTATCAAGTATGTTTTGAAAAAATAGACCAAACTACTAACTACGGCTTTTAGAACTGACAAACTAAACTGACTAATTTATGGGTTGTTTGTTTCTGCCTTTTAATGATTCAGATGTCTGAATAGTTCAACACTTATGGACTGTTTGGTTGCATCTAAACCATTAAGTGTTAAATGATTAAAAGGTCTGAATTAGGGGTGTTAAAAAATATCCGAATCCGAAACCGAATCCGAAATATCCGAAAATCCAAAATTCGGATATCCGAAATTTCGGATTCGGATTTGGGTAGTGATTTTGAGAATTTTCGGATATTTCGGATATCCGAAATATCCAAAATATTTTTATAAAAATTTAAAAATACTAAATATTAATTAAATATTTCAGTTATTTTTAGATATTTCGGATGTATTAATAAAAACTTCGGATATATGAAATAAATTTTAATAAAATTTATTATTTTTTATAAATTCTATTAAATAATACAACTTTTTTTTAAAATTCGGATATCCGAATACGAATCCGAAATTTCGGATATCATATCCGAAATCCGAATATCCGAAATTTCGGATTCGAATTCGGATAGTGAAAATCACTATCTGAAATTTTCGGATATCTGAAAATGAACACCCCTAGTCTGAATGGTTAAGAGGTCTGAATGATTAAGTGTTGAACCAATAAGTAGCTGTTTGGTTGAACCTCTGAATACATATGCAAAATGATTATTTTACCCCTCTAAACTATTTTATATTTAATAAAATGTATCTATTTGGTTAACCCAACTTGCACACAATCTTCAAACAATCACACAAAACCTAATTTCATAAACTATAAACTATTGAATCAAACCAAAATCTTCAATTAAATGGTTAAACCAACTTGTACAAACTACCAATCCTCAATCAAACAAAACCCAATTTCATAAAAGCCCCATTTTTTTAAAACTTATAAAACCCTAGAAATCAAATCTATGAAATCATGTATATAAACATGATGGTAATCAAATAATGAGAAAACAAATAGAAATAAAGTTTAATAGTCCAAATCTTTGAAGAAATCAAGAGAAAAACAAAAGAAAACAAACCTTGAAAGAGTTGTGGGTTGAAAATTTAAAGCAAGGTTGCAGGTGATGGCGGCCGACGGCTGATGAAGGCGGGCGATGACGAAGGCGGGACGATCGCCAGCGATGGCAGGCGACAGGATTTTGGTAGGGGGGAGTGGGGTTGATGATGTGTGGAAGGGATTTTGTATTGTTTATGTTTGAAGGGCATATGGGTAAACTTTTTCATTCAGCACTATCTCTATCACTTAACCATTTAGTGCTGAATTGTTCCCCGTGCTGAATTGTTCCATTCAGAGATGGTTTTTTTCTGAAACAAACAAATATATTACTTAACCATTCAGAGGTAGTCTTTTAATAGTCACATTAAGATGCTACCAAACATCAATTTAATGGTTCAGACTGTTTGTTTATGAGTAAATGTTTAAATGATTCAAATATTTGTCTCTAAATGGTTAAACATTATACTAATGTTAAATGGTTAAAACCTCTTACTTAAATTGGTCAAACATTTGTCTTTAAATAGTTAAGTAATATATTAGTTTTTAATGGTTCAGACCTCTTACGGTTTAGTACTTAATGGGTCAAACTTCTTGTTGGTTCAGCACGTAATCATTCAAAAATTGTCAAACAGCCCCTAAGATGAGTTGGTTTGAACAAATGTTTTAATGGTTTAAACTGATTTATTATATTTCTTTTCCAAAATATTAATTTGTGTTAAAAATACAAATGATAAAAATGGTTCATGATCATAATTATGCATAACTGCGTGTTCCACAAATAAGAAAATAATAATAAAGGTTATACAATCAGCTTCAAGTTTTAAACCATTGCCCAGACCGTTAAACCATCAAATTGCCAAACCGAATCATGAATCAAACCATATAAAACTCAAACTGGCTGAATCGCTGGTGTGCCTTGCTACCGAATCATGAATCAAACCATATGAATCTCAAACTGATCGAATCATGGCATGCTTTGCTTTCAACAGTTCAGTTGGTTTAAACTGTTTCTGCAAAATTATTTTAACTGCAAAATCTATAGAAGCCACAAAGCTGGTGTGTTAATGGTTCTTAATATAACCAACAACATTCTATTTAATTCACACAGGACATAACATATGCAAACCATATAAATTATTGAAGTTTCAAACAAAAGCAAGGCTATTTCAAGCATGATTGAATCAATCAATTATCAAAAAAGAGAAAAAGTTGTACAATGCAAGTCGATCTCACTAGCAAGCAGATTGCACGTAAGAAAATTATCGTCTTTTTGACATGATGATAAAAAAATACCACATATTTCCGACCTTCTAGGAAGTCTTGCTGGTTGATTTCAATGGTCAGTTAAAAGAGAAACAACAGTTACACACTTGGTTACTTACACTGCTGAAAGTACTGAAAAAAGGCAAATACAGAGCTTGGTTTGCAGCCCAGGAAACCTTGGTGTTTGCTACACCTTTATCCGTATCACAAAAGAACCTATTCATAAGATTATGCAAAATTAAAAAGAATCATTAGAATGATTGGCACGTGATGAAGGAAAGCGTTTTGGTGATTAGGATGACAATTTTTTGATGTTGTGTAACAGGTTGGGCATGATTTTTGCTGGCCCGCAAACAATTTATTTGCTTAAAAGTTTCAACTTTGTAAATAATAAATGTGTTAACTCTGTTAAGTATCATTACAAACATTATATTTTGATAATAGTAGCAACAATAATGCTAATACTAATAATTCTAAGTTTTTCTCATAAAACGGTTTAGGAGGGTTTATGTAAGTGAATACAATTTGGATGAGTTTCAACACGTTCTACCATTTATATTTTGGATACATATTTTACGCTTAACTTATTGTCTTGTTAGAGAGAAAACCCAAATTGAGTCATTTGTAGCTAAAAAGAAAATTGCACTTGCAGATTATTCTGTATCCATGATCGATGATCCTAACATAAATGACAATCCACAAATTAATCAATAACTCATCTGCGATTATCTAAAAAACAACTATTTTGTAGGTCATTACCTGATAATCATCTTCACTCTTCAATTACAAAATTTTAGTTACGATATATCTAACATATTGAACAATATGCATAAGCATTTTGGCTTAACACGTAAGCAATCCCACACAAGATTCTTTTTTTTCTTTTTCTTTTCCATCAAACTATTAACTATTATGTTGCTTGTCAAATTGGTGAATTACTCATGATAATTTTGTTTTTCTTTTTAGTAATTGACACAGACACCATACACATGTTATGATCTTTCTAGTAATTTAGCCAAATTCTTGAGTCATAAGCACTTGAGAACTTACAGGCAGGAAGATTGGATATATCTGCAGAAACAGCACAAGGAATGCCCAAGTTTGAAAGAGCACCCCTTATAATTCCACAAGGGAAGTAGAGATGCATGCCAGTTGTTTCTGCAACTTTGTTTCCAGCATCTGGAGTCGAAACCTGAGTCTCTGTTGACGGTTCCCCCGACATGCGTGAAAGCCATGCAAATTTATCATCTTGCAAAACAAATGTACCCTAAAATTATAAAAATAAGCCATTTTAACAATCCATACTATAGTTAATAAATGTTATACGATATGGGATGTGAAACTTGCCCTATGATTGGTCTTTAAATTGTCTATCTGCTTCTTGAAGAGCTCAGACCAGAAATCTTTACAAATGAACTTGATTGCCTCTAGGTGATCACTAAACCGTGGTCGTTCCATGGTGTACCTAATCAAAATTCAAACACAGTAACAACTATAATCTTTATTGATGTAAGAATATACCATATACCACACATACAAGATTCAGAAACCAGACGCAGAATATGCAACCTTTGAATAGAGCAATGTCCTAAAACCACTCAACTTAAACTTGAGTTTTTCAATTTCATGAAGCAATTATGTTAAGCAGATCATAAGCAACTTGCCACATCATGTCATCGAACCATAATCAAAAGCTTTGTTAAGGAAAATAAAATCCAAGCAAAATCATAGACTATTAAATTTCTAGTGTTGTTGGTAAGAACATAATTGGTTTTTGTAGCACAAAGTACAAACAAAAAAATATGGAGTTTGGGGAGTTTACAACTTCATGTTGCAGACTTATCACAATCTGACATAGAGTTCGCAATAAAACAACCCTACTAGCATACAAGTTGACTAAAAAATTCACTAGAGTTCACAAATCACAATCACAACTTGTGAACCTTGTACTGTAGTGCATGAAATTAAGTGTTTGCAATCTTTAATTGTGAACTCTTTGCTAGATTGTCACAAGTTCACGTGAAGTTGCAAACTCCCTATAATCCACCTTTTTTTGTTTTTACTACCAAAAACATCTATGTTCTTGCCAACAACACTAGAAATTTCAAAAAAATCTCAGATCTTGTTACTTGCCTTCATTACTACCTTAGAACTACACACATTCAAAACTCAACTATTCCCAAATGTTAAACTGCTAAGCTAAGAAGCAATACGCCCATTCCGTTGATATGTATGTTGTATTCTCAATTCCGAAAATGATTAGAACTAAAAAATACACATTTAGCAAACATTAAAGTTACATCTGAAACATTCATAAATCAATCCATTTCGTAACGTTTCTCCAGATCTGTAAACCTAACCTATCGTATCCTGTATGGCTGTATCCCCTAATAATCAAACTGTAAGAAACTAATCAAATACACGTTCATTAACATTACACAGATCCGCATTTTACGATCCAGATGAATTAACATGATTCTAACGCTATCGAGCCCTAACACGATGTAAAAACCTAAAATCAAATCATAAAAAAACAACTCACATTTCAAATCAATTCATTTTCACGATTTGATCTGCATACCTTTCGGAGAGCTGATGGCCGACTTGGTAGCCGATGGCTTCAATTCGCCGAGCCGCGAGCTCCGGCTTAGCGGCGTAGAGCACATTGCAATACGATGATACTATTTCTGTAAGCAAGCTGTCCATACAGCTCTCTGATACCTCTCGAGCCATTTTTGTATGTGTGTGTTCGGTGGTTTGTGACGGAGGTGGTGGTGGTGGTATCGTTTCTCCGGCGAGATTTGATGGTCTTTGATGACATATTGGTTGCTTGTAATTTGTGCTTAACAGGTTGTACGTGATTTGTGGACCGAAATTTCCTTAAGCCCGTTTAGCTAATGGGCCGTTTTTTTGGATAACATTTTGTAGTTTTGAGCCCTAGATGGGATTGGATCGACTTGTGTAATTTCGAGCCCGAGCTGAGTTTAACCGGTGAACAACCTTGCAAAGTAGAGATGAGCAAATTTTACCAAATGTCGGTATTGTATCGAACCGATACTGGTTTTCATTTTTTTTAGTTTTTGGTTTTTGGTATTCGGTACATTATGTTTCGGACGGTATTTTCAAAGGTATAGGTACGATAGATACCGAACAGCCAAAATCAGTACAGTATTCGATTCACATCTTTACTTATTTTTTATATCAATATTTTTTTATATGGTATCAGTTTGGGATCGGTACTGTACGATCTCATCTGATCCCTGTTACAACGTATTTTCACTTGATACTTTTTCCCAACAATCATGTTCAAACTATATTTACTTGTTTTATTTTTTTCTTTGACTATTTGAAATAATTGTTTACTTTTTCTTTTTAATTCTTAGTGTATCACATCTTAATAGGTTAAAATGCTAATTTTTGTGTTTTAACGAGAAATCAGGACTCGTCGCGTTGCGGCGGCAGTGGACGTGGCGGGATAAAATATGTACTACAATCGACCCGATTCGTTTTGCAAACTAAAGTTACGTCAAAATGTAAAGCAAATCGAATTTATACCACTGAATAAAAACGTAATATCTGACCCGAATTTTTTAAAAATAAAATTATGTTGAAACGTAGACCAACTCAAAACGTAAATAAGAAACACGGGCAACGATGTCGTATGCAACGCCATAAAGTATAGATTGCAATCGTATCATTGCGTTTCCAAACTAAATTTATCGTCGACAAACTTGAATTTATACAAGAGTTAAACTCAAAATTTTAGAAATTTAAGGAGGGTAAAATGATATTTTTCTATAGTTTTTAGAAAGTTAAGGGGCAAAAGCGTAAAAAACAAAAGTTAACGGGGTGGAATGGCCGGTTTCCGAACTAAGATTATCGTCGACAAATTTGAATTTATACAGAAGTTAAACTCAAAATTTTAGAAATAAGGATGGTAAAATGATCTTTTTCTATAGATTTTAGAAATTAAGGGGCCAAAGCGTAAAAAAAAGTTAAGGGGGTGGAATGACCGGTTTTCGAACTAAATTTATCGTCGACAAACTTGAATTTATACAAAAGTTAAACCTAAAGTTTTAGAAATTTAAAGAGATTGAAACAATATTTTTCTATAGCTTTTAGAAAGATAAGAAGCCAAAGCATAAAAAATAAAAGTTAAGGGGATGGAATGGCCGGTGTAAAAAAGCCACCAACCTTCTTACATATGTATATAGTAATTATTTAATATTTAATTATTTATTTTATATTTTATTATTTTATTTCAGTTGATATTATTTATGTCGTAATAGGGTGTGAAATAGGTTAGTGAGTTACTTATGATTGATTCGCGTCAAGCTTATATTTCAAACTTGGAGAAGGTGTTTATATTTTAATTTACTTCAGCATAAATAAAAAACAAGTATTATATCAACTAGTTTTTTTATCACCTACGCTACACAACGGAGTATGTAATTTTTCTATCAATTATAATCACAATTCGCGAAGCTGTTAGTCTCTGCAAACCCAATATATATTGCTTTTGTATATGTGGATCCCAAAAGATATATTATGATATAAGAGAACTATATTATATTGAATAAATTAATTTTAGTGGTCAAATAAAAGTTATTAAAGTTTCATGTAGCTAACATCGTTATTTTATATAAATATATAATAAAAAAAGAAAAAAATACAAGACTTTCTTATTTTTTTATAAATTTTTTTTTCAAAAACATTTTTTAACCCTTTGGTTAACTAAATATTTTTTTCCAGGTAAAATATGATCAAATGTTGAAGCTATTTTATGAGGGAGAATGTGATAAGTAACAAAGAGAGTACTTCACTACTTATAGTCGAACTTTAAAAAAAAACAATTTAACCCCCTAAGATTAGTATTACCAGACTCATTAACGGTCTATTACACCCCGCCCCAAATTACACAAGAGATATGTGGCTTATGAGGTCACCTAGAGACTAAAGTTATTAAAACTAGCTACTATCTTTGTCCAAACAACAAATTATAATGTTTTAGACTTTTAGCCACCTAATTGATAGTATTTCTAAATATTTTGTTTTAAGTTGAACCTATTAGAGCCCGTTAGTTGTCTCCGTCATCTTATCAGACCCATAGTTAATTATTACAGAAGAATAATGTTCAAGTCGTATAGTTGGATTGTAGTTTGACATGCTTAAATATCATAAAAAGAAAAAACAGATCTACGTTTCATATAATTTATAAATCTTCATGATAATCGTCGGACCCACCATCAAGACTTGATACTAGCAAAACTCCTTGCAATCACCGAATCGAAAAATATCCCATTGAGCTAGCTTCAAACAAACTCGTTTTGCGTTCAAGTGAAACCAAGCTAGCTCAAGTAAAATCTCAAGACGAGTTCCAAACAGAGTGAGCTCGCTTGAATAAAATTAAAAAACCACATAAAGTTAAAAATCCACATAAAGAAGCCTGTGAATACCAAGGCCTACTTATTTAAATTCCTTCTTGTTAGTAGTTCTGGTGTCATTAAGGTTGTTTTTATTTCATATATACATTTAAAACCAAAAAGAAATGATAATAAACATTGATAAAAGTTTGAAGGTCGGATACACAATTTTATCACGGGTTACAAATGGTAGAGCCCTTGATAGGAGTTGATAAAAAAAACCATTGGAAGTTGTTTATGACTTGTATGATTGATAAAGAATTACATGAAAAGTAATTGTCAAACCGAGTGTTAGTATTAAAATGATGTTGACCATAAGAGCATTCATAGTGGGTTTCCTATTTTCGACGTGAGTGTGTACATTGTATTATGGGGATGGTTGTTACTGGTTGTGAGTAAGAAGATGAAATATTTACAGGGGTTGTCCCGTGATTCCCTATATTTGAAGAAATACGGAGAATCACAATACAACCCACATAAATTTTTTAATATTCTTAAAAATGGTTGTGAGTAGACAAGAAAGAAAAAATAATGATAAAAATATTAAAAACTATTATTTAATTAAAAAATATAGTAAAAATAATGTTTTTAATGTAAATATGAGAATTAGGTTGGAAAAACTATTATGAATACCCTGTCCTAACTAGTAATTATGATCAACAACTTGATCCATCAATGGCAAATTGTATTCACAACAACTTTGACCAATAGTATATATTTTTCTTGGTGTTTCAATATAAATGTCGTAAAAACCAAAATTGTATATAAAATAAGATATTTATTGATACTATAGGTTATATCTGCTAACGTATTGGTAGCATGAATAATGAGACTCATATCAACTGAAAAATATCAATACCGTTATATAACTATTTTATATATTACAATATCTACTATATGGGTTTTCATTTAACCATATTAATGTCATAATTGTAACGTGCATAATATAATTCACAAACGTGTCGAATCACACAGCCTTAGTTTGTAATAGATATTATACATAAACACTAGCTTTAGTTAATTCATATAATACACAAGTTAAATATATAAAAAATATAATAAAATTGTATTAATTATAAGATGATATGTGAAGATAAGATATGATTTAAGCTAGTATTAAGCCATTCACGTAATGGCAGAGGACGTAAAACCGTGACAAATAGCAACAATGTCACACTACCATCAGCAAACATCCACGCCGAAACAACTCGTATAAAAAAAATAAAAGCAAAATATATAAAAACCAAACGAAATGTAGACATATAAACATTAAACCACGTACGTGAAATGTAAACAATTAAAAACAATAACTTAGTTTATCTAGGACCTTCGCGTTAAACCACACGCTCACATTGCAGTATGTTAACTCGTAAAATTAAATCGAAACGTAAAATTTATAAAATATGAAAAGTATATGGGACAAAATTGAAAATGAAATATTATAGAGTTTAAATTATAAAATATGTAAAAGTATTAAGGTTAAAAGTAAAAAAATACTAAAACCTAAAAAAACCAAAAAGTACAACCCATAAAGCTTAAGATACAAACATTGATATACCAAAAATTTGGTAACTAGTATTGTATATAAATAAATGAGTAAAAATTGAACAATGATATTAATTTATTCGCTTATGTTTTCAAACTTTTTTGTCTTTTCTGAAACAAAACATATTGTTTCAAAACAAAATGTTTTTAAAAAAATGTCATTTTTTAAAATTGTCTTATTATAACTCTCAATTGTAATTATTTTACATTTATAAAATTTTTACTTTCAATTTTAAAATATATCATCCTTTAAAAGTTTATTTTTTAAAAGAATTTCTTACTTTACAAAATTTATTTCTTTGAAAATAACATTAATTAAAACATTTATTTTCTTAATTTACTAAATAACTACTTTTAATTTTAAAAATTAATAATATACTAGAGAAACTAAAAGGTTTTTATTATAAAGAAAAGTAAAGTACTATTTTGACTCTTGGGGTTAGGGTCATTTAACCCTATTAGTCAAAAAATGTATTTTTTTGACATATCAACCCTTAACATTTTTTTAACTGTTTTAGCCTCTAACAATAACTCTGTTAACTTTTTTTGTTAAATTTAAAAGTATTTTAGTCATTTTACATCTTAAGAACAATTTATTAAAATTTCAATCTTTAAGACTATTTATGCACATTTGTAAAACATACCAATACAACCACAACACACCTACCTCACTCTGGCCATCGTCACTATGGCACATCGCCGGCTGCCATCGTCCCCAAAACTCCCCAACATCAACGCTGCCTCCACCACCACTACCATCACTGTCATCATATTCTAATTTCTCCTATTTTGATAACCTTCAAAATTACCTCATGAGTTCTTCGACATATGATGCAATGAATCTCATATTCTTTAGGTCCCGCGAGGCCACCACAACATCCACCGACTCAAACCCACCGACCGCCACCACCAGGTCCCGCGAGGCCACCACCACATCCACCGACCTAAACCCACCGATCGCCACCCCTAGGTCCCTCGAGGTCACCACCATATCACCGACCGCCACCACCAGGTCCAGCGAGGCCACCACCGCATCCATCGACCCAAACCCATCGACTGCCACCACTAGGTCCCACGAGGCCACTACCACATCCACCGTTGTCGCGCGGTTTACTCCACCACCATCATCACAGCTTTTATCAACGCATCATCTTCATCGTCGCAAATTTGTCTGTGGTTGTGGTGGTTGTGAGCATGGTTTTTTCAAAGAACAGGGACACTAGGGTGTGGTTGTCAAAGATCTAGATGGTGTGGTTGTGAAAGATGTGGTGGTCGTTGGTCGATTGTGTGCTACTGGTGGTGGAGAACGGTGGTGTGACTGTGGTATGTGGTGATCACAACTCTAATCATAGGAGATTTGAGGATAGAGTGAAGAAGGAAGAGGCAGATTTTGTTGATGATGGTGGTGTTAGGCGGTTGTGATGGTGTGTTAGGTGGTGGTGTTGTCTGGTGGTTGTATTTTTAATTTGAAAAATATTCAAAAATAACCTTAAAGTATTAAATTTTCTATAAACAGTCCTTAAGTTGAATATGACCAAAATTCTCTTATACTTAACTGGAAAAAAATTAACAGAGTTGGTACCAAGGGTTAAAAGAGTTAAAAAATGAAACATTAGAGGTTGATATATCAAAAGATTTATTTTTGAGCTGATATAATTAAATAACCCTAACCCCAGAAACGAAAATAATAATTTACTCTATAAAGAATATGATGCTATCATTTGTTCGGTTAAATTATTTTTATTTAGAGTAATATCAGTTGTCCTATTAAATTATTTTTTATCAAAGTAATTAGATTTCGTTTTTAATCAAACGTCCATTTCCCGTCGCACTCATATCACAAGGACCACCTTTAATTATCACGTGAATGACGTTTTATCCGTCTCGTTGGATTGTAGTTTGAAGTCTTTAATAATAAAAAGCAAACCCCAATAGCCTTTTAGCCGTACGTTTATGTAATTTAAAGATCACCACAATAATTGTTCAACCCACCAATACATGATGCTATCAAAACACCTTTCAATCACCCAACCAAAAGATTCAAAGCCATTCAATTTCTTATATGTCACAACCCGACCCGAAAATAAAAATTACAAAGATTAGCTGAATAACTAACTCGACCCGACCAGATCTGAAAATAAAAATTACAGTTCATTCTTATTTTTTGCTTAGTTGGTTGATAAATGAAATAATATTTTGATATAATTCTTTAGCCTTTTCGGTTGATGGATTAAACAAATAAAAACAATGATCTTCTCCTTCATTCTCCATGAACTCAACCTTCCCTCCCCATTTACTCTGTTCCAATGTCTCCTTATACGCTAACCCTCGCGGTTTCAAAGGGTCCTTTTCCGCAACCATTACCAACACCCGCGGACACCTCATTTTCTCAAGATCCGGATCTGAACACGGGTTCAGCTTCGGATCATCATCAGAGCCCGAACTACCTGGATACAAATATTGTATCAATTTATCGGGCTCTTTATGTGAGAAATAAGGGTGCAATGCAAGCATTCCACAAATACCCAAACTGGTGTTAATGTTAATGTTATTAACACCAGCTTGTACCGCAAGGTAATGTACCAAGTTCGCCCCAGCACTCTCTCCCACTAAAAACACCCGCCTCATGTCAACATAATCGTTGATCCACGGGTCGGGTCCTGACCCGTCTGCATGGGAGGTGATCCATTGGAACGCCTCCCAGCAGTCGTGGTACGCGGTGGGGAGCGGGTGCTCTGGGGCGAGCCTGTACCCTATTGCGATCGCGACTGCAGGGATTTGGGAGACGAGAGGCGTGAGGAACCCTTGTGTGATGATGTTCACCGGGGATCCGATGCAGAACGCGCCACCATGGACATAGATTATGAGGGGAAGTTTTTTGGGTGGATCTGTAGGGTTGATTTTGGGGAGGAAAATACGGGATTTGACGTCGGAATCTGGTGAGATTCCGACGTCTTTTGACTGAACCCCGGTGAGGGGATCAGTGGACGGCGGGAGGCGGGGGGTGGTGAGTGGCCGTTCGATACGACCATCGGAGTATACGCGTATAAACGGTAGGAAATCGTGGGTGATTTCGGGGGTTGATGCCATTGATGATTGATGGTGGATGAATATGGAGGAATTTGGGGTTGAAATAATGGAGAAGATGATGTTATTAAGGAGATGAAAATGAATGGTGATTGAAAAAGTTGGTGAGCAAATTCATTTATGAGGTTGAAATGTAGTTGGAACGAGTGTGATTTAAGATACAAAAAAGCCAAAAGTTGTTGTGAGAGATTATTTGTTTTAAAGTTTGAATTTTGTAATATTATAAAAAAGAATATACTTTTTATAGAACTTTACTTTTTAATATATTAAAAAGACATTAAACATCAATTATATTACAATATTGAGTTGTTAAGATTTTTTATTTTCCAATGAGCTAATTTGTTAAAGGTAACCTATGTTATATACGATAATATATACTTTTTCTTTGCATATATATAGAGCATTTCTGATGGTAGCAATTTCAAACGTTAATAAATGGATTATGTTAGTTCTTGTGTTAGATTTTTCATCTCACTCTCAATAATACTCAATTTATATTTAGTGGTACATTCTTCCTCAAACGTCTTCTCATTTCAATATCATAATCTCTATTTTATAGTTCCCTTATCGTAAAATTATTATTTTTATAATAAACTATTCTTTTAAATAAATTCGTATTACTTAAAATATTATAATATACTTAAAATGTAAACATTACATTATTTTAAAATTAAAATTGACATAAAGTTAAAATTACATGAATGAGACATACATATACATCCTCACATAAGTTTAGCTTTAAGTTCTTGACATGATTTCTTGTGCACTGCTATTCTTTTGGGACCATATGTGATGTATTCTCATGTAGTAGTTGTAAAGGTATTGTTTCATTTAGCTTTTGAACGCATTCATCACCACAACTTTCGTTTTGGACGTTTTGCAACCTCTATCATGGATTCATGGCCTCGTCTTTAAATGAATCTACTTTCCTCGTAGCTTTATTCCAAAAGAATCGTCATTTAACAGTATGTATATAGGCTTTTTTCATCTATGGTTTTGATGTTTTAAAGAAAGTTTCGAGATTGAAATAAGAGTATTGATTGATATTATGAGAACGGGTTATATTGATATGTCTTTAATCATTATATTTAAAATATATTTATGTTGTTTTAAAATTAACTAATAATAAATTTTTAAATATGTATATATGAGTATGGTTTTTTAAAAATTAATTGGTTAGTATTTTTTACTTGATGGTTGAAAACATAGCCCACCTCCCCCCAATCCAACTCTAGTCGGATTCTCGAACAAACAACCATTTGGACGTGGTCAGACAATCCTTCCAATGTGGTTGTTATGCCACGTCGGCTCATCGTGTTTCAAATTGCCCGTAGAACCATTATCGTCGTTGTTGTATCGCAACCAACTTCAGCAGTTGGCTTTTATTTCAAGCTATTAGCTAACTATCATCACTATTGTTGTCTTGATTGTCCACCAAATGCCACCATGTGTATATTCGGCACACGACCATCGCTAATTACCACCAATCACACACACACACACACTCTCCTTTCCTTTCTCTCTAGCCGAAAAACTATAATTGGAGGAGGGGGTCTTACTCCGGAGTGAGAATAAGTAGGAGTGGATTTAATTGTAATCGTATTGTAAGTTTATTTCAAATTGATTTGTTTATTTATTTATATCGTATTTGTTATTTAAACTGTGAATGTTATCTCAATCTCTATAGTTACCTTTTGTGAGTTAAAACGGTTACTTTTCCATCATTCAGATCTTCCATTGCATTAATATCTCTATGTGTTGTGAATCGTGATCTTGTGGACAAAATTTGTTGAGACCAAACTAAAGACGAATCTATGTTCTAATTTGTTAGCAATCATGGAAAAACTCACGGCCCCGCCAAATGTCACTATTTGAATAAGGTATAACACAACTCACACTAGGATGTGACCTTCAAGAAATTAACTATTAAGGTAGCAAATTGATGACATCTTAGTTCAAACCTAAGACTTTAGCTAGAGGAGAATCAGACGTTTGCTATTGTATCAACCTCTTGAAGACTTTCGTTTATAAAATTTGGATCAAACCTAACACAGATGTTATAAAGATTTATATCGAAACGATTTCATTCTTTTTAAAGAACTTTGTGAATTTGAACTTCAAAACTTATTGCTTGTGCCTTGTCGCACGCAAGTTACTTTCCCCTTTTGTAGTAATAATTGACATAACCCGATCCTAGATATCTTCTATATTTTCCGGTCCATTCATAAACTACCTCCTTACAATCCCATTATTATTATTTATCCGATGGTGGCCACTCAAAATGTTAATCCATACAAGGTTTGAACACTGATCTCTTGAGAAACCTTTTACATGTTTTACCACTACATCATCTTCTGATGGTTATGCTGATGCATTTTATGTATGCTTATTTGTTTGTCAATAAACTATAAATACATCAATGTTATTATGACATATTTGTAATAACGTTGTGTCTACAAGCAAATGATTCATAGTTAAATATGACATTTTTGACAAAAACTTATTTGCTTGTCAATCGTCTATAAATGTCATTAATTACCTTAATTCTGAAATGGTGAAATCGAGTCTAACAATCAAACTCTACAAAGTGGAGTACTTAAGTATATCCCAATTTAACTATGTGGACACGATTTTATTTTGGTATCATGAACAATTTTATAATTAAATATGCTGTTGAGTTAATCTACAAAAAGAAATAGGGGAAAATTGACACACGTGAGATTGTGAGAATGTGAGATGGGTTGCAACATCACAAAGAAATTTAAATGGGCCGACTAAATTAATGAGAGTGGGATGTAATTAAATTTTGTTGGGCTCAAAGTAGGATATTACTTTTCATGGGCTACAAGGAGACAGAAAAAACAGACATTTCATGGCTACCGGCCCAACCGTAGACACACATACCGGGTTCAAAATCCAAACCGGTCGGGTCATGTTCAACAATTTCCCGACCGGGTTTGACCGGTTCGAGGCCAACTAGGGTTCATATGATGTAATTTATAAATAATTTGATGGATCCATAATGGGTTAAACCGGGTCAGGTTCGGCTATGCGGGTCGGGTTGCGGAGAACCTAGGTTGACAGCGGACTGCGGAATGGATAGGAATACCTGGTTTGGAACCATCGGGTTATACCAGGTTGGAACCGGATTGGGGGGCACCAGGTTGAACCTAGAGTTGGTTGTCGAGTCAGGTCCTAAACCCAGTTTCATTGTGTTGCTCTAGCCAACCGTAGAGAGGAAAACTCTGTTTATGATCTGAAACCGGTTTCAAACCCAATCTGAATATGCTATTGAAACCGGTTTCAAACCCAATTTGAATATGTTATTGAAACCGGTCTGGTTTCAAACCGAGTCCTTGGGCTTAGGACCAGTTTGTAACACCTCTATTGAAACTAGTTAAAATCGAATGAAGCAGATAAACTAAACCAATCTTTTTCGACTTCAACAACCAATTTGATCCTAGACCGGTTTTGACTATTGTGTCTTTTGCCAATGACTAGTTTGTAATGACGAATCTTGTAACTACAATATCCAATCTTTTCTTTTATTATCATGATTAGCTAACTTGATAAGATTATGATGGGATGAAGATGAAATAAATCTGACTACTAAATTTGTACTAGACATGAATATGTGTTTGTTGTTAAAACTACTTGATGATTTGATTAAATTCATGTCTTCAAGAGTTTAAGGTGTGTGCACGCAAAGCAAGCTATTCATGATCACTTCCTGCATTTATAATATATCGATTAAAATAGCTAAGCATCTAATAGTGTGTTGATGATTACTTTTGATCACTTTATATACCTTTACTTTATCGATGAAAATAGCATAAAGATTTAATTAGCCGTAGCTTTATTGTATGGTTAATTAAATCATGTTATACACAATGCTATCAAATCTGAACATGAATGTAAGTGTTTGTTTCTTGTCCCGTATTTTTGTGTGCTTTTGTATTTTCTAGTTTTTAATTAATTGTAGTTTAAGTTAACACTAGTTTAATTCACAATCTTTAGAATATTTGTGTTTTACTTTTCTCATTCAAACAAACATGTAATACTAACCATATATGATTTTATATTTCTATACCTATCAAGGTAGTTAGGGTTTGATTACTTGGTGATCAAGGTTATGAAGATTATGGTCAATTTGCAACTACGGTAATAATGATCAAGAATTTAAAGCTCAAAGATGTAAATACAACACCGCATAAGGATCAAAGCTTAAACTGTCAATATGAATTTGTTAGGAACTCTAAGAGATCCTAAAATGACTTCTAAAAAAATCGACTTAAATCATAAAAATGAGGATTTTATAAACTTTTGATGTTTCAAATATATTTTATAAAACCTTCACTAAGTTTTATAAAAGTCAAATTATATAAATAATTGACAAAGACTTGATTTAGAAAAATATCTACTAGATATGAAAGCCTTTAAACATATTTTATCATTGAAGACACAAATGGTGAAACAAGATCAAAGTTAAAACCACATAGTAAAACATCTAACATGCTTTCTAAAATGTAAAATGTAATTTTCTCAATTTGGATATAAACTCATCTAATTTTGCATACTAATCAAATACACATGTCTTAAGCTTCAAAATCTGATGTATGCATGTGAAAAAAAGTTTGATAGAATACAATCAATAATACATAAAATTCAAAAAACAAGAGGTCAAGAAAATCAATTCAAATGGCCCAAGGTCGATGCATCGATCTTGAATCGTCGGTAGTTGTTTTTAGGTTTGTTGTTTTATTTATTTATTTATTTATTTTGTTGTCGAGCCGGTAAATAGAAATCTTCCATAATCATTTTCTTGATATTCTAACATTAAATTAAAGAAAGAGATTGAAGATCAAAGAATAAAAAAGAAGGTCGTGATACAACTTATGTTATTCTCATTCTTGTGTTGAAATAGTTTGGTGATTACTACCATTGTATTTATGAGAAGTTTGCGAGGGATTACTGTTAACTCAATTCGAGATTGCAGCCAAGGTATGGATAAATATTGCATTTGACTTAAAAATAAACGATGTTATGCTTGCTAACTTGAAGAATCGGGAATTAAGACCGGTTTTTGGGGTTAGTAGCCATGGAAGAATAGAGAGACTGATTAATATTAAGAGAGAATTGTTATTCATTTTCTACGCACATACATCTTTACAATTCTACTATTTACGCTACTAGTTGCTTTACAAAATTGACTAATTTTGACTTTAACCAATCATAATTAACACTCTTAAAACTTCATAATTATCGGTACAAATCTATTGAAATATATGATTTATTCAATTCAATAACAAACATATTGGTATCGTATTATTTATAACGTGTGATATGCTTATTGTGCATGCTAAAAATGTCATTTGGTTGGATTGCTTCTATGGGCCAAAGATGTAGTTGGACTGACAAAGCTATGTGGGCTATTGACTGGATCATGGGGCTTAGTTTTTTTTGGTTGTTCTAAGTTGCTGATGTATCAGAAAAAGAAGACAAGAGAACAGTGTTTTTATGGTTTATGAGCTCATCATCATCTTCTCATGTTTGAAGACATATCATTTTTATCTTCTTCGTCGATTCGGTTTCTTAGTATTATGATCAGCATATGTCGTCTCTGTTGACGTGTAATCATTGTGTCATGTTCTTTATCTAGGGTTTCTTATCATAATTACAAATCTTATTTTTATACGAGACAGTTCTGATCATACTATTATGTTTGATTGTTCTTGTTCAATGTTGGTCGGTAATCAACTTTGTTTTGATTAAATGAAGTTTAGATTACCTTTTATGACATGATATCTGAGCCCTATGATCTAATATCAATCTCTTCTACTTCTTTGGTTGATCGATTAGGGTTTCTAGTTGATTTGTGGGATCTGGTTCAATTGTTTGTTCACATTGACCAAGGCTTCAACTTGTTCTAGTTGGTTCGATCGGTTCTGTTTAGTTGTGATTGGGTTTTACTTGTCCTCAGTTATGATTGCCCATATTCTAATCTTCATCAAGTCGATTAGGCAATCATTAATGGCACCAAATTACAAGTTAATGGATATATGATTTGATTATATTAACAAAAATATCATTTGTACCCACATCACTTTGTGAAGTATAATTATCTTAAAAATTGTATACAAGAATTTGATAAGTTAATAATTTTGTAAGATTTATAGTATGCATTATTGATAGGGTCGGTCAACCCTTATAAGCTCCAACATAGAAGAGCTAGGGTTGGTCTATACACACAGGCCACTCGAGGGAAGAAGACGAGTTATGAGAGGCAAATGAGAGATGAGTATGCGATCTCTGAGGATTTTTGGGTTCGCTAGGGTTTTTTGCCGAAAATGACTGACGTGATTGTCTGTGGGGCGGCACCCGGTTATTGATGTCCAAAGCTAATTAACTTTTTAACTTTATTTATTTATTTATTTTGTCTTGAGTGAGGTTAAACTTCGAACATTTTGATTATAAGACTCTTCTTTTACCATTATAACCAAGTCTGAACCCTACCTTTAACAAATTAACACTAGTTATCTAAGCACCAAGTAAAAAAAACTTATTCTTCGAATATTATATATAGTAATAATTAGATCATCAGTTTAAAAAAGTTATTTGATTGTTTTATATTCTGTTTATTTCAATTTCTTCTCCTTGTAATTTTGAATTTCTTACATGGTTTTCCTTTCTTTTGGATTTCCCCACTTTATAGATTATCCTAATTCGTATCACGAAGTTAATACAAATAGTTATTCTTCTCCTTGTAATTTTGAATTTCTTACATGGTTTTCCTTTCTTTTTGGATTTCCCCACTTTATAAAAGCAAGTTTTACATCAAAGTCATTTTAACATTAAATATATATAATTTAACTTAATAGGGTAGGGTTATCTTGAAACACATTATTTTTTATAAGAACTATAAAAACTAATATTAGCCACATATTTTTATTACATACAAGTCAAATGTCATTTTTATTTTAAAAAAGTTCATAACTTTTTTTCAAATGTCATTTCCCACTTTGTGTTTTTAATTTTTATGTTATTTTTTGTTTTATATTTTTTATTATGTTAATGTTAATTACTATTTTGTTATTAAAAATTAGTGTTTACATTGATTTCTAGAGTTTAAAAAAAAGAAGTTCTTATTTGAAACCCCCCTAGCTCAATAAACTTTATTGTTAATTAACATCATTTTCTCAAAAAAAAAATCACCGTATATTTTTATATTTCCAACAACTACCATATTGATATACGTTTTTCTAAAAATCTCCATCTGTTATTTACATATGAGTAAATTTGGTTATACACATGTGTAATAACAGATTACACATATGTAAATCCGGGTATTTCACATATGTATAACGAATTTCATTAAAAATGAGAATTTTTTTATTTTTATGAAATAAGAAAACTAGGGAAACATTTTGTGTTTTTATTATTTTATTATTTTATTATTTTTTGTTTTATAACTTTTTATTATGTTTATGTTAATTTCCATTTTGTCATTAAAAATTAGTAGCTTACATTAGTTTCGAGTTTTCACAAAAAAAATTCTCATTTGAACCCCTCCCTCATAACCAATGTTTTCAGAACTAGATCGGACATCAAACCGAACGCCTTACTGGTTTGGTGTTCGGGTCGGTTGGACGGATTTAACTATATTTTAATTATATTTATATATATAATTAAATATAAGTAATTTATATATGATTTATGTATATATATTATAGTTATATATAAAACTTAACTATATTTGTATATCCAACACACTAATTTATAGTTTAACACCCCATTTTTACCCATTAAAAAATCAAATAAATAGATTTAAAAACCGGTCCGAACCAGTCCGGTTTCTCGGTCCGACCACCGGTGACGGAAGAACCGGCCTGTTCGACCCCTCAAAAACGATTTATAGCGAACAGAACCGGCCACCGGACCGATCCCCGGTCGAACCGGTCGGACCGACCGGTCCGATCCGGTCACAAAAACACTGCTTCTAACTCAATAAACTTTATTGTTAATATTAACATTTTTAAACTCGGTAATTAAAAAGATAGCGGTCTGCTATAAAAACATATAAAATGGATATAAGTTCAAGAATAGGTCCTAATAATGATCGATTGAGATTGACTCGTATGACATATACTTTAACTTACCCCACTTGAACATTCATATAGATTTTTTAAGACAGTTAATGGAGTGTTTTTTAGCGTTGGTTCATTTAAAAAAACACCAACATTTTCAAGTGGTTAAAAAAATTGACAACTGGTCCGTTAACCGACATTTTCAAGTGGTTAAAATACTGGTTCGGAACCTGTTTGGGATTTCAAACTATAATCCGGTTTGTAACCACCAGCTAGGATCGGTTAGTAATTGGTTACGATTTTGGTTATAAAAGTGGGTTGGTTCGGTTAAAAGGTTTTTTTGGCACCTCTACTATGGAAAGTTAGAGTTGATTATAGAGGTATAATGATGCTTAAGAAGAAATCAGGTTAAGCTTTGGAAGAAGAGTGTTGGTTTCGGAAGAAGTGGTGTTTACTTTTCGGAAGTTTCTTTAACTTCAGAAGTGAAATTTACCTTCGGAAGATATGTTTGCTAAACGCAAAGAGGTTAAATTGTAAATAGTTTGTTAAAGGTTGTTAGGCCTGACTCGTATATAAGGATCAATTGCTATTTAGGATTGATATTCAATTTTGATATCTCATAGTTTTGTTTGTGTAATATTATTCAAAAACAGTTGAATCATTCAGTGGTGAATCTTTTCTTTAATATTGTTTTTTCTTTGATTGATTTTATAACAAGTGGTATCAGAGCCAAGTTCGGCTCAATTGGAGAAAGAAGGTGATCATGGCGGTGATCAAAAGAAAAATTGAAGAATTAGAGATGGTGTCCATGAAGTTCGATCTTGAATAGTTTGATGGGAAGAATGATTTCGGGTTATGGCGTGTCAAGATGCGAGCACTGCTTGTACACTAGGGTTTGGTGGGAGCACTAGCAGGGCATACAAATTTGCCGGCGGATTTGATGGAAAAAGAAAAATGGGAGATCATGGAAAAGGCGCACAGTGTAATAATTTTGTCCTTGGAGATCGAGTGCTTCAAGAGATATCGAAGGAAGACTCGGCTGCCGGAATTTGGGCAAAGCTTGAAAGTCTTTATATGACGAAGTCGTTGGCAAATCGACTATATCTGAAGAATCGATTGTATACGTTTCACATGATAGCAAAAAAGACTTTGGAAAATCACATAGATGAGTTTAACAAATTTATCTTGGATCTTGAAAATATTGACACGAAATTAGAAGATAAAGATCAGACCATTATCTTCTTGACTTCGTTGCCAAAATCATATGATGTATGGTCGTGAGGCATTATCAATGGAAGTGGTTCTTGCAACCATGAATTCAAATGAATTGAATAAAAGAAGCGATGTACAAGAATATTCAAGTAATGGGTTGGTAGTGCGCGGGAGACAAGATAGAGGTTCTCAAAAGGCAAGGGTCAAGCTTGTAGAGATTAATGAAGAGGCTAATGCAACCCAAACATCCAAAGTCTATCCTGCATGCTGCACAAGTGCATTGAAGAAGAATGCTTAGGAAGTTTCACACATGCAACAGAAATATTCTAAGTGTGAAATCTTCCGAAGCCAAGACCAATATCTTCCGAAGCCAAAGATGAAGTCTTCCGAAGCCTTAGAGACAAAGTCTTCCGAAGCTTCAACTCATGAAGACAGATTTCTTCCGAAGACTTTTGACACATGCTTTATCTGATGTACTTTTCCATAAAGCTAGACACCTTTTCGCTGCATCTCTGTAATGTCACCAACTTACATGAGTTGGTGAAAAGGTCCATGCTTTTGGCAACTATACATTGAGGTCTTGAGTCTGTAACTTTCTACTTCATGTACTTTATCCTTTCTGTAATAGATAAGGATGTGAGCTATGGCATGTCATAGTCACTAGTCAAAAGGCAATTTGCCTTTTGACTCTAGAATTGATTTTGTTTGTGTCTAGTCAATTGTATCCAGGTGGCTCTCAAAGTATAACCGGCTGTAGGATGTAGTATAAGTATCTCATGTTCTTGTATCTTTCTAATATGCTTTGTAACACTTGTAATAGAACATAGAGAAAACAATATACTGCATTCTTAAAAACCATACACTTGTGTTCTCTTCTTCTGTCTCTTATATTACTTGTGTTCTTAGTGTTTCATTTGTGGTTAATCCAATTTACTCTTTGATTAAGTTTGGTTAATCTCCTCTTTGTGTTGTTGTGTTGTAAGTGACCCCCTTCACCGGTCCTGCAAAGCTAGATCAAGATTAAGAACCAAATGAAGGTGCTATGTATGCAATTGGAAAAATATCTCAAGAAAGACTATCCGGAGAGGAGGAAGAAGGGAAGTGAATCAAGTTCTGTAAAAGGGAAAACTAGCCATGTATCCGAAGGATCTGTTGATGACTATGATAACTCTGATGTTCTAAATGTGTATTGTGATGAATACATTAGTGAATGGATATTTGATTCAGGATGTTCTTTTCATTTGACTCCTGTCAGAAAGTTTCTTAAGGACTTGAAGATGGAAGATCATGGTGAAGTAAAGCTTGGGGATGATCGGCCTTGTAAAATTATAAGGTCAGGTATTATCACTTTCAAGCTGCATAATGACACTAAGATTGATATTATTGATGTCAGGTATATTCCTAGTTTGAAAAGGAGTTTGTTATCACTAGGGATTTTTGAGAGGTCAGGCTATTATGTTGGGATGAAATATGGTAAGGCTAGAATTGTTAAAGGTTCCTTGGTATTGTTAACTTGTTAGAAAGAGTAATAATACATATAGATTAGAGGGATCGGTAGTGCCTGGAAATGCATGTATGGCACTTACTCAAAATGATGGCTCTTTGGTGTGGCATAAGAGATTTGGTCATCTTATTGAGTTATGAAAACAAGGCATCATTAGTGAGTTTAAGATGAATGATGTAGGTTTTTGTGAGACATGTGTTTTGGGTAAAAGTAAGAGAGTTCAGTTCAAGACAAGTAAGCACATATCTACAAATGTGTTAGACCATGTGCATTCTGACCTATGGGGGCCTGCCAGAACAAGTACCCTAGGTGGAGCTAGTTATTTTCTGTCTATTATAGATGATTACTCACGGAGAGTTTGGTTTTATGTTCTTAAGCATAAGAATGAAGCTTTTAAGAAGTTTGTAGATTGGAAGACTCTAGTAGAAACTTAGAGTGAGAGGAAGGTAAAGAAGTTGAGAACTGATAATGGATTGGAATTCTGTAATAGTGAGTTCAATGAGTTTTGTAGAACTCATGGGATAGCCCGACATCTTACTGTACTTGGTACTCCCCAACAAAACGGTTGGCCGAGAGGATGAACAGGACTTCGTTGGAAAGGCTTAGATGCATGAGGATTAATGCTAGATTTCCAAAAGGTTTTTGGGGTGAATTACTTACATCTGCAACTTATCTGATTAACAGATATCTATCTAGAGCTTTGGGTATGAAGACTCCTATGGAAATGTGGACAGGGGTTAAGCCTGACTATAATCATTTGAGGGTGATTGGCTCAGTGGTATACTTTCATGTTAGTCAGGATAAAATTGATGCAAGAGCTCAAAAGGGTGTTCTTTTAGGGTATCTTGAAGGTGTCAAGGGATATAGATTATGGAGGTTAGAAGGAGAAGGACCTCAGGTAATGGTAAGAAGAGATGTAGAGTTCCAAGAAGGCTTATTATATAAGGATGTGGTAGGTATTGACATCAGGTCCTAGTCTCTAGAGAAAGTTGAGATTAAGGTGGAGTATAAGGATGATTTTGACAGGGTTGTTGGGTCAAGCAGTGTTACTAAAGGTGAAGTGAATCATGAGCCTAACATTACACATAGCATTGCAAAAGATAGACCTAGAAGAAAGGTTGTAGCCCCTATCAAATACAGGCAGGATCATGATGTGTCAACTGTTGCCTTCACAGCTGCAAAAGAGGAGAATATCTATGAGTCATTGAATTTTGATAAGGCTATGTCATCAGATGAGATAGATAGGTGGTATGATGCTATGGTTGAGGAGATGAATTACCTGGAAAAGAATGAAACATGGGAATTGGTTGATAAGCGAGTAGATCAAAAGTTAGTAGCTTGTAAGTGGTTGTATAAAGTTAAGGATGGTGTTTTTGGTACTGAGGGTCCTAGGCTCAAAGCTCGGTTGGTAGCTAAAGAATTTACTCAAAGGGAAGGTATTGACTATAATGAACCTTTTCACCAGTGGTAAAGCACACTTCTATTCGTATAATTTTGTCTATCATAGCTGCTCTTCGTCTAGAGTTGGAACAACTAGATGTTAAGATAACTTTCTTACATGGGTTCTTGGATGGAAGGATATATATGAAGCGACCTATGGGTTTTGAGGTTAAAGGTAAAGAAGATAAAGTGTGTTTGTTGAAAAGGTCTTTGTATGGCCTAAAGCAGTCGCCAAGGCAGTGGTACAAGCGGTTTGATGAGTTTGTAGTGACTCATGGTTTCACTAGGAGTGACTATTATAGTTGTTTTTATCATAGGAGGTGTTCTAGTGGGTATTATCTGTATTTGTTGTTGTATGTAAATGATATGTGTAAGGCCCCGTTCCCGGGACACTTACAGCTGGTTGATCATCGCACTTAAAACATATAAATACCTTTGTATTTCATAAAACATCGCAGTGAAATTACCAAAATATACATCTCATTTCATTATAAAATCTTTTGCAAAATAATACATCGTTAACCAGTTTACATGTTGCATTACATCACAAAAGCATTATAAAAATGGATGCCATCCAAAAGAGCTGAGTAGCCATCTCGTGCCATCCTCAGCAATCATTACCTGCCAACTGGAAACACATCAAAGTCAGCGTTGCTGAGTGAGTTCTAGTTTTATAATAAAACATACTTTTCTTTTGTTAAAACTGTACTTTACTTTCATCCGATCATACATCATACGTACACATAGATAATAGCATTATCATCTTTATTATTCGTTCTTCCGTCATTACATCTTTTCCTTTCATCAAAACCATGAACTTTACCCTTCATGCTCATGGTACTGGGCCTAAGCCTATCATAGACCTTCATTCACGGTGTACAGCACCTCTGGACACAGTACCTGAGATAAAGTTCAGGTATACCATTGCCATGTGTTATGCCCTTCATGCTCATGGTACTGGACCTAAGCCTAATCATAGACCTTCATTCACGGTGCCCAACACCTCTGGCCACAGTACCTAAGGCAAGCAACAATGGTTCCATACAAATGGTCAATCACAAAGAAAGACCCTAATGTGCATCCTATTGGGGTAGCAAACCCGCACACCATTGGGCTAACACCTTTTAATGCCGTGTCCGGACATTCAAGACTTGCAAGACTTTCTTTACTTTCACCATTCATTAATGCATGCATTCTTTCTTCATGTTCCTCTTTTCTTTATCTTTCACTTTATGTTACATAATACTTTCATTTCATTTAATGCAAAGCCGCGGGAAAGATAAACATACATCATAATAAGGAACATAACATACACAGTCATCAACATCATATAGGGGCAACATCATACATACATAACATACATCATGCATAATCATTCAAAATCATCATGTCCAACATAACCTCTATGACCATGTTGGGTATTCTACTTTTCAAGAAATTGAAGATTTCCAACATTATTGAAATTAAAGATTTGAAGAACAATAGCAACAAAATATTAGTCTAGGGTTTGTTTTGTAATTATTGTAAATGCTAGACTAGTATAAATATTAGAATATATTATCATTGTATGGGTGACTAATTCATCACTTGTTAGGGTGAATTAGGTCCATCATCAACAACATCATATCATCATCCTTCATGGATGATGATTTCAACAATATATCAATAAACATCAAACATTAAACACGTTTGTGTTCTTCATCGTGTTCATCATTATTATATTTTAGCATCTAATCATTCATGTTTTATTATTATCAATATGAATCCTAAGATCCATGCTCATTGTTCCCATTCATATTGGGAACACACAATGGTATCAGAGCCGGAGTTAATGGATTCATATTGATTTTGATGAGATTTCATGGTTGGATTGCTGAAATTATTAAAAATCTGAAGAAAAAAATTCAAAAATTAATTCAACATTCATATTTGCGGCCGCCTCAAGTTTCAAACAAATTAGGGTTTGCGGCTGTCAAAGCAAGGATCAAAAAGCTGCCGATTAGTGGCTGCCGATTAGGGTTCATGCTCATTAGGTTACGGCCAAATGGGGCTGCACAATAGGGTTGCCGCCGATTAGAGCCTCATGCGACTAAGGGCTGCCCAATTAGGTTTGCGATTTAATCAAAGGCAGCTTTTGTGATCTATTGGAAGGGGCTGCCGATTAGGGTTTCTTGCGGATTAGGGCTGCTCCCGAACCAATTGTGGTTGCCGAATGTGGCTGCCAAATGCGGCTGCCGATTAGAAACTCTTACGAATTAGGGTTGCCAAAGGTGATCTTAGATGCCCTAATTAGGGTTGCCGAACCAAAGTGTCCTTTGCGGCCACCTTAGGGAGGCAAAATTAGGGTTTTCAAACTAGGGTTGTGAATGAATTCATGAAATATGGGCTCATGAACACAATTGGGTTTGTTACTTGGGCTCCATCATTAAACAAAAACAACAATTGGACTTGGGCTCAAGTGTTAAAGATTGGGCTTATGATCAAAGTTGGGCTTCGTATTTGGGCTCTCATCAACAAAAACAAGTGACATAATATAGTGGTACCAAAGTTATTGAAGACCTCGCTTCCGCATCAACAACAAATTTCTTGACTTTGGACAACTATTCAACAAAAACAAGATCAAGCTTCAATTCACATTGGAAATCTACAATTTAGGGGGAGTATTATTGGGTATTCTATATTTCAAGAAATTGAAGATTTCCAACATTATTGAAATTGAAGATTGAAGAACAATAGCAATAAAATATTAGTCTAGGGTTTGTTTTGTAATTATTGTAAATGCTAAACTAGTATAAAGAACATACTATCATTGTATGGGTGACTAATTCACCACTTGTTAGGGTGAATTAGGTCCATCATCAACAACATCATATCATCATCCTTCATGGATGATGATTTTAACAATATATCAATAAACATCAAACATTAAACACGTTTGTGTTCTTCATCGTGTTTATCATTATTATATTTTAGCATCTAATCATTCATGTTTTATTATTATCAATATGAATTCTAAGATCCATGCTCATTGTTCCCGTTCATATTGACAACACACAGACCATAACAGTCATCTTACATGAACTTACGGGAATCTCTCACGTCAAAACTTACATCTGCACTTTCCCCCAAAAGTCAGTAATTAAACTACACTTTCCTCGGCTACACCAGCCCTACTTGGGTGTATGGGCACCCTTCAGTCGCATGGCCTCCAGGTGACTGAACATCATGCGATTGAACCAATGTGGATGAACACCTATGCGAATGAACACCCAATCGTGCGAATGGACTCAATGCGGATGAGTCCCATGCGAATGGACCTAATGCGGATGGAACTAATGCGGATGAGCACTTATGCGAATGGGCTCTCAGTCATGCGAATGAACCCTCAGTCGTACGAATGAACCCTCAGTCGTACGAATGAACCCTCAGTCGTGCGAATGAACCCTCAGTCATGTGAATGAACCTCAATCGCACCTCAATCGGCCGTATGGCCTCCATTCGGTCGCCTAGCCCTAGTTGATGAAGAATGCAGTTCATCCCGAACCCAATCTGCCATTTTCGACCTCCAAGCTCATCCAAACCCATTCTAAGCCCAAATCAACCATCCTAAACCTTAGGAATGCGTACTACAATACCATTCAAGCACACACAAGCCCAAACACAAGACCCTAGCGAATCATACACATACTCACACATACATAAACGGGTCAAACACACACACGCTTCAAAACCCGATTTTCAAATGTGTTCTAGCCCTAAAATAATTCAAAATGCGTAAAGGAGGGGTCCTAGAACTCACACAAATGACCATAACGAGAAGAGCTTCGATTAGACTCGCTACACTTCAATTTTGCTCTCTTGATTCAACTCGAACCAACTTTTCTCCCTTTTTCTCTCTTCTTTTTTTCTTTGCTGAAATTTTGGAGATGTGGGGAGGGTGTGGGCTGCCCTCCCCTCTTATGCACCTTCTCTACCGAATTTTCTCGCGTTTTGGCAAGTTTGGTTCCCCGACTTTAGACTTTATTTCTTTTTCTTCTTTCGTCGGCTTCAAAGAAAATATCCGGGTGTTACAAGTCAACCCGCCTTATATAGGTTTTGTCCCTGAAACCTGTTATTCCTCGAACAAACGTAGGTAATGTTGTCTCATTTTGTCTTCAATCTCCCACGTTGACACAGAACCTTTCATGTGCTTCCACTGTACACGCACAACAGGAACCACTTTATTTCTCAGCCTCTTCTCTTTTCGGTCGATGATTGCCACTGGTTGCTCCATATAATTGAGCCGTTCGTCTAGATTAATATCCTCTAGTGGAACAATCATATCCTCATCTACCAAGCATTTTCTCAGATGAGATACATGGAATTTCGGGTGAATTCCACTTAACTCATCTGGTAACTCCAATCTATAGGCCACCTCTCTTACTCGAGCAATGATTCAAAAAGGTCCTATATACCTTGGGCTCAACTTGCCCCGCTTCCTGAATCGGATAATGCCCTTCCAAGGTGAGACCTTCAACATAACCCGGTCACCCACCTGGAACTCAATCGGTCTGTGTCGTTTATCAGCATACGACTTCTATCTATCTTTGGTTGCCATCATGAAGGCCTTGATCTTTTTAAGCTTCTCAGTCGTAGCATCGATTACCTTGACACTCCCTAACTCCTTCTGACCAATATCACCCCAACAGACGGGTGTTTTGCATCTCCTACCGTATAGCATCTCATAGGGTGGCATACCAATGCTGGCATGATAGCTGTTGTTAGCCCCACATTTTGTAGGACCCTTCAAGATTCTGAAAAGAATTGGGAAAGTGGCTTACAAACTGGAGCTACCTTCCGAACCTAGTGGAGTTCATCCTGTCTTCCATGTCTCAAACTTGAGGAAGTGCTTGGTTGATGAAAATTTGCATGTTCCACTAGAGGAAATTCAAATTGATGAGTCATTACACTTTGTTGAGAAACCCGTTGAGATTATGGACCGCATTATGAAGAAAACAAGAACTACAACTACTCCAATCGTCAAGGTTCGTTGGGAGAATAAGCGTGAAGCTGAGTTTACTTGGGAGCGTGAGGACCACATGAAGGAAAAATACCCGCATTTGTTCGCCTAACTCATTCTTAATTTCGGGACGAAATTTTTTTAAGTAGGGAAGACTGTAACATCTTGTATTTTTAGGTTAAATTAAGGTTATCATTGTTAAATTCTTGCATGGGCTAATTGTATCATTCATAAAACTTATGGGTTGCTTATGAATATTACCTTAATTGGTCTTCTAAATGTGTAAGGTTATAATGATTATATAATAATAATGATAATAATAATAACAAATTATAAGGGAAATAATAATTATGTTACTAATAATAATAATAATAATAATAATAATAAGAACAATAAAGGTAATATGAAATGAAAATTTCTAAATTTGAAAATGTTTAAACATTAAACTTAATTTAAACTCAAGGGGCCTCTTTGTCAATTTAGAAACTGTGAAAATAAAGTTTGGGCACGAAATAACAACCTTAAAACTTCAAGGACCATTTGTGCAAATTATTAAAAATCAATCTGAACTTTTCCTCCTAAGCCGCGTTTCCGGCCAGAAATCCGGCGGAGCTCCGGCGAGCTCCGGCGACGGCCAAACACTCAATTAGTCGTCTTCGAAACCCAAAACCGACCCAAATCGTTTCGTATGCACGTTTCGAACTTGATTACACGATTAAATTGCGTTTAAACATCGGTTTCGACCCTAATCGGTCGCATAACCGATATACATTAAAGCATATGGCCGTTCGAGCATTTACACATCATAATAGACCAATTAAACTAACCTAAACGACTCTCTATCAATCATTAATCGAATACTATCCTCATTTGCATCTGAAACAACCACAATTTTCAAATTGAACTTCATCTTTTATCGCGAATCTACACCACTCGAACACCACCATACAAACCTGTTAACTACGAATTGATAGAGGGCTTTACATCGGGAACATCATCCGAAGCTCCACACGAAGTTAATTGGGTTATCATTGAGGATTACTCATCCATTCGGTACCCTCGGTCGCGAATTGTTCATCGATTAGGAGCATCATCAATTCAAACATATTCGGGTAATTAATCACACTCACATACTCAGTTTTACTTGGGGATAAAAAGCCCCAAGGTTAATTTCATTAACGTAATCAAATTGGGGTTCAATTTAGAATCACCCGAGTCTAGGGTTCTTGGATTTGGGGGCGTATTTGAGATTTAATTCAAAAGAAAATTGGAACTGAGTATTACCGCGGCTGAGAGCCTTGGTTCAGCGGTCATATGGGAGAAGGTTAAACAAGAGGTCCCCGGTTCGAATCCGGGGGACCCCATGTTTTATTCTTAAGGCTTTTTAGCCTTCATTTGAAACTAGTTTTTTTTTCTAAAAATTATGAGAATTGGTTTTATAACTTTTGTTTATTTTTAAAGTTAATTATTCCTTTTCTGTAAATTTATATATTGTTTTTATAAATACTTTAACAAATATTTATCAACAAATATAGTGTTTCATTATTTTATTTTAGGTAACAATTTAAATCATTACATTATTTTAATCATTTTAAGGTGGATTAATCATGATATTTTATAGAATTTACCTACATTTTCTAATTTAAATCCATAAGTTTTTTTTTATAAAAGCTTTAAATCTTTTTCAAATTTTATAAAAGATATTTTTTCTTTTATTAGACTATAATATATGCATAGTTTTCTCTAATTAGTTGTGATTATTTATAAAGGTCCCCAAATTCCTAGCTCGCATTAAAACGTTAATCTAATTATTAACTTAAAACGTGTATATATATAGGTGCCTTGTGAGAACTGCGTTGGAACGTTGCTTATTATTATTCTCATTAATCACCAATTATATATTATTTAATCAAGTGAGTATTCTATACCCCTTTTTCCTATTTTCACACTTTGGGGGTGAAACATGTTAACTTATACTATTGCACTTGTAAACTTATTTGAGACTTGTAAACCTACGGCAATTCATCTTGGAAAGTTGTGGTTAGTTGAACTTTCGTGATTACTATGTTATGGCGTTATATGTACAATCATTAACTATTGCTAGCCCAACGAAGTCATAGATCTATGGGCAAGACAAGCCTGCTTTGGTTGATCCAAGTACACTTAGCTGATCGTATAATCTTGTAAACGTTTGAGACTTGTAAAATTTTGTCGAGGTTTGATTGTTGCATTGATCATAACATCCATAATCACTTTATTCACTAATTTATGACTTGAATTGCCATCTTTTATATATTCTATGTATCTAAAACTATGGAATGCTCACCAACATTATTGTTGACCCTTTATTTTTAACATGTTTCAGGAAATACTCAAGCTTGATTTCTACTCCTTGAAGCTTTTATATCTAGGATTGGACCTAGATAAATAAATAGAATAAAAGACTTGTTATGTTTATTTATGTATTTTTTATCTCTTTGAGACTTATGATTGTAATAGTACAATTGGAAATTTTGTTTAATATATATTGGGTTATTAATAGCGTTATGTGGCTGTGAACAATCTTAACTCTCACATCTCGACGATTCCGCCGTCAAGGTTGGGGTGTGACACCGGCCACCAATAATCTTTCTTCATATCTTGGTACATTTTTGTGGCACCTGGATGAATGGAATATCGAGTCTTGTGAGCTCATCCATGATCCTCATGCGTAGATCCCCAAAACGAGGAACCCACACCCGTCCAAATCGGGTTTTAACACCAAGTGTGTTCTCACCGAATTCTGCTACCAGACCTCTCATTATTTTAGAGTTAAGATGATATTCTTTCAATGCCTCATCTTGAAACCCTTTAACTTGATTCATCACATCAAAGGTCATGATTAGTTGATACGCCTTCACCCGAATCGGCTCGGGCCTCTCTTTTCAGCTAAGGGCATCAGCCACCACATTGGCTTTGCCCGGATGGTAGTGGATCTCACAATCATAATCCTTTATAAGTTTCAACCACCGTCTCTGCCTCATGTTCAGATCCTTCTACTCAAAGAAGTACTTCAAGCTCTTGTGGTCAGTGTAAATGGTGCACTCCTACCATAAAGATAGTGCCTCCAAATATTTAGTGCAAAGATCACGGCTGCTAGCTCCAAGTCATGAGTAGGATAATTGACCTCATGAACCTTCAACTGTCGAGATGTATAAGCTATAACCTTCCCTCATTGCATTAACACACACTCCAACCCCGAGTAGGAAGCATCAGAATAGACCACCAGATCTTCATTTCCATCGGGTAATGACAGAACAGGAGCTTGAGGCAACCTCGCTTTCAATTCCTCGAACGCCTTCTCTTGAGCTTGACCCCATACAAAATTTATATCTTTCCGGGTCAACTTAGTTAGTGGAGAAGCGATCTTGGAGAAGTCTTGAAAGAATCTTCTGTAGTAACCCGCCAAACCCAAGAAACTACGAATCTCGGATGGCGTCTTTGGAGACTTCCATTGCATTACTGCCTCCACCTGTGCCGGGTCCACCATAATCCTGTCGGGATTCACCATATGACCCAATAATTGAACCTCGCGCAACCAAAATGCACACTTGGAGAACTTGGCGTACAACTTCTCCTTTCTCAACGTCTCCAGAACCTCCCGAATATGACCGGTGTGCTTAATCTCGCTCTTCGAATAAATCAGAATATCATCAATAAACATGATCACTGATTTATCTAACATCGGCCGACACACTCGATTCATCAAATCCATAAAAGCAGCTGGCGCATTGGTCAAACCAAAAGACATGACAAGAAACTCGTAGTGACCATAATGTGTGCGAAAAGCTATTTTAGGGATGTCCTGCTCCTTCACTTTCAACTGATGGTAACTAGATCGAAGGTCTATCCTTGAAAACCAACTGGCACCTTGAAGCTGATCGAACAAATCATCTATTCTTGGTAACGGGTATCGGTTCTTCACCATTAACTTGTTCAACTCACAGTAGTCAATAAACATCCTCATACTACCGTCTTTCTTCTTCACAAACAGGACCGGAGCACCCCAAGGAGAGATACTCGGTCTGATGAATCCCTTATCAAGGAACTCTTGCAACTGCTCCATCAACTCTTTCATTTCTGTCGGAGCCAATCGATACGGTGCCTTGGCAACAGGTTGGGCACCCGGTATCAGATCAATCTAGAACTCGATCTCCCTGTCAGGTGGCACTCCTGGTAGGTCTTCTGGGAACACGTTGGAAAGTCACACACAACCGGTACATCAGACAGTTGTGATACTGGCGTATCCACATCCTTTACATAAGCCAAGTAGGTGCTACATCCACGCCTCATACACTTTCCCGCCACCGCCATTGAGATTACTTTCGGGATCATTGTGACCCGATCTCCATAAACAGTTACCAAACTTCCGTCAGGCGCTGTCAAACGAATCATCTTCTTGCGACACATAATGTTCGCCTCGGAGTCCACCAACCAATCCATCCCAAGAACCAAATTGAAACCACCTAAGGTCACCACAAACGGTCTAACAGGAAACTTATGACCTTCTAGCTCCACATCACAGTTCTCTATCTCTCTTGCATCGTTGAAATGCCCCATAATTACAGCCTCGTGTCATCTCTTACACAGGCTCTTCTTCTTCCTATTCATCATCAGATAGAACCGTTTTAGGCTTTGGTTGTTCCCGTCCTCCTGAGGACCTGTTCCTTTCTTGTCTTTCCCCTTCCTGTACTGCCTTAATCACTTCGGTAAGATTGTCTGCATGACCTGATGTACCTCTTCAACCACCGCCTCTTTCACCGAGGCCCTTAAGTTTGCACTCTTATCACCACCTTACGGATGAGGGGTCTCTGGTTCTTCGTGAACCACCTTTTCAACTCTGGGTCTTCCTCTCTTGGGTCACGGCTCAGCACCAAGCCCATCACGACCACCTCCGCGAGAGGCTTTCAAAGATCTACCACCAGCCATTCACACGCACACTGAAAGATTCAAACACCAACACGGTCATTCAAGGGAACAACTCAGTTTGTCAAGTATAGTAAGTCCCTAATTACAGTGGCCAGTTGTGATTAGCCACTTACTTTACTCTTCACACCCCGAGCATTGCCTATCCCAACTACATCAGTATTTAAATCTACAAACAACACATAAACCACACAACATGCGCACATAATATCGGTTAACATTACGAAAATACCTGATGGCATACAACTACTCAGATTGGCATCCCTTCCCTTTCCGTCCCATTCTCAGTTTAAGTTAAGGTTTATTTTGAAATTTTACCCATTTCACTTAAACTTTGGCTCTGATACCAACTTGTAAGGCCCCATTCCCAGGACACTTATAGCTGGTCGATCACCACACTTAAAACATATAAATACATTTGTATTTCATAAAACATCGTAGCGGAATTACCAAAATATACATCTCATTTCATTATAAAAGCTTTTGCAAAATAATACATCGTTAACCAGTTACAAAATACATGTTGCATTACATCACAAAAGCATTATAAAAATGGATGCCATCCAAAAGAGCTGAGTAGCCACCTCGTGCCATCCTCAGCAATCATTACCTGCCAACTGGAAACACATCAAAGTCAGCGTTGCTGAGTGAGTTCTAATTTTATAATAAAACATACTTTTCTTTTGTTTAAACCGTACTTTACTTTCATGCGATCATACATCATACGTACACATAGATAATAGCATTGTTATCTTCATTATTCGTTCTTCCATCATTACATCTTTTCCTTCCATCAAAACCATGAACTTTACCCTTCATGCTCATGGTATTGGGCCTAAGCCTATCATAGACCTTCATTCACGGTGCACAACACCTCTAGCCACAATACCTAAGATAAAGTTCAGGTATACCATTTTCATGTGCCATGCCCTTCATGCTCATGGTACTGGACCTAAGGCTATCATAGACCTTCATTCACGGTGCCCAGCACCTATGGCCACAGTACCTAAGGCAAGCAACAATGGTTCCATACAAATGGTCAATCACAAAGAAAGACCCCAACGTGCATCCTCCCGGGGTAGCGAACCCGCACACCGTTGGGCTAACACCTTTTAATGTCGTGTCCCGACATCCAAGGCTTGCAAGACTTTCTTTACTTTCATCATTCATTAATGCATGCATTCTTCCTTCATGTTCCTCTTTTCTTTATCTTTCACTTTACGTTACATAATACTTTCATTTCATTCAACGCAAAGCCATGGGAAAGATAAACATACATCATAATAAGGAACATAACATACATAGTCATCAACATCATACAGGGCAACATCATACATACGTAACATACATCATGCATAATCATGCAACATCATCATGCCCAACATAACCTCTATGACCACAACAGTCATCTTACATGAACTTACGGGAATCTCCCATGTCAAAACTTACATCTGCACTTTCCTCCGAAAGTCAGTAATTAAACTACACTTTCCTCGGGTACACCAGCCCTACTTGGGCGTATGGGCACCCTTCAGTTGCATGGCCTCTATGCAACTCAACATCATACGATTGAACCAATGCGGATGAACACCTATGCCAATGAACACCCAATCGTGTGAATGAAACTAATGCGAATGGACTCAATGTGGATGAGTCCCATGCGAATGGACCTAATGCGGATGGAACTAATCCAGATGAACACTTATGCGAATGGGCTCTTAATCGTGCGAATGAACCCTCAGTCGTACGAATGAACCCTCAGTCGTGCGAATGAACCCTTAGTCGTGCGAATGAACCTCAATCTCACCTCAATCGGTCGTATGGCCTCCATTCGGTCGCCTAGCCCTAGCTGATGCAGAATGCAGTTCATCCCAAACCCAATCTGTCATTTTTGACCTCCAAGCTCATCCAAACCCATTCTAATCCCAAATCAACCATCCTAAACCTTAGGAATGCATACCACAACACCATTCAAGCACACACAAGCCCAAACACAAGACCCTAACGAATCATACACATACCCACGCATACATATACAGGTCAAACACACACACACTTCAAAACCCGATTTTCAGATGTCTTCCAGCCCCAAAATCATTCAAAAATGCATCCTAGAACTCACACAAACGACCACAACGGGAAGAGCTTCGATTAGACCCATTACACTTCGATTTTGCTCTCTTGAATCAACTCGAACCAACTTTTCTCTTTTTTTCTCTCTTCTTTCTTTCTCTGCTGAAATTTTGGAGATGTGGGGAGGGTGTGGGCTGCTCTCCCCTCTTATGCTCCTTCTCTTATGAATTTTCTCACGTTTTGGCAAGTTTGGTCCCCCGACTTTGGACTTTATTTCTTTTTCTTCTTTCGTCGGCGTCAAAGAAAATATCCGGGTGTTACAATATGCTGATTGCTTGCAAGATGCGAAATGAGATTGAAGCTACAAAGAAGTTACTCATGATGGAGTTTGAAATGAAGGAGCTAGGTAATGCTCGGAAGATTTTGGGAATGAAGATTACCAGGGATAGGAGTTCTAGACAGTTAAAGTTATCACAGACTTCTTATGCAAATAAAGTCTTGAAACTTTATGGTATGCATGAGTCTAAGGTTGTTAAAAGTCCTATTGGGGCTCATTTCAAGTTGTACGTGACAGACAGTCCTTGTACTGAAGATGAGTTGATATATATGGAAAAGGTTCCATATGCAAATGTAGTAGGAAGTCTTATGTATCTGATGGTATGCACGAGGCCTGATTTGGCTTATGCTGTGAGCTTGGTTAGCAGGTTTATTTCATCACCTAGGAAGGTTCATTGGATGTTGTTAAATGGATTCTTAAATATCTTCAATATACTAAAGATTAGGGATTGGTCTTTAATTTGAAGGAAGGTGATGGTTAAGATAGAGTTGAAGGGTATGTTGATTCTAACTTTGCAAAAGATCTTGACAAGGGAAGGTCTATCACTGGGTATGTGTTTAGAGTGATGGGTAATGTGATAAGCTGGAAAGCTCAATTGTAGCATGTGGTTGCATTGTCTAATACCGAAGCAGAGTATATGGCACTAATTGAAGCTATAAAGGAGTCATTGTGGTTACAAAGACTGGTTGCTGAGTTAGGGATGAGATTGTATCATACAGTGGTGTTTTGTGACAATCAAGGTGTTGTATAGCTTGCTAAGAACAATGTCTTTCATGAAAGGACTAAGCATATTCATGTTAGACGGTATTTTATTCGGGAAGTGATTACCAATAAAAAAGTTCTGGTAAAGCAAGTTGGGACAGATGAGAATCTTGCAGATATATTTACGAAGGCGGTGCAAGGTTCTAAGTTTGAGTTTTGTGTTATAAAGTTTGGTTTTGGTTGACATAATTATTGGTGATTCTATAATGCATACTCTAAAAGTGAAGACTGTGGAAAGTTAGAGTTGATTATAGAGATATAATGATGCTTCGGAAGAAATCAGGTTAAGCTTCGGAAGAAGAGTGTTGGCTTCGGAAGAAGTGGTATTTACTGTTCGGAAGTTTCTTTAACTTCAGAAGTGAAATTTACCTTCGGAAGATATGTTTGCTAAACATGAAGGGGTTAAATTATAAATAGCTTGTTAAAGGTTGTTAGGCTTGATTCATGTATATAAGGATAATATGCCAATAGGATTGATATTCAATTTTGATATCTCATAGTTTTCTTTGTGTAATATTTTTTAATAACAGTTGAATCATTCAATGATAAATCTTTTTTTTAATATTATTTTTTCTTTGATTGATTTTACAACATCTACTTTTAAGTCATTCAATTTGGGCTTATCGATTGTAAATGCGAACACTTGGGCCAATTGGTTGTAGATGAGAACCAAATCGGTAGTTAGACTGGATTTTAATATTTGTTATGTTTTATATATTTTTCTTTGATAATTCGATTTTCAACCAGATTTCTATTCTTATTTAAAACATGATATGTATTTTAATATAATCTATATGTATAATTATGTATTACATAAATTGGTTTTCACACTAAAATGAGTGATGTGGGTGGGACATCGGTTCTATTGACACAACTATTTATAAGTTACGTGAAACATGTCATATTTAAATTTAAAAATCACTTATATATAATTACTATACTTTAAAAACAATAGAGCAAAGCAGGGAAGCTTTGGGTACAAGTATGCGATGCATAGATTCTTTAAGGCGCACGTGTCCTCCGATTCGCTTCAATTTGTCTTCTCCATCGCTTCCACCCCTCTTTTGCTTCTTCTCCGTCGCCTGACTTCTTCCTCTTAATTGTCAATAATTGCATTTGAGGCCTCAAATAATTTCAGGTGAACTGTACGGTTTTTTCTGGATGCATTGTTGCTTTGTTTTTAGTTTTTTGGATCTGATTTTAATTCTTAGGGCTTAGGGTTTGGTTTGGTTTGGTTTGGTTTTGGTTGAATTGAATTGAAGAAGACCAATTACATCAATAGCACAGATAACCTTCGGAAGGCTATTGGAGGATGAAGGATTAAACAGGCATTGAAATCGCTAAAATGGATAGCTTTATGGTGCCATAGTGAAAGCCACCTGTCAAAACGATGATCCGGCCAATGACAAGTGTAAACCACACCTCTGATCATTCTTCCGTCACTTCGTTTGTTGGTTTTACCTCAAGTAAAATTATATTGGTATATTAAATAGATTCTATCCAGTTGTTTAGGGTTAATGTTGATGTTACCTATTTGGCTTATCTTATACCCAATTTTGAATTTGATCAAACGGTTGTATGTTTATCTACTTGGGTTTGAATCTTTGTTTTTAGGACTAGAGAATGAATAGTCTACTAACAAGGGTGTTTTTCACTTCGGTTATATGCAAATATGCAATCTCCAACTGGGTTTTATGTTTTCTAATCTTTATAGTTAATCTTCATCAGGATTATTGTAACTGGGTTTACTTTAATTTTGCTGTTTTCTAATATAAATTGTTAATAAGGTTATTGCTAAATCTAATCAAGAAGACAAGGTGAAAGTGACGAAAAGAATGTGATAACAATGTCATTTGCTTATGATTTTCTATCTATGATTCGGATTTATCTTAGCACAACTTTTTGTTGATTCTACTTTACAAGGTTATTGCTTAATGAGTTTTATCTTTAATGACTTTATATTTAAACATATTCAGCACAAGCCTCCATTGCTAATAAAAAATATTGATTCCAATTTTTTTACTAATTTCTGTTATTCTGATTGTCATCAAATTACGAAAGGTTTGACCTATATATTTTCTTCTTCTTCTTCTTCAAAATAGCTATGTATTTGATTTCTAAAGAATTTGGCTACTTTTTATTAAATTTTATAGAATGAATCTGTTAGTTATGGCTACTTTTAATGGGTCGTGTATGTTAATAATGTTAGTATAACTTTTAAATATTAGTATGATGTTGATAGAACTCTCAAATATGATTAGTTATGCCACCTGTTCTAATTTATATATATCACTACATGTACCTTACCACACAATGCCCACATGAAAATTTTGCTGCAATACATTTAATAAGAATCGTCTAGAACGGCGAGTTTGACACCTGGTCAAAAAACATAAATCGTTTTATTATTATCAAGAGCTTAAAACAAGCTTTGGCCAGTTTACAATAATAAATATTAATTTTGCGTTTTATAAGATTATGTTTCATGATCTTACCACTCATGCTTATATAAATACACTGCATATACACATACAAACTTTCAAATAGCACCTAATTTTTTGCTTCTAAATCCGCGTCGGAGTTTGTTAACGCATGAAAACATAATTTTATTAAGTTACTATATACTATTGCAAAGTTTGTTTAAAATCAGCCCGCCGCGAAGCGCGAGTACAAACCACTAGTTATCTATAAAAATCATTACACACATTCATTTCACATTTCGTTTTTGAGATTGAAAAATTACAGATTTAATCCTAAAGTTTAGAAAAAAAATAACACGTTTCGTCTCTTGGTATAACAACCGTCATTAATTCCGTTAACTGGCTACAAAATGACCATTTTGCCCTCTTCATCCATCCCATTTCAACCACCACCACCATACCATAACCACTCCACCACCCTCCACCAACACACACCACCGTCTTCACCTTTCAAAAAATGTTGACTATTTCTGGTCAGCCAAGTGAGAACATCGATTCATAACAAGCGAAATTACAGCTGGATATCTGAAATTTCATGTTATATCCATTAAAATCAAGATTAAATTATGTGGAAACTTCATCCCATAATGAAGCTTTGAATTCGCTTGAACCCCCAAAACGATTTCGATGAATTGTGACGCTCATTGTCCACCACCGGCGGTTGAATTCGGTTCCATGTGGGCGCTTGTGGGGGCATCGGCGGTGGCGGTGGCGGTTTGATTTGTGTGGGGATGATTTTGCCATCGGAGAAGAGCTCGTCGGTGTGGCGGTGGTGGTGGGGGTTTTGTTGGACGTAGAAGTTGAAGTCGTTGTTGGAGGATGAGGAGAGTGATCGGAGGAGGCGCTCAACGGGGACTGTATCAGAGTGGGAGAAATCGTGAGAGAATGAGATTCTTGGGCTCATGGTTACGGTGTTGCCGGTGCCGGAGTTTTCAGAGCACATGTCGATCGCCATTGTTGAGGAAGATTCATAGAGAACAGTGGTGAATGGTGAGTACAACCGTTCAATGTTTTTTGAAAGGTGAAGATGGTGATGGAGGGTGGTGGTGGTGGTTGAATAAGAAAAAAAGAAGGACGAAATGGTTATTTTGTATATAGTTAACGAAATTAGTTAATGACCGATTAGATCACAGTCCGTTGCCACCAAGAATGTGTTACGTACCCGAAGAGCCCAAGTAGCCCATGCACGTGAAGGCCCATGCATACAGCAACCATGCGAATTGTTGAGGGGTTATTTGTTGGTTTATTAGTTTTTAATTATTATCATGTTTTACTTGGTCTTGTTTACTTTTTCAAGTCAATTAGGTTGTGAGGGAATAAAGGGATTCGTGGGTTATGCCAGGTTTCCCATGTTCACATGTTTTTCCAGTTTAGTAGGGAAGTAGATTAGTGGTGGAGTCTTTTGTACCCTTTATAAGGGAAGTTCTTGTTTTGGAATTAATTATTCAGAAAATTGCCTCAATACTTCTCCCTAAATTTCTATCCTTTCTCTTCCTTTTTGCTTAAAATCGGTCTAACCACATCAGTGGTATCAGAGCGGTGGTGATCTCCATGGATACCCGACAGAAAGCTAACGAACAATTTCAGCAGGAAACTCAAGATGCACTAAAAAAACTCAACGCCATGTTTGAAAAGATCATGGGAAATTACCAATCCCTGCAAACGAAGGTTGACACGATGCAGCAGAAGAGTCCTAACCACCCATCTCCCTCAGGCAGCGGTTCCGGTTCTGACTTGGTGCACGGTCATGATCCAAAATCTTACCTGAAACTCCACCTCTCGCGATTCAGCGGAGACGATCCGACGGCTTGGCTCTACCAGGCCGAGCAATACTTTGATTTCCAGAAAGTTCCTGAAGCGGATCAAGCACACCTAGCCTCTCTCCACCTCGATGGAATTGCTATCCAATGGCACAAATGGTTCACTAAGTCACGTGGACCTCTTACATGGGCAGAGTTTTCTACAGCTTTGCTTCACCGATTCGGTCCAACCGACTTTGAAGACCCGTCTGAAGCTCTATCTCGCCTCACACAGACGACTACGGTTCCTGTTTATCAAGAGGCTTTTGAGCGCCTCTCTCACCGGTAGATGGCTTGCCGGATATTTTCCTTCTGGGTTGTTTCATTGGAGGATTGAAAGATGAAATTCGTTTGGAAGTCAAGATAAAAAAACCACGTAATTTATCAGAAGCGATCGGTATTGCTCATTGGTGGAGAAAAAGCTTAATTTGCAACGTAGGAATTTCTCCTACTCAAAAAACCTAAGCTCCACAACACCCTCCACAGCATCTACGTCGGCTGGCCTCCTAGGCCCAGGCCCAACCAATAACAGATTACCTCTCCCAGCTCCCACCCCAATACGTCGAATCTCTAACCTTGAAGCTAGGGAACGTCGTGAGAAGGGCCTTTGTTACTATTGTGATGAACGGTATACACCGGGCCACAAGTGTACTAAACCACAACTTTTCATGATTGAAGACGCACCAGTAGAAACGGACGAGGCGCCTGCAGAGTTGTTGGCCAGTCCTCAGGCTGAGATTTCATTCCATGCTATTACCGGCGCCCTCACACCTCAAACCCTTCGTTTACCCGGGCAGATTAAAAACAAGGATGTAATCGTACTAGTCGACGGAGGCAGCACCCATAATTTTATCGATCAGGCTCTGGTGGATCGGTTGGGCTTAGCGGTGGAAAAGGATACTCCCTTCAAAGTGGTGGTTGCTAATCGTGAACATGTTTCATGTGCGGGTCGCATACGGGGGTTAACCCTCACTATTCAAGGGTATGTTATCACTACTGATTTCTTTGTGTTACCGGTGGTCGCGTGCCCGGTTGTTCTTGGCGTCCAATGGTTGAAAACCTTAGGTCCTGTTGAAATTGATTATGAGAAGTTAACCTTGGGATTTCACCTAGCGGGTTCATCACATAAACTCCAAGGCCTTAGAAGTTCGGAGTTGGCGGCATTACAGTCACATGAAGTTCTAGCCATGCAAGGCCCTGTCTTACTTTTGCAAATCACTTTGTTACCCACTATGCATAGCCCAAAACCTGAGCCGTGTTCGGCGATCCAAACGGTCCTCCGTCGTTTCGCTACAGTCTTTCAAGAGCTCGTTTCCTTACCGCCTAGACGTCCACAAGATCATTCGATTCCATTGCTTCCGGGTGTTCGGCCTGTTAGCACGCGTCCTTACAGGCAACCCTATCTTCAAAAAATAGAGATCGAGCGACAGGTGAAAGAGCTGCTCCAACAGGGTTTGATTCGTCCTAGTCACAGTCCTTTCTCATCTCCGGTTTTGCTTGTTAAAAAAACTGACGGGTCATGGCGATTTTGTATCGACTATCGTTCACTCAACGATATCACAGTAAAAGACAAGTATCCTATTCCGGTGATTGATGAACTTCTAGACGAACTACATGGTTCATGTATTTATTCTAAACTGGACCTACGTTCGGGGTACCATCAGATTCGAGTACGCGATGACGACATCCATAAGACAGTTTTTCGCATGCATGACGGCCACTACGAATTTGTAGTTATGCCGTTCGGGCTTACCAACGCCCCGGCGACGTTTCAAAGTTTAATGAACGATCTTTTTCGACCGTTCCTACGTAAGTTTATCCTCGTATTCTTCGATGACATTTTGGTTTATTCTAAGTCTTTAGCTGATCACGTGGAGCATTTGAGTCTTGTGTTGGGAATCTTGGAGACCAACTGTCTTTTTGCCAAGCAATCGAAGTGTTGTTTCGGGGTCTCGCAGGTGCACTATTTAGGTCACCTTATTTTGGTCGATGGGGTAGCTGTGGAACCGGCCAAGGTCCAATCAGTACTCTCTTGGCCCACACCGACTAACGCTAAAGGGGTACGAGGTTTTTTAGGTTTGGCCGGATATTATCGAACGTTCATCAAAGGTTTCGGGGGTATTGCAGCACCTTTACATAAGCTCGTGGGAAAGGGTCCCTTCAATTGGTCTAAGGCAGCAGATACAGCTTTCAATACCTTGAAGGTTGCTCTAACCACCACCCCTACGTTAGGTCTACCGGACTGGTCTCAGCCGTTCACCGTAGAGTGTGACGCAAGCGGGGTGGGAATAGGTGCAGTCTTAACTCAAAATGGCAGGCCCCTTGCTTATTACAACGCACCGATAAAAGGAACCATGCTTTCCTGGTCTACTTATGAGAAAGAAATGTTGGCGGTTGTCAAAGCGGTGCGTAAATGGCGTCATTATTTGCTCGGGCGACCCTTTGTGGTTAAAACGGATCACATGAGTCTCAAGTACCTACTTGAACAGCGTCTTACTACCCCCGCTCAAGCTAGGTGGCTTCCTAAACTCTTAGGTTTTGATTATACTATCGAGTATAAAAAGGGTGTTGCTAACCGAGGTGCCGATGCTCTCTCGCGACTTCCCGAGTGTCAATTCATGGTTGTCTCCCACCCGTGTTCAACGATTTGGCAAGACATACAACAAGAGGTACAATCTGACCCCTACTTTCAAGACTTATCTTTGGGTTTGCCCAGTGGGGTTTTAAAAAATTTGGTTTTACGAGATGGGGTTTGGTTTCGAAATGGAGTTATTTTATTAAGTCCCACCTCTGCATTGTTAGATACTGTTTTACATCTTTGCCATGCAACACCAGAGGGGGGTCACTTTGGATTTCACAAAACCTTGAATAAAGTGAAGAAAACATTTTGGTGGGTCGGGCTTAAAGAACGGGTTAAGCTTTTTATTAAGGAGTGCCAGGTTTGTCAACGTTTCAAAACCGATAGCATGTTGCCATCGGGGTTATTGCAACCGCTACCGATTCCGGAGAGGGTATGGAGGATATAAGTATGGATTTTGTTGAAGGCCTTCCTAACTCTAACGGGTTTACTGTGATCATGGTTGTGGTTGACCGGCTTTCTAAATATGCCCACTTTATCCCTATGCGGCACCCTTTTACGGCTGCTACAGTTGCAAGGGAGTTTGTGGCTCACGTGGTGAAGCTTCACGGAATTCCCTCAACGGTTGTTAGTGATCGGGATAAAGTCTTCATTAGTTCCTTTTGGCACTCTTTGTTTCAGCTACAAGGCACTAACCTTTGCATGAGTTCTAGCTACCATCCTCAACGGATGGGCAAACCGAGGTGGTAAATAGGGTGATGGAACAATATTTACGTTGCTTTGCGGGTGACCAACCAAAGAAGTGGGTTGATTGGCTTCCCTAGGCCGAATACAGTTACAATACATCAATCCATACGTCCACTAAAATGATTCCATTTGAAGTAGTTTATGGACGTCCGGTACCGAAAATTGTTCCCTATGTTGCTGGTACAACCAAAGTGCAAGCTGTTGATGAATACTTAAGTGATCGGGAGGCACTTCTTCGTCAGCTCCGAATGAATTTAGTGGAGGCGCAGAACCGAATGAAAATGCAAGCAGATCGCAAAAGACGCGAAGTTCAGTTTAAGGAAGGGGATCTTGTTTTTGTGAAACTTCAACCATATCGGCAGGTTACGGTTGCAAATAGATTGTCTAACAAACTTGCTCCAAAGTTTTTTGGACCTTATAAAATTCTTAAGTGCGTGGGGCAGGTTGCTTATCAACTTCAGTTGCCACCGGATTCGCAAATTCATGATGTGTTCCATGTAAGCCTTTTACGCAAATGCGAGGGTCAAGCTGCAGCACCTAGTCCGATGATTATAGATGACACAGCTCTCACTCCTACTCAGCCACAACCAGATTGTATTTTGGACGAGAGGGTCATACATAAAGGGAAATATCGACCGCGTGTAGAAGTTCTTGTCAAATGGATTGATCGCGGTCGTGAGGAAGTCACATGGGAGACGAAGTGGAGGTTCGCCAAAGCCTATCCAGATTTCCACCTTGCGGACAAGGTGGGTTCAAGCGGGGTGGATTGTTACGTACCCGAAGAGCCCAAGTAGCCCATGCACGTGAAGGCCCATGCATACAACAACCATGCGAATTGTTGAGGGGTTATTTGTTGGTTTATTAGTTTTTAATTATTATCATGTTTTACTTGGTCTTGTTTACTTTTTCAAGTCAATTAGGTTGTGAGGGAATAAAGGGATTCGTGGGTTATGCCAGGTTTCCCATGTTCACATGTTTTTCCAGTTTAGTAGGGAAGTAGATTAGTGGTGGAGTCTTTTGTACCCTTTAGAAGGGAAGTTCTTGTTTTGAAATTAATTATTCAGAAAATTGCCTCAATACTTCTCCCTAAATTTCTATCCTTTCTCTTCCTTTTTGCTTAAAACCGGTCTAACCACATCAGAATGCCGCCTGGCCACGGTCACCGACTTTCGATATGACACATCACCGTACAACCACTGTCGCTAGGTGCCATCTTTTTTTTACTCTTTCGATTGGGATACCAATCACGTGATCATGTTGTTACTGCCACACCGGTCTCTTTTGCGTCGCTTGCTAGACTACAGTCCGCCGCCGCGCCGCCTACAGGATTGCGGTCCATTGCCGCACCGCTCTATGTCACCGTCTCCCCGCCACATTAGATTCCCGTTGCAGGATTACGTGATGATTTGATATTATGGATTGCATTTAATGTTTTGGACTAAGATTGCAAGACTATTGCATTTAATGTCGTGGATTGCATTTTTTTACTCTTTATTGTTCTTTGTTTATTTTTCATTGTTTTGGATTAAGATTGCAAGATTACGGTCCATTGCCGCACCGCTCTATCCAGTTCTCTACTGTTTTAACTATGGTAAAGTATTAGACTATATTATTATTAGGCTTAAGCCCACAGAATCATTTAGATTTTTTAATTTTTTATAAACTCTATATAATATAACTATAACCTATAATAATATTCAATAAGAATTTTACTATTTAATAATAATGAGTTAATGTAAATTTATTATGATTTAAATTAAGTGGAACATGACATTGAGCTCGAAAAGTAAAATAAAATTATCAATAATGATTCGTTAATACCGAGTAGCAAATCACATATTTGCTTTACAACACCTTACTTAAACAACCTGATTCTTTTTTCAGAAGTTAAGGATGGTCCTTGAATCTTCCGCCGACCTGTCACCAACTACATAAACATATGTTTCAATACAATTTTCACACGTGAAAAATGATGCTCAAATTTAAGTGGATAAAGTAGGATCCTTTTTATGTTTGTCCTTTTTTTTAAACAAACAACTTTTCCAAACTCAAAATATTAATTTATTGATGGTATCAACTATCAAACATATATATATTAGTTAAAAAGAAATAATTAAATGGGCAAGTATAATTTGAGGTCCCACTGGCCTACTAATGGGAAATTGTCATGGGATACTTTAATGGACATATGTAGTCTTGTTATTTTATTTATTTTAAAAAGAACACATGCTTCAATTTTAATGCAACACATGAAGTAATTAGCTAGACTTATGTGCTAAACTGTTTGGGCCAATTATATTTAACACTCACGTGTTATTTATGATTGATTGAGAATGGTTCTTAAGTGCCTATCAATTTTTAGAAATTATATATCGGATCAAATCATTAAAATCTATAATCAACTAAGATTGCATATAATATGATCAAGATTTGCGGACAATGTATCACATAAAGAATGTCCCGATTCAACTCATTTCAAAACTCTAAAACAATACAACTTAGTAATATGATAAATTAAATATTTATATATAAACACAGGTCAAGTCGATTTACTTTTGTATTTGCAAGGGACATACAACAAAAACCACAATTAATCTTTACTTTGATTTCACGATTGATCAAAGACTATATCATACGATCAATTAGGTTCATCAAGAATGAGTCCGTAACAACTTTTACCGTATCATATAAGACATCAAATATCAAAATAAAAGATTTCATATGATAGCAAACTCTAAAGTTTCTGTTAAAAAATACATGCTTCCATAAAAAATAAAAATAAAAACTTTATATAACAAGTTTTTCTAAAATTAAAAAGCCTAACTAAATTCAATCTCCTCTATTAAAAAAAGTAGGAGAAACTACATTCATTAATGAACTACAATTACACATATATATATTTATTCCAGCATATCAAACACTATAAACCGTTCCACTAAGCGTCGAATCCGAGGAATCGCCACTAAAATCCATCATCATCCTCACCCACTCTTGAATATCTTCCTCCCCCTCCCCCACCACCTCCACACCACCACCTTCCACCACCGGTTTCTCCTCCATCACCACCGCATCTCCGCCCACCTCCGCCTTCCGACGCCCGCCACTCGCCGCCTTCTTCCTCCGCGGCGGCGCCGCCACCACACTCTCCGCCAATGCCCCCGCCGTGTAATCGCTAAACGCGAAATTAAGCTTCGCCCGAGGCCCCCGAAACTCAATCGCCGCCCTGTCATAAGCACGCGCCGCCGCCTCCGCCGTCTCAAACGTCCCCAACCACACCCGTGCAGCCTTGCGTGGGTCCCGTATCTCCGCCGCCCACTTCCCCCACGGCCGTTGCCTCACCCCTCTGTAATTCTTCTTCTTCCTCTTCACCGGACCACCACCACCACCACTAACACCACCACTAACACCACCACCGCTAACACCAACAGAATTCAAATTCATGTCATCATGAAAGTAATTACACCCCAAACACCCGTTAATTCTACAAACATGACAAGTATCAGAGCCAGGGGCCGCGACCGATGTAGAGACACCACCACCGGAGTATTCAATCGGAGGAAATAACGTCAAATTATATCCATAATTATGATCGAATTGATGAATATTTGATGAATTGGAACCTCCTACTATAACATTCTTCAGGGCGTTGACTATTATGGTGGCTTCTTCGTCGGTGGTGAGGCGGCGCCACGGTGGTTGGTGGCGGTGGTGGGTGGCGGTGGGTGATTGTTCATTTGATGTGTTGAATATCCTCTGCATGTTTAATTGTTTGTTGTTGTTGTTTGTGAGTTTGAAATGTGAGTTTGAAGAATGAAGAGGGAAGTCAAAAGGGTATTTATATGGGAGGGGTGGTGACGTGGCTGCCAGCTTGGACACTGTTGATACACGGGGTTGAATGAAAAGCACCTGATGGATAAGATGATCGCGCACGTGGGTGTTTAGTGAGTGATGAGCTGGCATGTATAGTTGTGTTCACACGCGGTTTGGTGGACTTTATTTTTTAGTTGATGTTTTCTTTTCGTTACCTTTTGTGATATGACTTATAAGAGTATCCTCCCGATTAAAAATAAAATCTTATCATTTCTTGTTTTCCCTAAAACAAGCATAACATCATCTTTTTATAGTAATAAATAAAAATAAATCCAAACACTTGTTAACATTTTAGACCGTTTAATATTTGATTTTCTCGTTTTTTTCTTATTAATTATTATACATGTTATAATAGTTATTTATTAATTAATAACTATCAATAATTAAAATTTTAAATATGTTAACTTCAAATTTTCAAATGGATAATACATGGGTTTATTAAATCCGTATAATACATAATATTTAACACATAACTTTTTATATTAAACAATGAAACAATAAAATTTTTAACCCTACTATTACACGGGCTTGTAACCTAATTATACATATATCAAAAAGCAAGTTGTAGTGTTACAAGAAACTTTATGGCTTTTGAAATGGTCAACATAATTTCTTTATGTTTAAGATTTTCATCTACCCAATTATGATTATTATTATTTTTTAATTTTAATATTTTACACAATCCGAATTTTATATTACACTTTAGTTATGCATGTATTTAAAATTAGATAAATTTTTGGTATGTACATATAGCGAACGATATTATTGTTGAGGCACCATGACGAACCCAACTACCTATGAGTGACGTTAAAGTTTAGGTATTGCTTATGGTGTTATTGTTGAGGTTTCGCATACTAGAGCGAGTGTCATTATTTATGGTATTATCGAAACCAAAATAGTTTTTGATTTTATGATTTTTGACGAGTCGAACCAATGACGGTCAAACTCCTACTTCGTTGCATAGGTAGGCTTCACCGTAATTGAGACCTAACATCAATACATATAGCATACAATAAAAAAACACTTGCTTTTAAATATGATAAAAAACACCCATGCGCTTAAGGTTTTGGTTTTTTTAATAAAATTTACCAAACAAAACTTATTAAAAGAACAGAAATTATTTGAAAGGCAAGTGGATTCAAAGTGTATTCTACGTATGGTATAAGAGTTGAAAATAAAATTAAAAAACTGAAAATAAAAAACTCAAGTCATCAAATTATAATATTATGTTATGTATAAACATTTGTACACTTTGTAAGTTACTATTCATTCCCATGAAGTTTTTTTATTCTGCAGATCAAAGAGTGATTTAATATTTATCTATCAAAATTTTCCAACAACTAACAATTCTAACTTTGAAAAGGGCTTTGCAAAAGATGTCATCCAAGACATAAAAAGCTTGTTGAAAAATTCTAAAAGTTCAGTTATTTTCTTAAGAAATAAAAGATATTATCCAAAACGATTGGATATAAAAAACTTCACCTGCATAAAAGCATAAAGTAATTTCGTTTTTATTTTAGTAATGTCGTCTCCTGGTGTGATAAAAATATGTTATTTGTTCTAACTTTCTAAGAACAGCGGCACACGTTTCAAGGGGACAGACCGACAAATGAAAACAAGATATTTTGTTTGTATACGCATACAAGGATTGCCACCGAATCATAAAATATTACAAGAATCCACAGTGATTATATATTTTATTAGAAGTTAGAACGTGTAATTAAAAGTAAAAACGTGTAACTACACTAAATTTATTTATTTTAATTTTAACTATGTACTTATTTATATATGATAATCCAGTTTTAATAAATTTGTGTATTAGATGGATTAAATAATAAAATATTAAATACGATCAAAATTTATTAACTATATAAAAATAATATAAGATAAGATATATGATTGGAATTGTTATAATTAAGCATGAATATCAACTTTTTAATATTTTATTTTTATTTTTTTTGTGTTTGCCAAAAATAAATAAACATTTTGTTTCCAAATAAATCCTTTTAAAAAATATCACTCTTAAAAACTTTCTTATTTTATTTTTGTTTTATAAAAATTTTACCTTTTAAAACAACAATATTAATTTTTTTATATTTTTTAAAAGGTTTGATGTTTTAAACAAATCTTATTTTATAAAAAATCATTTATTAGAAATAACCTCAAGACTTCTTTTTTAATTTATTAAAATAATGTTTTGAACTAAAAAAATATTAAATGACATTATTAGTAATTAATATAATTGTTTAATTTGAGAGAGAAACATGGAGATTTTAATGAGAATATATGTAATGTTAACACGTGTACTACTTAGTTATTTTTTTTAGAGTAAGAAGTTTTATACTATTACTAACTTAGTAAAGCTATGTATTAGACTAGTTAAATAAAAAATATTAAATAAAATGAAAAAATATTATTTTATATTGATATTTTAATATATGATTAAAATCTTTCTTTTTATAAATAGAATTAAAATTTTGGTTCAAAACAAACGTTTTAAAACAATATCACTTTTAATAAATTTCTTATTAGAACTCCTAATATTAATTATTTTTTGTTTATATAATTTTTATCTTTTATAACACTAAATTTAAAATATTCTATCTCTTTTAAAAAGTTTGTTGTTTTAGAAAAAATGCTTATTTTATAGAAAAATATTCTTAAAAAATAAAATTTATAAAAAGATTTCTTTTTTTATTTATTAAAAAACCATTACAATCTAAAAAAATTAAATAATATTATTAAAAATTAATATGATTATTAATATATGAGACAAGCGAGAAAAAAATTGATAAGAATGAATGTGATGCTAACACGTATCGCTTCGAATAACCATTTTATTATAGCAGGGGGATAATGATATTAGTTGTTTATTTATTTAAGACTAGCTCATTTAATAGATGCTCTTGTTTTTTAGATTGAAGGCATTGAGTTCATACCCAGACATTATGTATATTGGTGTACGTGATTTAAAAATATAATAGATTTGTTGATAAAAAAAAGTAGTTTGTTCATTTATTCTTTAGTAAATAGTGTTTAAATAGTTTTAGGTTAAACATATATAAAAAACGAGTAATGACATTGATATAGTATAAAAAATATCACTCTTTAACCATTACACATCTTTAATGTGGGGTAGAACCCCTTCTAGACAGTTATACTGTCTAAATACATGGTAGGATATTACTAAAGACAACATATTGTTCGTGTTACTAAAAACTTAATTACTAGTAGTTATCAAACACATGTTTAAGCTCGTGTCACACATTCCTTTTAAATTGCAATATTAAAATACAAAAATACTTAACAATACGACAATCTAGAATCTTGCAAATTTATATTAAATATTAACTTTTGGGGTAAAGGATAAAAAATTACATGAAAGAGACAAGTAATGTGAACTATGCTATTATATTATTATATGTGTATGAATGCTATTGACTTCCAAAGGTCAAATGACGAAAGTCAAAGAGGTTATAATCTATATAAAGTATAAACTTGTTTAGAAGATGGATATGTGAATGGAGACTCTACGGTATGACCACGGCTTTGACCTATCCATTTACGGTACGTGTCAAAATAATTTATTCTACCACAAATTAAAATAAACACTTGCTATATGTATTAATGTATTTTAAATTAGAATGTGACATCCTACCCAAAAGGTGTTAGATATGAAGAATTAAGAACAATTAATAACGACAGATAAAGTAATCTTTTTTATTATTTTTGTAATAATGGAAAACGTGGGGAACTCTACGTCCCCTTGCAGGAGCACGTAGAGGTGTACAAACCGGTTTGGGGGTCCAAACCGGTTTGGGGGTCCAAACCGGTTCGGGTCCCAAACCGAAACCGGTTTGGTCAAACTCGGTCAAAACCGGTTTGGCCCCAAACCGGTTCGGGTTCAAACCGGTTTCAAACGCTAAAAACCCAAACCTATCAAACCGGTTTGGGTCGGTTTGGAACCGGTTCGGGCCCAAACCGGTTTTTTTTTTGTTATATTCAAACGAAATTTTAAACTTTTAATTAAAACATAAATATTTATAACATTTTTATATAATTTATATAATTTAAAAGAATTTATATAATTTAAACAATTTATAACATTTATAAACATTTAAAACATTTAAACAATTTAAACATTTAAACGATTTAAACAATTTAAACATTTAAACGATTTAAACAATTAAACAATTTAAACATTTATAAACATATATATATATATACTATTTATTAACATTTATAAACAATTTAAGCATTTTAACAATTAATAACATTTATAAACAATTTATATCATTTATAAACAATTTAAACATTTTAACAATTCGTAACATTTAAATAATTTAAACATTTAAAACTAAACATTTAACATAGTCGTTTCTTCGTTCGTATTATACTTGTACGTTTATTCCTCGCCACCAGAACCGAAACTGTTACGAAGGTAGTCATCATATGCCGCTTCATCATCAGTCATTCCTGGTGTCAATCCGCTCTCTACCTCGTCCTCGTATAATTCTGCTTCGTATTCCAGTTCTCCTTCAAGCGATCGTTTGTCTTGTACTCTTTCCGCGGCATCCAAATAATCTTTCAAGCAAATTGACATTTCGACTGCTTGTGGAGTGAGTCGAGTTCGTCTTATTGATATAATCCTGCCACTAACAGAAAAAGCAGATTCCGAAGCTACCGTAGAAGCTTGGACGGTTAGTAAATCTCGGGCCATGGTGGATAGGATGGGAAATTGATCTTCCTTACCTTTCGACCAAGCCAACAAGTCAAAATTTTTAAATTCATGTGGAGTCATGGTCGATAAAAAGTTTGTAAGACCATACCTCCCGAGTTCACTACTCGGAGTGTTACCACGTTGACGTTTATTACATTCATCCCTTAAAGTATTATATAAATCAAACATTGGATCATTCGAACATTCGGCATTTGCCGCATGCCTTAAAGAATCATGGATTTGTGATGTTTCCCCGTATTTTAATAAATAAACATCATACATTTGTTGTAATTGTTTGTTGAAAGTCGCTTTTAAAGTTTTACTATACATTGGTTTACCAACTTCTAAATCCAATTAAAAGTAATTTTATCAAGTAAAGTTTCAACCCCCGGCAAATTTAAACAAGGGTTTAAAGCAGCGGCACATGTAATAACGGGAGGCATTTCTTCAAAATATTTTTTAAGTTTTTCTTTCATTGGCGGTATCATATCGGAATAAGGTCTACCCCTACACGACATTTCATTTAATTTTGAAGTCATTAAATAAATTTGGTGTAGTACCAACGGACTCGTTGGGTAATAAACTCCAGAAAGACACGTAGTTGCATTTTTAAAAACTTGAAGCATTTTTGTTACTTCTTCGATGATGGCCCAACCCGATGGATGGTAAGAATTTGCCTTTCCCCGACTTACCAAACTATTATGAAAGGCTATTAAACTTTCTTTTTGTTCAATAGCCTTTTCAAACATGTTACATGTGGAATTCCATCGTGTTGGTACGTCCCAATTCGGACCTAAACATTTAGTATTTGCGTCTTTACAAAACTTGCGATATTTAGTATATCTTGGTTGTTACTAAAAATATCACGTAACATTCTTTTAAAACAATCTTTAATTGTTTCAATCGTTTTTAAACCGTCTTGCACGGCTAAGTTTATGATGTGCGCAACACATCGACTATGAAAAAACACACCTCACATATTGGTTTATATTTTAATTTCAAATGATCTATCGCAAGAGTGTTGTTTGAAGCATTATCAAAAGATATAGAAAATATTTTGTTTTCTAATTTATACGTTTGAATAACTTTATCAATAAGATAAAAAATGTTTTGGCCGGTGTGAGGATAATCAAACAATTCAAACGCAATCGTACGTTTCATCATTTGCCACGAATCGGGTTCAACCCAATGGGCGGTGACACAAATGTACGAGTCCGGTGAACCGTGAGGTGTCGACCAAACATCACTAGTTAAGTTAACACCGGTTTGTAAATTTTCAAAATAAGATATTAATTCATTTTTAGCTTTTTTCCACATTTTTAAACAATCTCTTCGAAGAGTAGCACGACTTACATTGGTGTAACGAGGTTGGAGAGTTCGTTGAATGAGTCGAGTCAAACGTTCGTTGTCGAAATGTTTGAATGGCAAGCTTTCTTGAATTACAAATTGCGCCATTTGCTCCCGAACCGCATCAACGTTATAAGCCCAAATATTCCTTCGTTTGTCATCGAAGCTTGACCTTGAGAAGGTTCACCTTTTAACGCTCTACAATATTTATTTGCAATATGGTTTTTCAACGTTGTGTTTGCATCTTTTTTGAAAAACTTATGACAAAACTTGCAACGAGCCTTGTTTGGACCGCTAGCCATTTGACATAAATCGTAATTGCACCATACTTCGGGGTTCCTATTCGTAGGAAGGATTGCTATCACCACGTTGCTTGAAGACGCTTCACAACCAACGGATGATTGAGCACTTGTTGAAGCCATTTCAGAGATTTTTGTGAGAGCGTTTTAAACGAAAGTATTTGTGGAGAGCGTTTTTGAGAGCGTTTTTGAGATTTTTGAGAGTAGAGAGTGTTATAAGTTGTTGTGATTCAACCAAAACATCAAATACATATATATAGTAACCTAGTGGGGGTATAATGGTAAAAAAACATCAAAAAAACGGTCAAAAATTGCAAAAAACGGCTATATAGCGTTGGGTAACGGTAACCGGTTTGAAAACCGGTTTGAGTGACCGGTTTGGGAACGGTTTGGGAACTGGTTTGGGACCGGTTTGGAACCGGTTTGAAAACCGGTTCGGTTTGAAACCGGTTTGGAACGTTGAAGTGATAAACCGGTCAAGAACCGGCGGTTCGGGCCCGGTTTGAAACCGGTTTGGGCCTCAAACCGGTTCCGGTTTTTTTGGCCGAACCGGTTCCCGAACCGGTTTTTTTGGCCACCTCTAGGAGCACGTAAGGATCTCGGGTACCGACGAACTCATAACATTTTTTGAAGGGGCAGAAATTTTTTAAAATTCATATCATTATCGCTATATAATAATTTTTTTGGTCCGGATGGGTCGAACCGGGTTGGGTCGGCTCATAATCAAAATTATATTTTTATTTTAAAGTTTATAAATCATAAGTTATAATTGAAGATTTAAAGTTTGTAATTTTTCAAATTTTAGTTCCTATTCTTCAATATCTAATCAATTAATCATATAAGCAATAAAAGTAACTATTTTATAGAGTAGAACTCAAATACTTAATAATTTTACATCAATGCGGTAGCCCGAAGTGGTTATAAGAAAAACGACGGCCATAATTGGCGGCGTAGTGATCAGAATTGAAAATTTTTAGTGATCAAAATTTTAAGGATTCGACAGCAACCTCCCCCTTGATCAAAAATGTCAAATATTGAGTTTAAAACTTAACTGGGCCTAACATTTAATTTTAGAACTAGAATAAACTTCAAACATGTCATTTAATCTGTCCATCTGTCGAAACAATTTAAACAACCTCACAAATTATATAATTCTGAAAAACCCACATTACTTGTTGTGTAATTTATTATAGTTTTTCTTTTTATAATTATACATCACTCATGGCAAACCACAGTATTGTGTCTGTAACCATATATGCTTATGTAATCTGTTCGTTAATTATCTGCTAACAAAACTTATTATTCAGATATGTCAAGTTGTGTTAACACCACAAAATACTGCATAATTCAAAAACTCAATTTCTCTTATTAGTAGTGTATAGAATTGGCTAGTAGATATAAGGTAGTTAAACTTGTATACAAACCATTTTTTGAGTTAGTGAAAAATGATGTTTGAAGCAACTTATATAGCGTTTCATAAAAACTAGTTTTATACCCGTCCGGTGGTCGGGTATGCTAATGTCATAATGAACTAACTAATTTTCTTTTATCTTTACTAACAACTGCACTCCAGCCTGATAGATATAATTTTTACGATCGACTGCATCAATCATAAGGCTAAGTATTTCAAACACATGATCATGGTTATTTGTTTTTTTGTCGTTGTGTGGGAACTGAATCCTATGAGACCAAGCATCTGGAAATAGGTCTTGCTAGTCCTTTTTGAGAAGAATTCATCATCATCCAAGTCTCCTAATGCTCCCTGCTTTCTACATAAATTGATTGAAAGCGAGTCAACTTACAGAAGCTATAAAAACCTTAAATGTTGTTATCTAAATGCAAAGGAAGACGCCAACAAATCCATCATGCACCTTGTTCTACCAACTCACAGGAGAAGGCAACAATCGATTCATCTATGTTCCGTCACAATAATGCAAATGAAAAATACATGTTGATCCTCATTCCAAAATGTCATGTGTTATTTCTTATTGCTAGCTGATATCCTATCGAAGATCATTAAGGTCAAGCATATGAAGCATAAACTTAGAAACTGACACGTAAATAATATTTAAAATAAAAGGCATAATGAAGTGATTATCGAATACAGTTACTAACCTTTAATTATCTTAACGCTTTCTACTATATCCAAAGCCCTTCTAATTGTTTGTGCACTTCTATGGGCATCTACAAGAAAAACTAATCAATGAAGATTGTGTTTTGTGTTCACAAGACATAACAATTAACAAACTCGTCATCATCTATGTTTCTTAATTAATATGTGTTCAGCAAATACATTATTTGAGTTATCCAAGTACCAAAACATGTATATTCATATTCTTATCCTGAAAAAACAGGGTCACTTGCTGCCCTGCTTTTATGTCCTGAAGCTTCTAAGGCATTAGCTTCAAAGGGGCTTAGATGGGAAAAACAAAATTAATGAGGATTGAAGAAACCCAAGTTAATAATAACCTAAAGATGATAAAATAAACCATTAATAACTCAAAAGGGTACATAATAGTTGCAATATTAAGTCTGTAACTACTAGTTACTCAAACATGTAAAATAGTTATCAAATTATGTAAAAGGATCAATCGGTGGGGAAGCGTTAGTTAATAGTACGTTATTAAGTTCTTATAACAAATCAAAATAACATGATAAAAACATCCATTATTCTTCAAATGTAAGATGATCATCAACTAATGCAAAGATATCAATCAATAATGAAATCCTAGTGAAAAACAATATCACACCACATGTATTATTTAAAAAATTACACATGAGAATCAATTTTTTCAAATATTGCTATCTTGACTCACCCAATCCATGAAGTATAAAAAGAACAATTAGTGAAGAAAGCTCATGTTTGGTTAAATTCAAAACATGTATTAAGAGAGCACAATAATCTATAACTAAAATCCAAAGATTATCCATGAACTTAATATAATCGCTTCAAGAAAAAAACAAACTGGGTGTAAGTTAAGAACATACTTGAATTAAACACCAACTAATGATTAATGAACCCAGATTAGGCTTAACTTTCCTTTTCATCATACTTATCCTTCTACCAAAACTAATCCTGTCAAATTCAAAAAGAAATAATAAATCATCATCCGTAAATTGTAATCGGAATTACCTGAATTTAATCCTATATTTCTTTCAAATAACATTCAAAAGAGACATAAGAAACATGCATTCACAAGCATGAGCTGGAAATGCATATACAGCCAAACAGATAATGTAATTCAACAGCTAATTAGATGAAGAATCAATTTAATAATTAACCTAATTCTATTAATCCATAGAGAAACAAATATACACACATTAATCAGCTTGGATATGTTTTTCTAGCAACATTAAAAGATCATTTATGGATTAGAATGCAACAAAAGATTCGTATAAATGTCATATTAGAACAACCAATGCAAAATATGATACATGCAAGTAAGATTAAAATCACCCTTACATTCACAAATGAATAAATACTACTAAAAAGCAAATGAAATGCAACATGTCGTTATGAAACCAAGCACAGGTTTGTCTCCTAGTATATATACACATAACTGACTGCTTACTTTATTCATAGATATAAGTTTATGCAAATAGATTATTCTATTAAGTGATTTATAATATACACTTGAAGCCGATTAAGCTTTCATAAGGTTGATAGAATTTATCATAGCAATCTGAAATTAGTATATTTAAGTACATTTTATTATTATAATAACATTAATTTATCGGTTGCAGAAACTAAAGTATCATTTTTGCTTTGATCCTTTGATAAGCAGGTGACTATATACAACAGAAAACATAACATATATTAACTTCCTAGATAGATGACTTGAAATTAACATACCATGTGGGAATGAGGTCCTTGCAAAGCATTGAAATAAGCTATCGACAGAGTAGTGCATGCAAAGGAAGAAGATGATGATGAATAAGTTGTTTAAATCATCATTTCCTATGCACACAATTAAAGATCCAATCAATAAGAAATGATAAACATTATTGAAAATTGTTTCAAACATCAATTGATCATTGATCATAAACAATGTTAAACCATCATAAATCATCTTAAAGAACCCTAACTATATGAAAAATCAGGGGAGGTCTTCATCAAGTGGGTAACGATTCTTAATTGGTAATTCATTATCCGAAGCCATTGTGTGATGATACCAAACAACATCTAGTTACGAAACCTGCAACGGGCAATACAAGAAATGTAGATTTAGGTCAAATTAACGATTTATGACCTTCAATCATCTCAGGAAATAAGTTAAAACAGAGAAAGATGCAATTACAGAGTTGTATAGATATATAAACATGTGTGTATAGATCTATATGAAACAAATTGGAGAAGCAATCACCATTGTTGTAGTTGCTGACATCCTCCTGGTTGGAGCTTCAAAGGCAAACCTTGAATACGCTAATGGTGTTGTTCACCAAAAGATCAGTGAAGAATGATTTGTGTGTATATGTTCTATTTATATGCATACCCGTGCAGGTTATCGAAGACGTGTGGAGAAGAAAAAAGAGAGAAGAACCGGAGAAGAAGGAACCGTCGAGAGAAAGGTAACCGCTTGTAACTTGTTTGAAACTGCTATAACTACCTAATTTACACGGTTGAGATTTATCTCAGTCAAATCCAACGGTTGTAATACAGTTTACCAACGGTTACACTCACCGCTGGTAATATAATATATAATATGCTTTAGAAAATGAGCATGTTCTTAAGAAACTGCTCCCAAAAATACAATACAGCTCCAAAAACCTACTAATTATTGATTATTAAATACAACAGCTCCAAAAAAATATCTATATTAAAGGCTTCAAAGATTCTTTTGATAAAAAAATCTTTATTTGTAAATTATTATTAAACAACTCCTCCTCAATTAGATTCCGCTCTTGCTTCTCTGATTTTTTGATTCGGTTATTCATTAACGCCTTTAGTTCGATTGTCTCCATATGCCATGTGCACACATAAGCGACTTAACTTTGACCACCTATACGGATTATTCATTTGTGTCAAAATCGGATATTGGTATGATATCGAACCTCCTCATTTAGCAGGTACTATAACTATTCACACTTTCGTTCGACAATCACAACCCCTTCAATGAAGTTTGTTCCAATCCTCTTCACTGATCAAGAAAATAAGGTCACAACTACCTTTATGGTTTTCACAAACTCACAAAACGAATCCAATCAATGTCACTTGCATTGGTGTCTTGGTCCATGTTTCACACACCTTCGATTAACCTCCCCGTCACAAAAAGAAGCCTAAACAAGAGAAATCAAGGTTGTTATTGTGATACTTCAACCTGCAATTAAATCAACTTATAGCCAGAGGTGACCTAAATTTTTATTCACGGGTCGGAAATTTTTGATGGTTTGTGGTATATTGTTAAATTCTACTTTTTTAGGTTTGTGTTCGGTTCAAATCACATAATAAAAATTAAAAAAACGAAGAAAATTTCAAATACAAATGAAAAATATGTTAAGCGTCATTATAAATGCATAACCTAACTATAATATCTATAAAGTTGACATTATCCATAAAAAACATTACTAAAACAACTATCATGCAATAACGAATACAACGAAACTGTAACCGTGAACAGAGTGATGTCTGATAGTAAGCGGCTCCGACACCAGGGGTTCTTGTGAAAACCATGCAATTGGGGCTTAGGGCAATAAAGACGTTACAACTATTTAGAATCAAATATGTGATTAAACAAAATATAATTGAATTGTTTATTAACTATTAGGTTAAGTTTAATGGTTGTATCATTGTTACAATGAGCTTAATTCTTAAAAAGTTACAGGGTGTTTAGATAAATAGATTTACAGGAATTAGTGGAGTAATAAACTTTAACTTTATATAGTTGTTGGGCACTTGGGCTTATAAGAAACTTAAAAATATATGTTAATTGGTTTATAATAGGTTGGTGATATCAGGCTATCAGCCCCTTCAAACTTACATAGTTGTTGGGCTCATTGAGGTCTTACTGGATTAAATCCTACATATACCAAATAACTAGAACTTTCATGAGGTGCGTTGTGCGGTAGGGGTGTTTATCAGATCGAATAACGAATTTTCGGTCAGAACTCTATCCGAAATCTGATCCGATCTGAATAAAGATTTTTCTATCCGATACGAATCTATCCGAATTCAATTCGGATCGGATTCGGATATATCCGAATAAACCAAATAACATTTTTTTTAAATTTTTTTGTTTCTTTTTTTGCTAATTTTTTATTCTTAATATTTTATAAGTTAGAACAATAAAAGATATAATACTAAAAAATAAAATTTGACTTGTACGTAAATTCAAAATTAAACATAATAGGTAATTGTATAGAACCTAAAGATTAGAATCTTTAATTTAGAACGACGGTTGATTATTACATAATAATTTAGTATTATGACTATATTGTGTAAATATTCTTGTGTATTAAACTGAAAACATAATAGATAGGTGAATATATGTATTGGGCTAGAAACATAGTTGAAGTCTTATTCGGATTAGTCGGATATCCAAATAAAAAAATTGTGATATTTGTAATCCGATCCGAAATCCGAATAAGTAATCCGGATTCGGATGAGATCTGATCCGAAATCCGAATAAGTAATCCGGATTCAGATGAGATCTGATCCGAAATCCGAATAAGTAATCCGGATTCGGATGAGATCCGATTCGTAATCCGAATAAGGAATTCGGATTCGGATAAAATCCGATCCGAATATCCGAATAAGGATTCAGATCGACTTATTTGAATTCGGACACGGATCAGATTTCGATTACTTTTGGATATCGGATTTTTTGAACACCCCTACCGTGCGGGCAGCCCACCCACACCACCTACGTTCGCGTCCCAACCCCTTCAAACTGATATCGTGTTAGATATTAGGCCCTTTGATCACTCGAAAACAACAAAAGAAAAAAAACAATGTAATGTATAAGAAGCAGAAAGAATAACCAAGATTTTTGGGAAAAAAAATCGTTCGACTCTTTTAATTTATCACTTCTAGGAAAAAAAGGAACAATAAGATGCTTATAGAAAAATAAAAATGCAGACTATTCATTGTAACTAACTTTTGGAATTTATGTATGTTTCTCAGTCAAAATACTATAAATCACAAAAAGACATAATAATCAACAGATGAATATTATACACCACAGTTATCTTGACCTATAATTAGATGTGATGCATAATGAACAATCAATATAAAACACAAATGTGACGACAGTAGTTTATGGTTGTCACTAAAGATGTATCACGATATTCCCAATTTATTCATCTATTACAACAATGATACATGCGGAGAACAAGAAGAGGCTGTCGATGATGTCATTTGTTTTGATGAATCGGTGTTAGAGAGGACACATGACGATTGGTTTTGTGGGACGGGAGTGACGGGAAATAACGACGACATGGAAGGCGTCGAATAAGACGCTACGGGCATCTTTGAGGGGAGTATTGGAAGGGAAGTTTCGGAGTTCAATACTTGAATCACTTGTCTCATCGACGGTCGATGATTCGAGTCAGGGTGCGCGCACCATAACCCAATGATCATCAACAGTTTGATTTCTTCGGTCTGGAAATCTAACCCTAGATGTGGATCGATTGCGTCTAAAAGAGCACCCGTCCCGTAGAGGTCCCAAACCCATTCTACTAATCGGGTTTGACTTTCTTCAACCTTGTGCTCGATGGCTTTTCGCCCACAAGCTATTTCCAATGCAACAACTCCAAAGCTATAAACGTCTGACTCTTTGCTTGCCTTGCCGGTTACTACACATTCGGGAGCCATGTAACCTAAGGTCCCCGCCAACATGGTCGTCTGCAAGCCTTTGTCATGGTCAACCAGCTTCGCTAACCCGAAATCACCGAGCTTTGCGTTGAAATTCGAATCCAACATCACATTACTCGGTTTGATATCTCTATGCAGAACACATTGCTCCCATTCTTCATGTAGATACAATAAAGCAGAAGCCAAACCATAAGCAATTTTATACCTTGTCCCCCATGCCAACACGCTCTTTCGTTTGAAAAGATGCGTATCTAAGCTCCCGTTTTCCATATACTCGTAAACAAGCAGGAGCTCGTGTTTCTCGTGGCACCAACCGATGAGTTGCACGAGGTTTTTATGCCTTAATCGGCTAATAATCCTGACTTCCGACGCATACTGCTTGATCCCTTGTTTGGAACTTTTCGACATCCTTTTCACCGCAACGTACGTTTGTGACTCGCTCAACAAACCTCTATAAACATCCCCGAAACCACCTTCCCCGAGCTTCTCCTTCGAATCAAAGTCACCAGTCGACTGAGCTAATTCGTCGTACGAGAATCTTTTCGGCCCGCAGCCCATTTCAAAATCTTTATTCATCTCTATATCAAATTCAACATCTTCCCCTTCGTCTCCCCCGCCTTTCGCCCTCTTCAATCGCCATAGAACAATCGAAAGCACAACCACAAACGAAACGCTAACCGATAACCCGACTATCAGGCCCACCTTGCTGTTTCCCCCTTTGGCCGGGCCAGGGCCCGCGCCTAAATCTGTACTTTCAAAACTCCAAGATCTCACAATATTCCTTTGAAACAACGGTCCAGTCGCGGCTGAAAACCCGAAAATAACCCATTCGGGCAACTCCTTCCTGAGGTTAATTGTGTATGCAAGTTCATCTTGAGGTATGACCATATTGTTTTGATAACCAGTGAACGAAACACTAAGGATGCTCGAACCCGAATCAAACCTGACCCAAGCTTGACACACACCCCCACCGGTTACATTGCTGAACCATTTCTCAAAATCAGCAGATGCAAGAGAGTTTTTGTTGATACCCACATGATCACCCACCCCACTCGGGTCATTCGGGTCCCAACTGTCGCTGAAAGTATCAAACTCGACCGCAACAAACCGAATCCGGTTAGCGCTGTTCGAGGCCGTGGTCGGGAGGCCCATAACGCCACGCGGGTTGATCAGAGAGTTATTCTGAGCAAGAAAGAATGCGAGACCATAACCATATTCACTAGAACTGTTTGAGTCAATCACAAAGGTAAAATTGGTGGAGAAGCTTGCAAGCTCATTAGATTTTGAGTCCCAAAGATGCAGCTCCTTGTAGTATGTCGCTCGACCGGCTTTCGGGCTCTTGTCGGTCTCATTTCGATCGCGGGTCAAGTGGATTCCGTCGTCGGAGATGTAAGATCCCTCACCTTCAAGAAGTATGTGATCAGGGTTGTAATTCTGGGGACTGTTGAATGTATAGTTGAATTGAAGTGAGATTACATGTGGAATCAAGAAGAAACAAGTGATGATGATATTGATGATTAGATGGAGGATGATGAATTGCATGATTGTGGGAATTTGATTGAAAATTTGCAGGTTTTGTGATTGATTGATTGATTGAATATTATACGAAGATAAGTCAACGAATTAAAAAATCTAATGGAGAAGATGACTCAAAGAAGCCATGGCTAATAAGTGTTAGAATGTTCTTAAATGTCAAACTTAAATTCTGTGGCTTATAATATGTTTTAAAAGTCGTAGTTTCATACTTTTGTTTGGTGATTATTTCATTACAGGAAGAAGTTACATCTTAGAGTCTTAAGAAAGAAGACTTTTACACGAGAATGTTTGAATGTTTCTTTTTATTATAAATTTATATATTTGATCTTGAGATGGTAGAATGGCTTGGATTAATGTTGATCGAGTTCAGAACGATATGATCCGAATGATTATCTATTGATCGATAATAATTCATATTTACAATTTGATCATTAGCATTATTAACTTTTACTTTTATTATCATTAGCAATCTCACTATCACATTTATCATCCATCCCCACTTGATTTGTATTTGTTTTCCATTTAATTTCGCTTGTATGTCTTTTTCCATTTTGTTTAAAATCATTTGTTTGAGTATAATTGAGTAAAAATCAAGTGTAAATATTTGATGATTAACTTACTGAGATTGTTATTAGTCACAAAATTAAATTTTGAAGCTGTTACACATCAAATGAATAATAAGGATTATTATTAACGAATAGATAATAGTTTAGATTTTTAAAATCCAATTTTTAATTTTCTTTTCACATGGAGCAAGCCTACTTTTAAAAAGATGAAATTGACTAAACAAAAATTAAACTTAATAACTCAATTGCCATTGGTCATTTGGTGTAGTGGTATCACAATGGATTTTCTTAGAGGTGTCACCGCTTTGAATCTCGTTCAGTGCGAAGATAGTGAGTTCTTCTAGTTGTGGGTTTCTTTCAAAGGGGGTTAAGGTGTGATCGAGTGATAATAATTGAAGGTTTAATTAATCTAATTATACGATTTTACATCATCTTTAGTATGGAATGGGTTATTTTGAATTGTTTTGATGTGTAGGGAATTGGAGCTTAAGAAAGCTTACTTTAAGGTGAATAAGCACATGATGAAACCACGATGACCAAATGCGCAATTACCAAAAGATGCAAAATGGAAAACCGAAACTAAGTTTGATGAAACATGAAGAGTATGGAAGAAGCGAGATGTAAATCGAAGCCCGAGAAGTGAAAAATGCAAAAACCGAAGATTCAAGACCATAGTATTTAATATGAGCATAACTTGGGCCAGGAAAAGAGTTACAGGACCAAGACCTGTCAACGGAAAGCTCGTGAAAAGTTACATGTGAAAATCAGAATTTCACAGGCGCCTGACGTATGATACGCCGCCCTGGACGTATCATACGCGGTCGGCGTATTGGCGACATATTTATGGGCATATTTGACCAAGATTTCAGAAAGTTGGGCATAGAAAAGTTGAGGGGGTATATGATACGCCGCCCTGGGCATATCATACGCCGGTGGCTGAACTAACACCCAGATTTTGTGAAAATTCAAGTTTATTTAAGCCAAAACAACCATAATTCGATCTAGAACTTCTTGTAGACGAAAAGTTACTTATAAATAAACTTGCTTATAAATAAAGTTGTTTGCTTGAACGAAGATGATGCGTGGCTAGGTTATCTTGATTGCGTGGCTAGTTATCTTGATTGCGTGGCTAGGTTATCTTGATTGCTTTCGGGAGTACAATTCTTGTAAAGTGAGATGATTTGTATGATTGATTAGGTTTTTGTATTAAACATTGATCTATTGAATACAACATTATGTTTTGATAAATTTAAATAAGTTACTTATAAATAAAGTTGTTTGCTTGATTATCAGTTTTTCGGTTTTCTTGCATCGGGTACTCATTAAGAAAAGTAGGCAACGTGATATAAGTGAATTGGTAACATTGTGAATGAACAAGTCTTAAAAGATTGTTCCTTTGTTGTTACTTTAACCAAAAACTAAGATCTTGAAGTATTGTTTTATTACAAACCCTAATTTAAAAGTATCAATTGTTGATCTTGCAAAATTGGAAACTGGAAGTTACTGATTCTTAATATTTAATCAATTTCGTTTTAAACTTTCTTGCTTTATGCACTTTTGTTGATTAATCCAACTAAAGTTTCAATTTTTAATTATAAAGTTTGAGTCTTTAGTTAATCGAGTCGTGTTAGTTAAACGGTTTCCACATATTTTCTGAGGAGACGATCTTACTTACCCTTCCACAATAAAGGTAGCTAAGGCCGATAAATTAAATTATTTTTGATCGAGTCTCGACGATCAGATCAGGGTGTAGTCCTGATTGGAAAACAGACGTGTTAGGCCGATTAAGATAATACATATCATCTTAAGCATGGTCATACAATTGTAGTAAAAAAACTAAATTAACTCGGTGGATTTAGTACACTCACGATTCGTGCCGGAATTGAATCCCAAACTACTAAAATTTGTTGAAATATAAACTTAGGACATAAAAGAAAAGACTATATATTAGTAAACTTTGCTATTATGGTGCCACTCACAAGCTAGCAAGAGTCACGCTTTGATCATATGTATAATAATTCATAATAGCAACCTCAACAACATGTTAAGGACTCTTGATAAGGAGTTTACTTGGTGAATTAGCAAGTTAGCAATAAGACAAGATCATATTACGCGTGGATATAAGAAATATGTTAATTATATGTTATACTGCTTGTGATAAATCCACTTTCATAAAAGAAGCAAGCACATTAACACTAAAATAATGTGTTAAAGAAAGAAAGATCATAGCAGAACACGTCATTGAGAATCTACAACATGCAGATATATTAACTAAAGCACTACCAAAAATGAAATTCATTGAAATGTGAGATCTTTTAAGACTATCGAAAACCCTACATACATCCCCTGTATATGTAGATAACTATTTTTTGAATGTGTGATCCAAAATTTTGATTATGCGTAGAAGTAGTAGTTCACGTTTCATTGCAACTTTACATCTATTTTATGTCAGTTATTCTAGAATCAAAATATTACTCTTTAGGCTTGGAATGTAATAATGTGCAAATTTTTTTGACTCTTGAGTGTTAGCTTCTTCTTTCTTGCAAATTTTGACTCTTCATGTGAGTTTTATGGGTAGTTTGGTTCATAATGTCCAAATCTTTTACAATTATAAAAACTACACCTTGGTCAAGTTTATGCAGACTTTTTCCCTTGGTTTTGGTTATTTTTCTTGAATGTTTCGTGTGAGGTGTTCTTCTTTTTCAGATTGTCTGGACTTTTTACCAAACCAACAACCTCATGGTAAATTAAAAACTTTCCTCTTCAAAGTTTTCCAAAATATATTGTCCATGACAAGACTTATTATTAGGATGTGTAAAGATGAGTTCTCTTGATTGTCTACTATGCTTTTTTTCAAAAGTTTTTTAAGTCTACCGATAATCCTCAGAGTATTGTTTAATAAATGAATCAGTTTGAATAAACATATCTTGCATTGAATTGACATAGTGATGATACTATTAAACTTAGCGGTGAAAGAGTCAATATGATAACGAGTGTTTACAGTAGTGCTTTTTATACTTAATCCACATTGATATGTCTTGTATTAAATGCATCCTTAACTTTTTTTTATTTTTAAATTTATAACATGTCAATCAGAAGGGTTGTGTTATACAAACATCATTTTTTTTATTTAGACACTCTATTGTCTCTATCTCTCTCCATGTATCTATATGTATGTATATAAAGAGATAGAGATGATGAAAATAGATAGGGCGTACCTATAATATACCCCCAATCAAAATCCTTAGATAGTGCTTGAAATAGACTTACAATTGTAGTTTTATCTTTCTTGACATCAGGTTGCATGTCTACACTTGGTTTAATCATTTCCGCAAAGACCATTCATTTAGTGGGGTGGGGGCGTAATCTTCATGAGGCGCGGTGAGGGCCAGCGCTGCGCGACTACACCGCTACCGTCCCTCTACGCCATGTAAAAATCACACTGGGCCACGTATCTGCGCCATGTCACACCACAACAATACCACCAACGGTCCCATCCTCAATGGTCATAATTTGTACCGTTAACACCCCCCTCCTCAATCAAACGGGTAGTTGGGGAAAAAACAAAAAAAAAATTACACTATAAATACAAACTAAACTCACAAAATATACACACAAATTAAAAAAAAACCTTCTTTACTCTACTCACTAACAATTTTTAAAAAATATCCCGTGATATTAATTATGTTTCCTCCTCATCCTCTTCGGATGGTTTCGATTCCGACGGGTTGGAATTGTAAGTTTTCTTGCCGAACACGTCGACGAGACTGAAACACGTTATGGATAATGTAGATATCATGATTTCGGATGACGAATAATATTTTGTTTTACTATTATTGTTATTTTTATTTTATTTTTTAGTTTAAAGCTAGTTTTTTATGTTAGTGTGAATTATAATTTAATTGAATTAATTGTAAAAAAATTTGGTGTGGTGTAGTGTGGTGTGAATATCCTTAAATTAGTATGGCGTGGTGTAGTGTGTCATGTTTTGATTGATGGGTGTGTGTGTGGTGGTATGATGTGATATGGTGTAATTTTTGAATTCAATACTGATGAGATATGGATCCTACTTCCTTTTGTATTACAATTATGTTATTAATTGTTTCCGATGGTGGTGATTAGATCATGTTTTCATCAATCCACAACAATACTTAGACAACACAAATCTTTTGATCGTGACAAATATGAACAAGAATCGCTTTGGCTTTGGTTCCTTCTTTTGAATATGACGAACACACAACAGGATCGATTTTGAGCCCTTTGGCTATAATTTTAATTGTTTCCTCAAATTACAGCTTATTAGCATTATATTTGAGCGGATTGGAAATATAAGAATATTGTACGGTTTGAAATGTGAAAATTAAATAAGCAAGAGTGTCAAATAAAAACCACAAAAAGTAACATCACATAGTAATATATATTTATACATTCAGAAAATTCGCTTCATTTTTGTAATAAAGACGTGATTTGGAAGCCATATCTATACATAGTTACTGATGATCGATAGAAGGTATCTAACGACCATATAAATAAGATGACGATGTTGAAAAATCCGCATTAGAGCCACCAAATAACGATGGTGTGCGTGTGGTGAAGTAAGACGCCACTGGCATCTTTGAAGGGAGTGTCGGGAGGGTGGCCTCTGAGTTTAGTACTTGAATCACTTGTCTCATTGATGGGCGAAGTTTTGAGTCAGGGTGTACGCACCATAACCCAACAATCATCAAACGCTTAACATCATCTTCATCAATTCTAATCCGAGATGCGGATCAACCGCTTCTAAAACAGTCTGAGTCCCATAGAGCTCCCAGACCCATTCTACTAGCCATATTGGCCTTCCTTGTGCCTTGTGGTCAATAGACTTTCTCCCACATGCGATTTCTAACACAACCACCCCAAAGCTAAACACATCTGATTCTTTGGTTGCCTTTCCTGTGATGACGCATTCGGGAGCCATATAACCTAAGGTTCCGGCCAGAATTGTCGTTTGAGAACCTTTGTCATGGTCAACCAACTTAGCTAACCCAAAATCACCAAGCTTTGCATTGAAACACGAATCCAACATCACATTACTTGATTTGATGTCTCTATGCAAAATACATAGCTCCCACTCGTCATGAAGATATAATAAAGCAGAAGCCAAACCAATAACTATTTTGTACCTTGTCTCCCATGTCAGTAAGCTCTTTTCTTTAAATAGATGCATGTCTAAGCTTCCGTTTTCCATATATTCGTAAACGAGCAGGAGTTCTCCTTTCTCATGGCACCAACCGATGAGTTGCACCAGGTTTCTATGCCTCAACCGACTAATGATCCGAACCTCCGATGCATACTCCTTGATCCCTTGTTTCGAAGTCTTTGATACCCTTTTGACCGCTACATATGTGTTTAGATCTTTCAAAAACCCTTTGTACACTCCTCCAAAACTTCCCTCTCCGAGCTTCTTTTTCTCCGCAAAGCCAGCAGTCGCCATAGCTAATTCAAGGTAACAAAATCTTCTAGGTGTATTGGCACCCATTTCAATTTCATGATTCATATCCTCTGAATATCCAAGCTCCTCAACTGTATCACCATTGTTGTTGTTGTTGTTCTTCTTCTTCTTCCTTACAACAAATGCAACTAGAGCAAAAAGCGCGATTAAAACAGATATTCCAGCTATCAATCCCACCACAAGTCCAATCTTGTTCTCATCAACCTCTAAACTAGAACTTTCAAACATCCAAGATTTTACAGTGTTTTGATGAAGCAACCCACCAGTTGCAGCTGAAAACCCGAGAGAAACCCATTCCGGCAACTCTTCTCGTAGATCAACTTTGTAAACTAGTCCATCTACTTCCTCTTTATTGTTCCGAAAACCAGTGTAGGAAACACTAAGATTTTTCGAAACCGAATCGTAGTTAATCCAAACTTGACACTCTCTTCTATTTGACATGTCAGTAAGCCACTCTTTTTGCTTAATTGAAGATTGGGAATTAAGATTGATACCTACATGATCACATTTGGAAGTACTGTCCCAACCATTGCAAAAAGTATCAAACTCCACCCAAACATATTGATTGGCACCATCATTGGTTGTGGTATCAAACTTAGGATCCATAGAGCCATGAATCAGAGAACTATTCTGTGCAAGGAAGAATATGAAGCCATCATCGAGACGATAGCGGTCATTTGGGTCAAATAACTTCACAAATGAGAAGCTTGTAGAGAAGCTGGCTAGCCCACCAGAGCCCTTGTCCCAAAGGTGAAGCCTTTGGGTGTACGTCACACGCCCATTGACCGCTCTGGTTTTGTTTTCTGGGGTCACTTGGATTCCATCATTAGATATATAAGCTCCATCATCTAAGATGAACATGTCTTTGTTGTTCGGGGTGATGTTTGTCAAATTGAAAGAAATGGAATCTGCATAAGGGATTAAGATCAAAAGGAAGCATGCTATGAGGGTCATGATCATTCAGCAAGAAACTTGATAAAAAAATTTGCAAACTTTGTGATCAAGATAGTCACTTTGGTTACCAGCGTTATGAGGATAATTAATATTTGAAGTAGATTTTTCCATGGTTGAGTCACCACCATATGAAAGTCTCTCAGTCAACAACTCAACATCTTTATTGCGCGTAAGACTTGTAAGCATATATGGCCATAACCTTTTTCATCAAGATAATATTATATGTTACAAGTATTAAATAATTGGTTGGCTTGTATTATTTTTTTAACAAAAAACACAACAGTGAAGTTTAGTAGTTTACCCCCCGCCCCCGATCCTCATGTTTTTCACTCAAAAGTGAAAATTAATATGTATTTTTTTAAAAATTTTATACATATTAAGTTCGACTCTGAAGTCTTGAAACTTTTAGGTCCCCTTTAATTTTTCAAGCTCCACCACTAACTTACCTTCTCTAGTAAATCAGAATGAAATTTTGTTATGTGTTATATTTTCACACTCTACTTACCACATTTCACTAGCATGAAAAAATTAATTATTTAATGATCATACTAATGTTAAAGATATTATTTATATTACTTTCAAACTATAAAACACATTTTTATAAAAAAAAAGGTTTTTTTAAGTAAACAAATATGATTTTTTTAATACAAAGAACTTTTTTTTAGAAAAAAATGATGTTTAAAAAAATTTGAATGTTTTAAAAGCATATTTTTAAACAAAAATTTTAAAAACAAAAGTTTTAAAAATATTCTTATTACTTTATTACTTAAGGTAGTTGAGTATACGTAATTCGAAATATATTTTATCTAACAATTATTTTATAGTTTCTAAATATTAATTATTAATTTAAGAATTAAGTCAAATCTAAACTAGTAAGAAATAAAATCACTATTTACACACCAGATATACATAAAAAAAACAAACCTCGCATGGTGGGTTGCTTGTATATATGACAATAAAAACACATATAATATATGAGCATAGAATTATCTACGTATGAATGGAAAAGTATCATGGAAGTGAGTTTTCGTTTTTTCTATAATGACTTTTGTAACGTACAAGTCGAAAGAAATGGTTTCGAGGTGGTCCATTGGCCACTATTTTCCTATGTTTATGGCTTAAATTCCATCGCCATGAACCCAGTTTTCAATTGAATTGTATGAAATACGCAATACTATATTCTTTATTTTATTTTAATATACACCACATGAAATATCTAGTTTCTTTTTAGTCACGTTATTTCGGGTGTTTCGATTAGTTCCTTAATTTGTTTCTAGTCTAGAAGTTTGGATTGTGATCTTTTTCTCTATGATTGTTAAATGCTTATATATATGTACATGTAGTTAGATAAAAACCTTTAGAATACAAAATTATTCTTTTACACAAAGTGTGCTAAGTAACGTTAATCATTGATCTAAGTAAACAATAGTTGAGATTTAATGGTGAAATTATCACCGGCCATTTATACATACATAGTTGTCGTCAGTCTTAACTGCTTATAAAATTTGTTAATTCAAAGCGTTTCTGATAACTTTCAACCAAGTCGGTGGACTTTGTGTAGCTTATCTTTTGCGATTAGTGTTATGGATATGCTATAGTTTTGAAATAGAGTTTGTATAGATGAAAAAGTGAATTTACTAGAGTTGAATATGATTAGCTTAAATTATGGATTGTCTTTAATTTGAGGATGTTTAGGATTATTTTTTTTTTTGCTTCAGCTTAAATTGCTTTAGCTAGGAGTTATATGCTTAAGTTCTTGATTTAACTCATAGTATAGCAAAACCAATACTCGATATTTTGAGATTTAACATGGAAGTGATTAACTTTATGTGTTTCGGGTGATTGTTAATCAGTTTAATTAATTTATTTTATTGGCATGATGGAAGTTGGTTTTTTCTATGTTACCAATCATGGAATAAGTGAGGAATTTATGGATGAAGTTTGTGTGAGGGATCTTAAGATGGTGAGATCTTATATCAAGAGCCTGAAAGCTCTGATACCAAATGCAGGATCGTTGAAAGGTATGAGTTACAACACAACAACACAAAGAGGAGATTAACCAAGCTTTAATCAAACAGTAAACTGGATTAACCAAGATAAGACCCTAAGAACACAAGTAATGTAAGAGACAGAACACAAAGAACACAAGTATATGGTTTTCAAGAATACAGTATATTGTTTTCTCTATGTTCTATTACAAGTGTTACATAACATACTTGAAAGATACAAAAACATGAGATACTTATACAACATCCTACAGCCGGCTATACTTTGAAAGCCAGTTGGATACAATTGACTAGACACACACAAAATCAATTGTAAAGTCAAAAGGCAGATTGCCTTTTGACTAGTCACTATGACATGTCATAGCTCACATCCTTATCTATTACAAAAAGGATAAAGTACATAAAGTAGATAGTTACAGACTCAAGACCTCATTGTACAGTTACCAAAAGCATGGACCTTTTCACCAAACAATGTTAGTTGGTGACTTGCAGAGTTGCAGCGGAAATGTGTCCAGCTTTATGGAATAGTACATCAGATAAAACATATCTTAAAAGTCTTCGGAAGAAATCTGTCTTCGTGAACTTGAAGCTTCGGAAGACTTTGTCTCTGAGGCTTCGGAAGACTTCATCTTTGGCTTCGGAATATGTTGGTCTTGGCTTCGGAAGATTTCACACTTAGAGTATTTCTGTTGCACATGTAAAACTTCCGAAGCATTCCACTTCAATGCACTTGTGCAGCATGCAAGAGAGACTAAAGATGTTAGGTTGCATCAGCCTCTTTATTAATCTCTACACAAACCATACTCGATATTTTGAGATTAACATGAAGTGATTAACTTGTGTCGCGTAAATATTAATTTAGATTATCGTACAACTTACACGGTTATTTATATAAGTTGCGTCATCAGTGTTGTATATAATCATAATAACTTGCATAATGATAAATGTAACTTCCATAAATATTTTTATATATTGCATAATTATATTGCACGTAATTATAAAAATAAGTTGTGTAATTATAAAAAATCATTTGATTTTCATGTTAACGATTGTAAACAGACTTCATTTTGAGGCACAACAAGAGTTTTAATTCGCACAACAAGGTCTTCATTTCTCATTGAATGAAATATTGTGCCTAGCTCTACATTGAAAGCTTCTATGGTAGAACTCGTTCACGGAGGCTTGGTGATCGTAAGAAGGAATCGATTGGATGGTGGCCGGATAAAGAACACGGGTAGAATAGAATTAGATCTACGCCAAAGTCGCGTGCTAAAACTAACAAGAACGACACAACTTAACCCTATCAATCCACCAACTCCAATCTTGAACGACCATAAACCAGACTAACCTTTGCACCATAGAGATCCTACAAATCATTCCTTGGAAGTTGCTACTGGTGTTTATCATTCAAAGTGGAATTAGAAAAATTTAAAAGTCAAAGTAAACCAAACCAAAGTGGGAATTCAACATACGAATTCGGTTTCTGAATTTTTTTAATTGTTTTAGCATTAGAATTTTGAATTTGGTTTGGAAACGAATTTAGAACTAAATTTTAATTATATAATATATTCGATATATATATATATTATATATATATATATATATATATATATATATATATAATATTGATTCCATATTATTTTTATTTATATTATTTTCTTGTCATAGTTACTAGTTAGGGTTATTCGAATGCACCTCAACCAAATTCAAATAGGTTTTATGAGTTTTAATTTAAATAAGACAGTTTTAATTTTGAATCAGGTGAAAAAGCAAAAACCAATTCTAACAGTGCTCCTGTGTTTCTAAAGGAAATAAAAGAAAAGAATAAGAATTTAGAACGGAAAATAAAAGAAGGAAAAGGAATATATACAACTCATATGTATTTCAGAGTTCAAATGAAAAAGAAAGATTTTATATGTTCCCGAGTTTAGAAGCAAAATAAAAAAGTTATAATATTACTATCTTAACATTTTAATATTTTAATTAAACTACATAAAAAAATAAAACAGGAAAATAAAAGAAGGAAAAGGGAAATATACAACTATATGTATTTCGCAGTTCAAATGAAAATAAAAAGATTTTATATGTTTTCGAATTTAGAAGAAAAACAAAAAAGTTATTATATTACTATCTTATCATTTTAAAATCTTAATTAAACTACATAAAAAGGATAAAAATAGTAAAAGAAATATCATTAAAACTGATTTGAAAAGAAGTGACGAAGGAAATTATTAACCTTCCAATTGCTCTCACTTCCTTTCATTTCTTATCATTAAAAAACTATAAAATTAATAAAACATAAATGTGTGTTAATTGTTTGACTATATATATAGTTCAACATCTGTCGCTGCTTATTTCCTGTTGATGTACGTAATTGTTTAATTGATTTTTTTCATTTTCAAATTGTATAACGACGTTCACTACGTAAAGTCAAACAACTTATAGCTAGATATAAATAGGGAGAATTACATATATTTTTCTCTGAAAAAGCAATATAAATTTTCTCAAAATACAAGTTTCAATACATAAAATACAATGTTTTTAAAACATGATTTGAGGATATATATATATGTAATTTCTCTAAGTCTTGTAACATTGAGAAATGAGATAGAAAATTATTCGAAACATGAATGTGTGATCATATTTTTTCGAATGTTCTTAAAAGTCAAATAAGTACGTTGTCAACATTTTATACACACGAACCAATTTTGTCGTGTAACCTTAATTGTTTTAAAAAATCTAATAGTTGTGTTGGACCGCAGTTTATATAACGACATGATGTATGTAGTTAACGTCACGAATATGGACTGGCGAATTTCTACATACGGTAGAGGTAGAGCGGGCGGGTGCTAATGAGAAGTTTTATTTTTTTAAGAAATAAAGCAAGTGAAGTTGTTTAAAACATAACAAAAAGATGTTGAAGATCTTGAAAAGCACCACACACCTTTGTGTATGCTTACGTTTTGGTACATGCAATGTGATAATTTATGCTAAAGTGTCTCTATAAATGATTCAGACTTGGACCAAACAGTGAACCGGTTTTATCGGCTCACTGGTCCAAACGACTGTGACTTATCTTATGTACATTTGACCTGTTATCCGACTGGTCAAAACGGATTTAAGAATCATATAACGTAAATAAGTAGAAAAGTTAAAAATGTTTTAAATGTATCTCATTTATAACAAAATATAAAAATCAATATATGTTTTTATATAGGTTTGTATTTTTTTTAATAAAGTATGAAGAATTAAATATATGAAATATTGATTCTAGAATACTAAATTAATAAAAGAAATAAGATTTTAAAGAAAAAACAATGAATTCTGATCGACCACCCGATTCGATTTACCCGTTCTTTTTTAGCTCCTTAGATATGGCTTCTTTTTTTAGCTCCTTAGATATAGCTAAGAATCTATAACATCGTACTTTCAACCTTTAAATTCATTTTATTTCATAACAAACATCTTTATTTTTCTTTTAAGGGTCCTGCTGGGAACACCACATGTATTTTAAGAGGAAGACCGGACCTAACCTTCACGGTTAGGCCTAACCGTGAGAGTTTTAAGCCTAACCGTGACGGTTGTCCAAACTGTAACCTCTAATAAAGAGGCATGGGTCTGAGAAAGTACACTGCCAAAAGTACACGGATAAAGAGGCACGGATGGAGCAGAAACCCCACGGTTTGACCTAACCATGGCAGTTAGTGTACTAGCTAATTAATGTACGAGGTAAAGTTCCTTGATTCCCGGGTACCAAACACCTTGAACCGTCACTGTTTGGCCAAACCATGACGGTTCCAACTCCAGATTTCTCTATTTACAACCATTTTCATTTTCATTATCAAAAGCCGAAGTTTCGAGATTTGAACGAGGAATCACCTATCGAAGATTCAAACCAGGTTAAATTAGTGTTTATTTTTATTATAAATGTTTATTTAAAATATTTAACCATTACTTTTTTAAGGAATAATATATATATGGGACTCACCCCTTCGTGGGAGGCGGAGGAAACCAACCCTTCGAACACATTTGTTGAATATGCGTACAACTCATTATTCGGACTTACGGGTTACGGTGAAAGGTACAGACATCCCCCTTACCATTCTTACGGACATGCCTCGAACCCGTATCGCTCACAAACAAAGCTGAATTACAGACATGTCCCGAACCCATACCAATCAAAAGCAAAAATTACACATGTGTGGACTCGTTTTATTTGTATATGCAGTTTTAGTTATAATGTTTTTGTTGTATTTATGATAGTTGTTTGTTTGATTGTTGTGTTTATATATTTGGTTGTGTTTGTTTGGTTGTTTGTAATGGTAATTATATACAACTCTTAGATGTTTCTCGATGAAAGAAATTAGATGTTTCTCGAAGAAAGGAATAAACGTTGGTTATACTCTACCAATAGCACTCTCTTAGAAAAAGATGAAAGTTGGAAATTTACCGATGGGTTACCCACACAGGTTACCGAGGGACTATCAAAGGAAGGAATGCATCATCTACATATAACAAAATGAATTTACTACAGTTCATATGTGAATATTACCGATAGATCCACGATAGAGATTGTTCTCAAGGGGTCATTGGAGCAGTGACATATTGCTTTCTAAGGGGTCTACCAAAGAATTAATCTATGAATATGAACAATGTATTAGTGGTTTATTGACAATAAAAATGTCATATGATATATAACGAAATGAGTACCTGTGTAGAAGTACCAAGAGCGTAAAACCTCACATGCTAAAAGGATTGATGTCAGCAGTCACGACTTAGTAGGGACTTAGTAGCAGATCTGTAAATGAAACAAACGTTCAGGGAACAGTTCGTAAACTGTTCGACTGTAAGTTCATTTATAATCGTTCATTTAACTAATGAACGAATAAGAACAAAAAAAATTATGTTTATTTAGTTAAATGAACAAACATGTACAGAGTTTGCATTCATTCATTTATGTTCATGAACGTTCGATAATGTAATTGTTAATGTATGTTTAGGTTTGTGTATTTAAAAGTTATGTTTGAGATATTATGTTAAGTACTTATTTATATTGGTGAATATTACATAATGTTTGTGACTTAATTATAAAAACAGTGTATGATGGTTTGCATTTGTTTTTTTAGAGAATTTTATTTGTATTCATTAACGTTATGTATACTTGTGTGCATTCGCTTAACTTCGTTTGCGTTCGTTTATGTTCATGAACAGATTCATATTCTTAATGAACGAATATGAATAATAAATTTTGTTTGGTAAGTGTTGTGAACAATTCATAAACAAGTTATTATCTTAATGAACGAACACGAATAATGTTTCGTTCGTATTCGTTTGGTTCATTTACAACCCTATTTAGTAGGGATCGTGAGTGGTCCAAAACTTGAAGATATGACCCTTCTTCAGCCTCCAATATTCTCTTCCCATAATTAGGCATCATTAGTATGTCAAGCACTAGGGTTCGTATCAACATATTTCAAACTAGATAGTGGATGTCATTTTAGTTTACCAAAAAAAACATTAGTTTTAAGGAAAATTCAATGGTATAGGTACTTAGGTAGCATAAATCTAACATTTCATAACGCATGTTAAACACGTATTTTAACGTTTACCCAACAGTAACAATACACTAACACGATCACACAGCCAAATATAACATACTAAAAAAAATATCTTCATTTTAACCTACAACGTCTAAATGCATCATGATATAAAGATGACTTCCCTCCTAAGGCCTCATTTCCAAGCACTTCCTTTCAAAAGCCTTGAAAATACTAGGGTCACTTCCTAACGCTGATGTTGAAAGATGATTGAATATTATTAAATTTCAAATATATCATTAGTATAATTATTTCTAATAAGTTGTTTTCTATTTTGAATTTGCATAAACTTGATTTGGGCTAAGATTGTTGCACTTGGGCTGATGCTTCTGATAGATTTTTGGGCTTGATTGATTTGTGGGCCTTGAGCTGTCGCCTGATTGATTTCGGATTTTGGGTTGACCCGGAACCGGGTTCGGTCCAGTTGGGTTTTTTGTACCCTAAGTATTAGTGAACCTGGGTACGAACCCGAGTCGGGTTCGAGGTGACTAAATACCCTACCCGACCTACCCGGTTAGGGTCGGGTCGGGTACAAAAACTAGATACAACCGGGTTTATTATTATTATTATTATTATATTATTATTATTATTATTATTATTATTATATTATTATTATTATTATTATATTATTATATTATTATTATATTATTATTATATTATTATTATTATTATTATTATTATTATTATTAATTATTATTATTATTATTATTATTATTATTATCATTATTATTATCATTATTATATTATCATTATTACTATTATCATTATTACTATTATCATTATTACTATTATTGTTACTATTATTGTTACTATTATTGTTATTATTATTATTATAACAATATTATTATAACAACAGTAAATAAACATTAATTTATTATTTATTTATTAAAACAATTTAAAAATACATTAACAAATCAATAAAAATAAACTTTTATTTAACTAACCGTCTATTTTTTTCGAGAGGCTTCATCAAATGCTAATTTTTCATCGGACATACCAGAAAATACTCCTGCTTCTACCTCTTCATCATGTACTTTGGATTCGATTATAGTTCGTCTTCAAAATTTGTTTTGTCTTGTATACGATCCATCGCGTCTAAGTGGTCCTTTAAACAAATGCACGTCTCCACCGCTTTCGAAGTTAATCTTGTCCTCCGTAATGATATTGCCCTGCTACTAAGAGAAAACGCGGACTCCGAAACTACCGTAGAAGCTTTGACGCTTAGTAAATTACTGGCCATAGCGGAAAGAATTGGAAATTGGGATTTCTTTCCTTTCTACCAAGTCAAAATATCAAATGCATAATAATCTTGAGTAGTCATAGTGAAAATAAAATCCGTTGTACTATATATACCAAGTTCGCTTGTTGGAGCGTTACCCCTTTGTCGTTTAGCCGTCACATCCCGAACAACATTCAACATAGTCATAACCAGGTCTTTAACCGATATACTAGCACTTGAGGCTGATTCTCTTCGCGTAGTTATATTTACATTAGACACATATTTATTTAAATAAAAATTATGAATTATTTTCAGATTTTTATTAAAAACTTCTTTTGTCGCGGTTGAAAAATTAGGGTTTTCGTCATGTATATCCAAATTGTCATTTCTCTCGTCTATCAAACATTCTACTCCCGCAACATTTAAAAATGATTTAAAGCAGTGACACAAGTAAAAATGGGCGGTAACTCAAGAAATAGTTTTTAAACTTGTCTTTCATTCGTTCTATCATTTCTCTAAACATATTATTTTTATTTTGAAAATTTTTAAAATTCAAAGCTATGATATATAATTCTTGAAGCACCGAATAACTAGTGGGATAACAAACTCCCGATAGTTTTGTAGTTTAGTTTTAAACACGTCAAGAAATTGGATAAACGTTCAATATTTTTCCAACCTAAATCCGGAAACGGGTCGGCTTCGCAATTATCCGAAAGAACTATTATGAAAAGCTTTTAAAGTGCCTTTTGTTTTAAAACACAAACAAACATGTGACAAGTCGAATTCCACCTAGTAGGTACATTCCAAGTAGATCCTAAAAATATAGATTCTGTATCCTTACAAAGTTGTTTATAATCTTGAGATCTTTTCTGCCTGTTTTTTAAAAACGTCGTGTAACATAAATCGAAAAGCTTTTATAAAGTTATCAACAAATGGTACGAAGAGGCCATCTTGCACTACTAAATTAATAATATGTGCAACACAACGAGTATGAAAAAAATCACCGTTTGCAATCAGAAGATATTTTAGTTTTAATTTTTCAACCGCGGTTGTGTTGTTGGAAGCGTTATCAAATGTCATTGAAAATATTTTATTTTGTAAATTAAAAGTAGTTATTACATTATCCAAAAAGTAAAATAAAAACTATCCGGTGTGTGGATACGAAAATAGATCAAATGTAATCGTACGTTTCATCATTTGTCATGAACTGGGATCTACCCAATGAGCGGTGACACAAAGGTACGATTCAGGCAAACCGTGTGTCGCTGACCAAACGTCACTAGTTAAGTTTACACCGGTATTTATATTTTCAAATAATACAATTAAATCATTTTTTGCTTGCTTCCATAATTTTAAACAATAACACGTCCAAGTGTAGTACGACTTACATGAGTGTAACGAGGTTGAAGCGTCTCTCGAATTAAGTTGGTTAATCGAGGGTTGTAGAAGTGACTAAAAGGCAAAGCTTCTTGTATCACGAACTTCGTCATTCGATCTCGAACCTCATTAACGTTGTAATTAAAGATTCCACCGTCTCCACCTAATTGTGTTTGTTACGAATCCGGATTATTTTTCAACGACTTACAAATCTTCTTGCTAATGTGTTTGCTTAAAGTTGTGTTAGAATCTTTAGCAAGCAAAGCTACACAAAACTTGCAACGAGCCTTTACAGACCGTCACTCAATTCAACCGTATCCTAATTGCACCAAACATCCATGTTACGATTGTGTGCAAAAACACGAACAGCGATTGGAGAGTTGGATGAACCTTGACCAACGAAAGATTGAGAGTGAGCCATATTGAGATTTGAGAGTAAAAGTGTAAGATGAGAGAGTGAATATGTAAAACGAGAGTAAACGAGAGTATTTTTGTGTTTTTTACGTATGTTTTTTTGTGTTTAAGACTCGGGTACTCAACCATATCAGCCAACACCTATTTATACTAATTTAAGGGGCAAAAAACACCAAAAAAAACGGTCAAAATTTAATCCCAACGGCTATATAGCCGTTAAAAACGGCTAGTTAAAAAAACGGTAATAACTAGGTGGACCCGGGTTCGACCAGGTCGGGTCCGGGTAGGGTCGGGTTCTAGAAAATCCTAAAAAACACAAACCGGGTTCTACCCGCCGGTTTTTTTCGGGTTCGAACCGGGTACACCCTGTACCGGGTTGTACCCGAACCCGGGTCCGGGTCGGGTCCGTACCCGGTTTTTTGTGCATCTCTAGGCTGATTTATATAAAACAAAGATAGGGGGCAACTAAGAGGAGTAACGGTCATCTCCTTTGAGTTGCAACTCTCAAGTTGTTGTGTCTTGATAATTATCATTCGAGTGTGGTATTTGTTTTTGTGCTGGAGTTTTAATAACTTATATGTATGTTTCATTCCTTTTGCTAAAAAATCTTACCAACTTTTTCCGTGTTGTTTGGTAATAATCAAACCCCGATCTGCGAGGATGACACCACGTCAAAGAGGGCTGCCTGATTCGCCTTTGCCACCCTGGACATGGACTTAAGTTGTCCATGTTTCACACCCATCATGTAAACAACTCGTATATTAGGGGACTGTTAGAGGGTTCATATGGTAAAGTGGTGTCAAACAACTCAAATATTAGGGGACTGTTAGAGGATTAGTTATAAACCAGGCTTAGGAAGGGTTGAAAACATAGTTTATGGGGTGGATGGAATGAGAGAGGCTAGAAAGAAAGGAATTTGAAAGCTTAGACGTAAACGTGGATGACTCGCGTGATCAAATTACAAGCAAAGTAAGTGTAGTTTCAAAATCAAGGAGTTTGATACAAGATATTGAAGAGAAGGCTTTAGTGAGACAGTTATTCGATTCAACTCATAACGACTTTAGACATGGACTTCAAGAGCTATATTGTAATTTTGGGCCACATAAGTAAGAGTTCAACTAACTTTACAAAGAAAGCCCAAGTCTCCCATTTAGGCTTTTCCTAATACCCATCACTGCTTTCACTCGTATCATTCCCTATTTCTATTTGTTATTGCCGGCTGGTTCGCAGTCGCCCATGATAACAGATAACCAGTCGACGGTTCTGCTTTTGGTTCATGATCCGTCAAGTCATGGTTCAATCAGGTTGTCCACACAGAAAAATATGATGAAAGACTTACATATACATATTGTTTTTACCGTAACATATAACACAATTACGTAACCATAGAACAACCTCTTTGTACAAACTTTACTATGAATCTCAAGATTTTCTACTTAAAATTGATTCTCGGGCATCCAAGACCCTCGTCTATCGCTCGTGACAACTAAGACGTAAGGGTACCAAACGTTGTTGCTAGAATACTGTGACAGTTCGAAATTAAATCAACCAACAACAAACTATCATATTATTTTTACTCAAAATTACCCAAATTGATTCATTCACAACTCAAACTACCAAAATTACCTTTTTTTAAAATTTCTCCACAATCATATCACAATTTTCCATCATAATCTTTCAATTGACCATCAAAATCCACAAATGTCTATAACCATTCTCCAATTGATCACAAACATCATCAATCAAATCCAACAAACTATATAACAAAATCACATATCAATCAGTAATGACATTCAACATTCAAGGTCCATCGTCTCCATCAGGAATCAAATTACAGATATCAGAGCACTCCACCAGGCAATAATGGCGACTCCGGAACCCCTGTTTGAACACCACCAGCGGTCGCCGGACATTGAACGGCCCTTCGCCGGGGGACCCATCTCCGCCGCGTATACACGTCGTCACACACTTAATGGTGCACGATTCCGCTTTTCTCGATTTGGGTTTCTGGATCCTCGCCTTCTTGCAATCGCCGTCGCCGCCCTGAACGCAGTCGCCGGACAACGTTTGGGGTATGTTGGAGAGGGTTTCGGCGGCGTCCGGCGGTGGGTTTCTTGGGGGTTCGATTGCTGCGGTTGCTGATAGTGGGGAGGAGAGGAGGAGTGCTGCTGCTGCGGTGGAGGCAATGAGGATGGTGGTGGCGGTTCGGTGGGGGAGTTGGGTGGTGGTGGGTGGTGGCCGGCGACGGTGGTGGTGTGGCGGTGGATGGTGGATGGATGGTGGTGGGAGTGGAGGAGCATTTTGTGAGGTTGTTTGTGTTCCACCGAGTTTAATACAAGTGTGGGATGGAGATTTGATATGCAGACCACATAGAAAGTTGTAAGGGCTTAAATTGGCAAGTTGTATTTGAGTTGGGTTGTATTTTAACTTTTTTAGTATTTTAAAGAACATTTTTCTTAGCAACCTCTATGGATGTTACATTGTTACATCGTTACTTGTGGTTTCAGAAAAGTTTTGAATTTAGGGACTGCTTGGTAATTTCTAAATGATTAAATGTTAAATCATTAAAAGGTCTGAACCAATAAGTGCTGAACTATTAAGATGTCATAACCATTAAGAGCTAGTATATCATTTAATTATTCAAAGACAAATATCTGACCAATTCAGATAATATATTTTAATCATTCAGTAACCATTAAGTGCTGAACCATTCAGACATCTGAACCATTAAAAGACTGATTAAAAGGCTGCCAAAAAACCCCTTAGTCTCTTATGGTTTTTTTTTTATGCAGATAAGGTCTTTAAATATCATGTTTCCTTTTAAAGATTTGTCTTGAGTTTACAAAGGTTATTTTACTGAGATAGGGACTATATATGTAAAACTAAAAGTTTAAGGATTAAATTTAAAATTTTTATTTAAACACATGGACCATTGAATTATTGACAGGAGGCAAGCACGATTGTTAAAGAAGACTTCAAAATTTTAGACACCAATCACTTGAGTAAAAACAAGTGGTCTTAATACTTATTCAAATCTAAACTCGTTAATTCCATATAAGTTGATCTCATATCTTAATGTTTCTATATGAAATCTTGCCTCACTTTCTACATGTTTTGGGAGCCTATGGAGAGCCCTTAAGCTAAAACCAAAGTCTAGAAATCTACCTAGATCTTCTTAAACCATAGTCGTTTATGTCTTTGAATGGCCTCAAAACCGACTTCCCTTGATCCAAGTGTTACTTAATGCTCAAGTGCATTCAAGTTTCAACTTGCTAATTTAGGCTCGCTTAACGACTAAAAACAAGATGTATTGGTGACTTGGAGTTGACTGACGCCCAGCAATAGTAAACTAACGTATAACATAGTTGATTGACGCCCAATAATAAAACATATTTAACCCAATATCTTTTCCTTCTTGTTTGACATGTGTTTCATCAACACTCTTTATCATATTCAACTCTAATTTAAAAGATTACCCATCCATAATATCATGCATGTCCAATACCCTTAAATTTTTAAAAAGTAATTTCACACCCATAATTACTCATCCCAAATGTTTCTGATTTTGAAATTTCCTTTTGGATTATTTTGCCCTCCTTAGTTTTTTCTTAATTAGAAATAGAATAAATAGTTAATTGAAACACTAGGAGCGTGACAAAATGTATGGGAAAATAAAAACGAACTAAGTTTTTTAAATATCCATTAAAGCCACTCAAGTCTTTTTTTCCTTTTTAAGGTTGCTTAATTTTCATTAAGTAATCTCGTATGACTAAAGTTTTATAAAAGTTTAAACTTTCTTAAAATTATTTAACATATATTAATGAGTTAAGTATTTTTTTTACCCCTGTGGTTTCATAAATATTAACATTTGAATCCAAAATTTTAAATTTTATCATTTTAGTCCAAGTGTTTCACTAAAATTATTATTTGAATCCATTTGACAACAACTAATTAACATCGTTACCTATTTTCCGTTAACTTTTCAATATGAGTGTATTTTAATCAAAATAATTACAAAATAAATAATCAGTCTCACCTAAGGGGTTCTATGTGTTCAGTCACTTTTGATATTTATAATTATGATTTGACTTCATCATAGTATTTTGTTGTTTTGTCTAATTAATGTTTTTTGGTCTAGTAATCATGTTACTTTTGTTTGTCTTGTTACATCATAAAGTTTTTTAATTTTAAGTTTTTGGTTACGACGATTGTTGTTTTATAGTTATTTGTACTATTAATGTCATATCTTTTATTGTTTATTTAATTTTATAATAATTTGTGTTTTATGGTTATGATTTGAGAAGTTGATGTCATATGTCTTGTTTGTTTATTTGTATTCTTGATTTTGTGATGTATGCTTCATAAAGTTAGAAAGAAATTACTTTTATGTGATCATCCTTAGATTTTACTTTATCTTGCAGGTCGAGTCAAATCACAATGATGATTATTTAAAGAGATTGAACATAAAAACCGTTACATAAGACTAGTTCTTTGTTTTGTAATTATTTTGATTAAAATACACCTCATGATGGAAAGTTAGATACTACTTTAGGCTTTTTAGTTCGTATAAAAGAAGGGACACTTGATTTCATGTTTAGTAATTCAAACCTGCAAATAATAGAATTGTCTAATTATGGCCTTTTGTACTCTTAATAACATCTACAATAATTCTACACAAAACAACTGCAATTGATATGAATGGGCCTGGGCATGGGCCTGGGTCTTTTGGGTGGGCCTAAATAGTTTCATGTTCATATGTTCAAGATCCGACTTGTTATTGAATTCCATTTAACCCAAAGTTCATATAAGCCCATCTGTCATTTTGGTTTTAAATCTTCCTAGTGCAGATCAAATCTTACGATGTTAATGTTAAGATGGATTTAGGGAAAGTAATAAGAGTAGAATAGACTGATCGACGGAAAGAAAAAAGTAGATTAAGAATCATTCATAAAAACAAAGCCAGTGAAGCTAGTCTGAAGACGTAGTTAGAGCAACCACAATCGGTGTTTTCACCTATGTTTTCGGCCTGTGTGACCGATGAAGTCGTTCGGCCTTATTGGGGTGTCCTATATCTGGACTTTTGGTTCATTCACATTTACGACCAAAAACGGTTAACTAGCAGGTGGTTGGGGCCGAGGTTGGGTAATGATAAAAGGATAACAAAATCAAATTGTTTTTATTTTCTTTTATATATATGGGACCTAGATTACATACACTAATATGACTACGTGAACGACCATTTACCAAGATAAATGACCGTTTACATTTACCAAGATAAATGACCGTTTACATTTTTTAGAAATTTTCATAGTTAAATATGAATTTGTTTAGTTGTTAGAATATGATTTGATTAACAATTTTTTATAGTGTTCGTTTCTGAGTTTTATAAATTTGTTTAGTTGTGGGGTTTAGTGATCTTCTTAATAACTTTTTTATTTGTTCCTTTTTATTTAATTATATAACTCACAACTTTCATCAAAATATCGGGGATTGAGTGATTGACGTCAATGATAATATATGATTAGGGAAGGGTTATAGTAAAAATAGCATTTAGTCTAAAAGGTATAAAAAGTATTACGAGCTTAAACGTGTCCTTTTATTGTATTAAAAAGGATGATATTTTGGTTACTATATCAAATAAATCAGCTTATTGTATCATATACGTTCATTGTGTCATACATTTTATATCAATTGTTATATGTATTCATTATTGTATTTTTACATTTTAGATCAGTGTTTGTTATTATTGTCACCATTTCTATACATTATATAAACTTGTTATCATTGCGGGTTTACAATTAAAAGTGCACAATAATATATTTTTACCAATATATTTATCAAAACTTATAGTGTTAAAAATAACACAATATGTTATTTTTATCATTGTTTTATGTACGTTATATAGACTTTTGTTATCTATCATTGTGTTTTAAAATTAAAAATACACAATTATGTTATTTCACCAATTTATTTTTTAAAATTTATAGGGTTCAAGGTTACATGATGACATGGTGGTAGATGTTAAGAATCATGTACGGCTTCAGTTTACCCTATGATTGGAACCTTCAAGGAAGCTGAAGAAACTACTAAATGAAGAATTTGAAAGCTCATGTAAACTGGCTTATGTTATAGTAAGGGAGGTTAGTGAGTTTGAATTTGATCATACAATAATGACACGGGTTAGGTTTTTTTATTTCTAGGGCAAATAGTACCAAAAGCTTTATCCAAAGTTTATATATATATATATATATATATATATATATACACACATGAGTTCTAGATACTAGTCAATGATGTTAGATATGTTTTTGGTTGATTGACATTTGTTTATAACCAAGTAACTTTATGTCATTTTATGGATTTTAAAGATTTATTACAAAACCGATCTCTACATAGTTTTTAAATATTAAAAAAGGAATTGTTTACAAAAGTTTAAATTTAAATAATCATTATTTTAACTATAACTTTTAACTTTTAAATATTGCTAATTTATTACTTTTACTATTATTTTTTTATTTTTACTAAATAATATATTTAATTAAAATGAAAAGATTGGTAATAAAATAAAGGAAAAAATACATACAATAATAACCAAGTTTCACAAGTATTACATTAAAGTCTTATCAATTTTTATAGTCACTCAACCTTCGGCATAAGTTTCAATTTTATGTAATATTTTTGCAAGTGTGTACTTTTTTTAAAATTAGGTTAGACAGGGGAAATATATATACATTTTGGTTATTAATAAGTGAAATTTTTATTTAAGTTTATTTGACTTAGGGGGTAACACTGAAGAAGAAAAAAATCCAGAACTTAACAAAAAGAGATTTAAATTTGTATAATTAAGTTGAATTGGAGAAAAATAATCAATAGATAGTAAACACAATTTATATATGTTTTATTTTCCTAACTAATTTTATATTTTTCTTAACCTTTATAAAACTATTACATAGGATTGGAACTTCTAGCAAAAGTTAAGTGACTTTAGAAAGACATAAAAACTTTAATTCATCAAGTAACTTTAATGAAACAATTGAGAAACTTTATTACTATATTATAAAGTTATCAAAAAATAAAAATAAAATATGGTAATATGACAAAGTTTTTAAAATTTCTTATTAGGTTGTTTTTAAAGAATAAATATTTTTATGGTATGACACCTTACCGAACGTATTTTTGATGTTTTAAATTGTTTAGGTTTCTTATCATGAATGCGTTCAATGCTTTAAAGGTACCACTTATATATGCTTTATTGAGCGATGACCATGATTGATTTGTTCAATCCTGGTTTATAATTTAATATTTACACACGTTCTTAATTAAAAAATAAAAAGTAGTTATATTAGAACTTGTAAATATCGGCTCCCTCAGAAAATTATAGTTTATTGAAGAGTACTTATTGTGACGTGTTAACCTTCGATTGAATCTTGCAAATATATTTTCTACTTGTTTAAGTCAAAATTACGGTTTGTTTATAGTTTCGTTTTGAAGTTTTAACTCTTATATCCAATATTTATTCATTTGTTTTTTCTTGTTTTTGATAGTTTTTTTTCTCCCGTGACTTTTAAAACATAATGTTATATTAAATTTTAAATATATTGTTATTACATGTTTAATTTTATCTACGTTATCTTGTAAATTTCAATCAAAACGAAATTGTGTAATAATATAGAAGGCAAGCGCAAACTTACAAGTTATCAACACTAATTCAATTTTTTTTTCACAAGCTATCACTACTAGAAAAATGATCATAATGTAACCTTTTAAAAACAACTTTTCAAAAAATGTTGCATTTTCCAATTAAAATGTTGTGTTTGCCTTAAAATGTTGTATTATCTAATTAAAATGTTACTTTAGATCTAATGTAACTTCGTCTAATGCAGCTTTTGAAAAAATAGTTGTTTAGGCTAATGCAATAACTTTAAGGTTTAATGTAATTTTTTCAAGGTTTAACGCAACATATTACTAGTGTTGCATTAGTTTATACTCTATAAATACAAATAAAAGATAATTATTTATGTGAGTCTCACTATTTTTTTCAAAAAAGGAATGATGAACTGTTTGAGACGTGGGTCGACCCGAGACCTCCCCTTTAGATGTATACAAACTGCCAAACTGGGCACTTGGGTAGGTGGTATTAATCATCTGAACATAAGACGCATATCGTACAATAACATGACATGATATGATTAAAAGTCAAGACCATGCTAATTGTATGAATATACATTTAAATTTTATTAAATTACTTATATTTATGTTTAAACTTTAAATTCTCACCAAACATATGTTGAAAACAAAGAGCTTTTCAAGAAAATAAACTCTAGTGTTTGTACGTGACGAGCTCAATATGTTCCTCTGCGTAGCCATTCCCATACCAATGTACGTTGGTTCGACAACATATTAAAGAATTCTAAATGTGGAGTCATAGTCATAGTAAACATGAAATGTACTCGGACAATGCATGTGCGATACAAGAAAACAAACCAAACCACATCTTCTATTAAATTGAGGACCCTGCCTTGGTCCGAAACATATGCCTGCAAAGCAAGGCACACGACGAGGTTCCTTGTCGCTGGGTAAACACATTAGTTAAGTTACGATGTTAAAACAATCACCTAGACTATAAATGCTCTATTTCAGGAGGAAGTTAAACCATATCTCGTATTAAATAACATACTTTACTCTAAGAGCATATTTGAGATTGATTATTTTGGTTGAAAATGACTTTTGACAAAAAAGATTTATTAACTTATGATTTTTCAAATTGAGTGTTTAAAAAAGTGTTTAGATTATCTTATAAATTTAACGTTGTAAAATGACCAAAAAATACATTATTTAAAAACTAGGGGAGTTAATAGAAGTTAGTACATGGATATAATAGAAAATTAAATAAAAAATAGTTTTTAAAAATTAATAAGTAACTCTCTCTTTACCTTTTAAAAACTTACTTTTTACTTTACGAAAAGTCAATTTGAAAAATACTTTTGAATTTGATAAATACTTTTTTTAACTCATTAACTTTTCAAAATATAATAACTAAAAAGTTATCAAATATCCACGTTTGCGTGGTCACAAGGCTTTTAACTCGCGTAACAATGTGAATGACATTGCTTGTTGTCTCATGTCATATATGGATGGTATCTACACGCCACAACAAAATATAATTAGAAAAGACAATGTGACTTTGAATTAAATAATGAACTAGAATATATTATATTAGCTTTAGTAAATTCGTTTATTATATTAATTAAATAAATAAAATATTAATATAACGAAATTTATTAACTATAAAATGATATTTTAATATATAATAAAATAGTTTTTATAATTTTTAAAGATTTTTTCTAAACTTTTTTGAAAAAATAACATTTTGTTCTAAAAGTTATTTTCAAAAAATTTCCTATTAAAATCTCAAATTTAATTATTTTTTGTTTTTTAAAAAAATGGAGATTAAAAATACCAAATTTAAAAAATTGCATACTTTTAAAAACATTTTATGCTTTAGAAAAATTTATTCAACATAGCGTTCGGACTCATGTGCCTTCCAGAACCAGGGGTCTTCGAGCCTGCTACTTACGATTAGCCAGCCTTGTGGCGGCAAAAGGATTCTAACCCCCCCCCATGCTACGGTTCCCTGCGGTCCGAACCCGGTGCCGCATTAGGTTAGGGAACTGGGTGTGGTTGGATTCTGTTCAACAGCCCAAGGACTTGGAGCGCATCTTTTGTTGTTTCCACTGCTTGAAGTGATTGTTACGACCACGAAGAAACGACAAATCCCAACTACAGATATATAAGAGCCAAAACTGCTAAGGGCATTCCATCCAGCAAAAAATTATTTATTTAGATATAACATTAATAAATAAATTTATTTCTTAATTTAATAAATCTAGGTATTAAATTTATTATTAGTAATTTAAGGTAATTATTTAATAAAGAGAGAAACAGAAAAAATTTGGTAAGAATGATTGTGATGTTGTCACGTGTTATCATAAAATACTATTTTTAGAGTGTGTAGATATAGATGTTGATATATTTTAAAACTTCATAAGACAAGTATTATTATTATATTTCTGATGAAGCAGATGATTATTAAATTTATCACCCTTAGAAAGTGGTTGCTTGAATATTTTTTGTCATTTCTATCAAATCTTTCTCCTCTAATAAAAGAGTAAGGGGTTGTTTGGTAACTTTTGAATGATTAAGTGCTGAACCAATAAGAGGTCTGAATCATTAAGTGCTGAATCATTAAGAGGTCTGAACCATTAAGAGCTAGTATATAATTCAAATATTCAAAGACAAATGTCTGACCAATTTAGATAATATGTCTTAACCATTCAGCATTAGACCTCTTAGTCATTCAACATCAGTATGATGTTTAACCATTCAGAGGTAAATCTCTTAACCATTCAGACATGTGTTCGCGAAACAAACAATCTGAACCATTAAGTGTTGAATCATTTAGACATTTGAACCATTAAGAGGCTGATTAAGAGACTACCAAACAGCCCCTAACTTGAGGTGACACGTGTAAGCACCATAATCATAATCATCAAAAAAATTTCGCATCTCTCTCATCTTAAATAATTATCTGAATTACTAATAATATTATTTAACATTCTTTTATATTTAATAAATTAAAAAAATATCTATTTATTAATTTTATTTCTAAATAAATATTTTTTATAAAATAATAAAATTTTCTTTTTTAATAATATAATAATTTTTTTCTAATACATACAACTTTTTTAATAATACAAAATATTTTAAAAATTTTTATTTTTAAAACTTCAATTTTTTTTAAAACAAAAAATAATTAATACGAGAGTTATAACAAGAAAAATTTTAAAAATGACATTTTTAAACAGTTTGTTTTTTTAACAAAATGTTTATTTTTTAAAAAAAAATTGATATCACTATTTTATTAGTTATAGTCATTTCTCATACGGAATTTTAGTCATATCATATCTTAAAATATCATTTTATAATAAATAAATTTTATTATATTAGTATTTTATTTATTATAACACGAGTTTATTAAAGTTAGTAAAATATAAAAGATGAATTTTATAATAAAAATTTGTTCACGACTTCAACCCTCGACCTTAAAGGAAAAAACATAAGGGTAATTGATCTTTTATGATCATCAACGCATATCACTCCACGACTTGAACCTTCGACCTTAACGAAAAGAACATCATTTACACACCAATACGTCATTGCTACATAATTTTTTCAAAGCAAAACATCATTTTTACCGGCTTTCTCAATTACTATATCATGATGCGATTTAGGTTTGATATTTTGTAACGTTTTCACCATCATCCTCATTATCTCAATGCCGGTAACTTCATTATACATTATACAATGAACCACAATACTCAACATCTTAACTGTCTCTTCCTTGGCATCTTTTGAAAGCTAGGGTCCATCAACAAGACAATATGTTCCTTCCTTCTCATTTTATTATGGGCCCAATAAGCTATGTCCTTATTTTAACTAAACTTGGGACTCATAGATTTTTCCTCTTTACCAACTCCATTAGAACAATCATGGAATTATAAATGTTAATCTTTTCTATTACTGTATGTGTATCTATACTCTGTAAAATAATAAATTATTTCTTGGATTTAATGTGTAAAAATAAATAATTGTTGAGTTAACACGATCAACAGATGTAAGGCCATGAAGATGGAGCTTGATACCAAGTCGAGTGAGTTAATGTCTTATGTTCATTTTCAGTCTGTTCACCTTTGAAGTGTTTATGTCATTGAATCCTACTATTGTAAAAGTTTGTATTTAGTTTATGTACAGCTGCAAATCTTTGGTCTTTCAAGAGATATGAATCCATTAGATTTAAACTCGGTTCGATTTGATTTTGTTTTACATAAGTAGGTTACAAACTAATCATAAACCAACATTTTGAGTTCAACCCTAACTATTTACTCTCAAATATGTTTCAATATTGGTTGAGGTTCGATTTTTAAACCGGTTAAGATCCAAAAACCTGTTTTTTTACCCACTTGTACATATAAGGTTAAATCTAAAAAAAGCCCACAAATTAATTTTTTTATAAGCCTCTAAAGTTAGAGTCACTCTTGCTCAAAACTATTTTTTGTATTAGGTGTTATATGTCTAGCTTGAGTTGTGTTATTTATCGGTAAGTTATGGGATGTGGTTTCACATTCCATGCTATCAAATTAGCACCACACGAGTTTTTCTTTGATTTTTCATATATCTTTACATTGGGGGGCGTAGTTTTGCATTCAACAATAATTTCGTTGTTACGTCAAATTTATTTTTTTTAACAATTTATAATTAAAATTTACAATAAGTATTTTAAGATTTTGTAAATAGAAAGTTAAAAAATAACAATAATAATTGATTTCCTAAGATAATCACTAATACACGCATATATAACTTTTGATGCATACTACTGTTGTGACATGCTACAACATGAGTTTTATTCAAACCTAAACTATGTCAATGCTCATGAAAAATTATCACACACACATATATATATATATATGTGTGTATATATGTATGTATGTATGTATGTATGTATGTATGTATGTAGGTATGTAGGTATGTATGTACGTATGTATGTACGTATGTATGTACGTATGTATGTATGTATGTATGTACGTATGTATGTACGTATGTATGTACGTATGTATGTACGTATGTATATATATAGTAAAACCATGTGTTATAATGGTTGAATAAAAAGATATTAATATAATAAATTTTATTAATTATAAAATTATATTTTAAAATATTATATGATTGAAATTATAAATGAGAAAATAACTATAACCTTCCCTCTCTGCATTAATACACACCCCAACCCCGAGTAAGAAGCATCTGAATATACCACCAAATCCTCGCTTCCTTCGGGTAATGACAAGACAAGAGTTTGAGTCAACCTCACCTTTAACTCCTCGAACGCCTATTCTTGGGTTTGACCCCATATAAACTTTACATCCTTTCGGGTCAACTTGGTCAGTGGAGAAGCGATCTTGGAAAAGTCCTGAATGAACCTTCGATAATATCCCGCCAACCCCAAGAAACTACGAATCTCAGATGGCGTCCTTGGAGACTTTCATTGCATCACAACCTCCACCTTAGCAGGGTCTACCACAATCCCCTCGGGATTTATCACGTGACCTAAGAATTGAACTTCACGTGACCTAAGAATTGAACTTCACGTAACCAGAACGCGCACTTGGAGATTTTGGCATACAGCTTCCCCCTTCTTAAGGTCTTTAACACCTCCCGAATGTGATCGGCATGCTCCTCCTCGCTCTTTGAATAAATCAGGATTTCATCAATAAACACAATCACTGATTTATCTAGCATTGGCCGACACACTCGATTCATCAAGTCCATAAAAACAGCTGGCGCATTGGTCAGACCAAATGACATAACAAGGAATTCATAGTGACCGTAGCGCGTGCGAAAAGCTGTTTTAGGGATATCCTGCTACTTCACCTTCAGCTGATGGTAACCAGATCGAAGATCTATCCTTGAAAACCAACTGGCACCCTGAAGCTGATCAAACAAATCATCAATCCTTGGTAAGGGGTATCGGTTCTTCACTGTCAGCTAGAGGTGGCAAAAAAAACCGGTTCGGGAACCGGTTCGGCCAAAAAAACCGGAACCGGTTTGAGGCCCAAACCGGTTTGGCCCAAACCGGTTTTCAAACCGGGCCCGAACCGCCGGTTCTTGGCCGGTTTATCACTTCGACGTTCCAAACCGGTTTCAAACTGAACCGGTTTTCAAAACGGTTCCAAACCGGTCCCAAACCGGTTCCAAACCGGTTCCCAAACCGGTTTTCAAACCGGTAACCCAAACCGGTTTTCAAACCGGTCACCCAAACCGGTTTTCAAACCGGTTACCGTTACCCAACGGCTATATAGCCGTTTTTTGCAATTTTTGACCGTTTTTTGATGTTTTTTACCATTATACCCCCACTAGGTTACTATATATATGTATTTGATGTTTTGGTTGAATCACAACAACTTATAACACTCTCTACTCTCAAAAATCTCAAAAACGCTCTCAAAAACGCTCTCCACAAATACTTTCGTTTAAAACGCTCTCAAAAACGCTCTCACAAAAATCTATGAAATGGCTTCAACAAGTGCTCAATCATCCGTTGGTTGTGAAGCGTCTTCAAGCAACGTGGTGATAGCAATCCTTCCTACGAATAGGAACCCCGAAGTATGGTGCAATTACGATTTATGTCAAATGGCTAGCGGTCCAAACAAGGCTCGTTGCAAGTTTTGTCAGAAGTTTTTCAAAAAAGATGCAAACACAACGTTGAAAAACCATATTGTAAATAAATATTGTAGAGCGTTAAAAGGTGAACCTTCTCAAGGTCAAGCTTCGATGACAAACGAAGGAAATATTTGGGCTTATAACGTTGATGCGGTTCGGGAGCAAATGGCGCAATTTGTAATTCAAGAAAGCTTGCCATTCAAACATTTCGACAACGAACGTTTGACTCGACTCATTCAACGAACTCTCCAACCTCGTTACACCAATGTAAGTCGTGCTACTCTTCGAAGAGATTGTTTAAAAATATGGAAAAAAGCTAAAAATGAATTAATATCTTATTTTGAAAATTTACAAAACGGTGTTAACTTAACTAGTGATGTTTGGTCGACACCTCACGGTTCACCGGACTCGTACATTTGTGTCACCGCCCATTGGGTTGAACCCGATTCGTGGCAAATGATGAAACGTACGATTGCGTTTGAATTGTTTGATTATCCTCACACCGGCCAAAACATTTTTTATCTTATTGATAAAGTTATTCAAACGTATAAATTAGAAAACAAAATATTTTCTATATCTTTTGATAATGCTTCAAACAACACTCTTGCGATAGATCATTTGAAATTAAAATATAAACCAATATGTGAGGGTGTGTTTTTTCATAGTCGATGTGTTGCGCACATCATAAACTTAGCCGTGCAAGACGGTTTAAAAACGATTGAAACAATTAAAGATTGTTTTAAAAGAATGTTACGTGATATTTTTAGTAACAACCAAAGATATACTAAATATCGCAAGTTTTGTAAAGACGCAAATACTAAATGTTTAGGTCCGAATTGGGACGTACCAACACGATGGAATTCCACATGTAACATGTTTGAAAAGGCTATTGAACAAAAAGAAAGTTTAATAACCTTTCATAATAGTTGGTAAGTCGGGGAAAGGCAAATTCTTACCATCCATCGGGTTGGGCCATCATCGAAGAAGTAACAAAAATGCTTCAAGTTTTTAAAAATGCAACTACATGTCTTTCTGGAGTTTATTACCCAACGACTCTGTTGGTACTACACCAAATTTATTTAATGACTTCAAAATTAAATGAATTGTCGTGTAGGGGTAGACCTTATTCCGATATGATACCCCCAATGAAAGAAAAACTTAAAAAATATTTTGAAGAAATGCCTCCGTTATTACATGTGCCGCTGCTTTAAACCCTTGTTTAAATTTGTCGGGGTTTGAAACTTTACTTGATAAAATTACTTTTAATTTGGATTTAGAAGTTGGTAAACCAATGTATAGTAAAACTTTAAAAGCGACTTTCAACAAACAATTACAACAAATGTATGATGTTTATTTATTAAAATACGGGGAAACATCACAATCCATGATTCTTTAAGGCATGCGGCAAATGCCAAATGTTCGAATGATCCAATGTTTGATTTATATAATACTTTAAGGGATGAATGTAATAAACGTCAACGTGGTAACACTCCGAGTAGTGAACTCAGGAGGTATGGTCTTACAAACTTTTTATCGACCATGACTCCACATGAATTTATAAATTTTGACTTGTTGGCTTGGTGGAAAGGTAAGGAAGATCAATTTCCCATCCTATCCACCATGGCCCGAGATTTACTAACCGTCCAAGCTTCTACCGTAGCTTCGGAATCTGTTTTTTCTGTTAGTGGCAGGATTATATCAATAAGACGAACTCGACTCACTCCACAAGCAGTTGAAATGTCAATTTGCTTGAAAGATTATTTGGATGCCGCGGAAAGAATACAAGACAAACGATCGCTTGAAGGAGAACTGGAATACGAAGCAGAATTATACGAGGACGAGGTAGAGAGCGGATTGACACCAGGAATGACTGATGATGAAGCGGCATATGATGACTACCTTCGTAACAGTTCCGGTTCTGGTGGCGAGAAATAAACGTACAAGTATAATACGAACGAAGAAACGACTATGTTAAATGTTTAGTTTTAAATGTTTAAATTATTTAAATGTTACGAATTGTTAAAATGTTTAAATTGTTTATAAATGATATAAATTGTTTATAAATGTTATTAATTGTTAAAATGCTTAAATTGTTTATAAATGTTAATAAATAGTATATATATATATATATATGTTTATAAATGTTATAAATTGTTTAATTGTTTAAATCGTTTAAATGTTTAAATTGTTTAAATCGTTTAAATGTTTAAATTGTTTAAATGTTTATAAATGTTATAAATTGTTTAAATTATATAAATTCTTTTAAATTATATAAATTATATAAAAATGTTATAAATATTTATGTTTTAATTAAAAGTTTAAAATTTCGTTTGAATATAACAAAAAAAAAAAACCGGTTTGGGCCGAACCGGTTTGGGCCCGAACCGGTTCCAAACCGACCCAAACCGGTTTGATAGGTTTGGGTTTTTAGCGTTTGAAACCGTTAGAACCCAAACCGGTTTGGGGCCAAACCGGTTTTGACCGAGTTTGACCAAACCGTTTTCGGTTTGGGACCCGAACCGGTTTGGGCCCCCAAACTGGTTTGTACACCTCTACTGTCAGCTTGTTCAGCTCACGGTAGTCGATGCACATCCTCATGCTACCGTCTTTTTCTTCACAAACAGGACCGGAGCACCCTAGGGAGAGATACTCGGTCTAATGAACCCCTTATCGATCAGCTCCTGTAACTGCTCCATCAGTTCTTTCATTTCTGTCGGAGCTAACCGATACGGTGCTTTGGCAACGGGTTGAGCACCGAGTATCAAATCAATTTGGAACTCAATCTGGTGATCCAGTGGCACACCGGGTAAGTCTTCCGGGAATACGTCAAATGGTACACTGACCTTTCTACTACTAACAGGCAACTTAGCATAGAAAGTAGTGGAAATAAAACTTCTGCTAGCACCGGAATCAAACAATACAGAGGCACAAGTTTGGTTTACTAGAAACATACCTGACACAACATCGGGATCAACTCTGACTTCCTCCCGGGTCATGGTGTAAGCTCTAGTACCTGTCCTCTGCCCTCCTTCCTCCGGCTTCTTCTTCTCTGCTCCAGAGCTCTCCGCCCTCGGCTTTTTACAATCTCTAGCGATGTGACCAGGCTGACCACACCTGAAGCATACGTTCATCCCCATCCTGCACTCACCAGTATGCTCCCTTCCACATTTGTCACACCTCCTCAGCCCTGATCCAGATGTGACCACACGTCAGTCACCCACCTTTGCCACCTTATTGTTTGGAGCGGCTCTACCACGTCCAAACCGTTTCCCATTCCAGTTCCGGCTACCACCATCCTTCTTATTCACCTCAGCCACCACCACCTCGCGCTCATCATATAATCTGCCAGCCAAGTCACCGCTGACCTAAAAGTGCTCGGCCGGACGGCGATTATATGCCTACGGATATCCGCCGGTGGCCCCTGGATGTGAGGACAGAATTCCTCAATCACTAACTTCTTCAGTTCAGGCCATCTCATTCTCCCAATAGCCCTGCTACCATTGGCTTGGACAATATTGTCCCACCAGCACAAAGCCGAGTCCACAAAAGAGTGGGTAGCGAATTTCACCTTCTGATCTTCACGACATTCACTGATATCGAGGACAACCTCCATTTCCCTCACCCACCGGTGAGCAGCTGCAGCAGTGCCGTTTCCATCGAAAGTAGGGGGCTTGCATCTCATAAACGCCCCATAGTTACAGCCTCGGGTCGCCTCTGGCGCAGGCTCTTCTTCTTCCTCTTCCTCATCATCAGAGAGAACTGTTTCTGGCTCTGGTTGTTCCCGTCCTCCCGAGGACCTGTTTCTTTCCTTTCTTTCCCCTTCCCTTACTGCCTTGATCACTTCGGTCACCACAGACGGTAGAAACGTCTGCATGACCTGATGAACCTCTTCTACCACAGCCTCATTTACTGAGGCTCTCAGATTGGCGCTCTCGTCGCCACCCTCCGGATGACGGGTCTCTTGTTCTTCATGAACCACTTTCTCGACTCTGAGTCTCCCTCTCTTAGGTCGCGGAGCAGCACCGTGACCTCCACCATGATAGGATTTTGAAGATCTACCGCCAGCCATCCTCTAAAAGCATACTATAAGATTCAAACACTAACGCGGTCATTCAAGGTAACACTCAGTTTATGTCAAGTATAGTAAGTCCCTAATTACAGTGGCCAGTTGTGATTAGCCACTTACTTTACTCTTCATACCCCAAGCACTCCTATCTTAACTTAATCAGTATCTAAATCTACTAAGAGCACATAATCAAATAGCATGCGCACATAATACCGTTAACATTAGGAAAAAAGACATAACTGATGGCACGTTATAATTAATTTAAATATAATTAATTATTAGAATATTTTTTAGTTTTATATATAAGCTATATTGTTTTATAAAATTTTAAATAGATCATCATGACGTGCTTATTTTAATTTACGTTTCAATAAAACTTTTATTCCAAAATCAAAAGAGGTCAAATACGTGTTTATTTTATCTATATTTAAATAAAAAATTATCTAAAATCAAACCGAATAAAACATAATATATTCTTTATAACTTTTGATGTATAATACCGTTTTGTCACCCTTCAATATGAGTTTTGCTTAAAACAGATTTGTGTCAGCGCTCACCAAATTTACCAAGTATATATATTTAAAACCTGCATTAAAATTTTTTTATAAAAAAATCAACACTTTATTAGGTCCAGACTCCAGACACTAATAATGACCCTCAACTGCTTTGTGCATAAATGAAAATTTCTCCACAGCGTATGGGTGATTCTACTAGTGGATTAGTAATTGCGCGAAGTGTTTTACGATCACATGTTGAACAAGATAAACGCCTCTTGTTATGATTATTTCTAAGTCCACGCGAACATTAATGGTTTGATTACATCACGGTGTGTGTTCATCATTTCAAGTCCATCGTGACGAGGGAGGATTTGTCGGTTGATGAGTGTTGGTTTTCAGGTGTTGATTGCTTGTGGTACTTTAGTGGTGGTTCACCGGAAAGGTTTTAAGGTTTTGTTGGATGTTTTAGACTAGAAGAGAGATGCAAAGAGCAAGATGCAGAGCAATGTTTTTGCGACCGGATCAGACCGGCCGGTTCGATCAGGTATCGGCCCCTTAGCCGGTCCGGTTTGTTATGATTCGTTTTTAAGTGGTTGAACCAGCCCGCCCCGAACCAGTGGTTAAAAAACAGGTTTTTGTTTTTTTTGTTTTTTTTGTTTTTTTATCTTAATGAGTAAAAACAGGTTGTTGAACTATAAATTAGTATGTTGGATATACAAATATAGTTAAATGTTATATATAATTATAAAATACATATATAGATTACTTAAATTTAATTATATATAAATATATTTAAATCCAGTCCGACCGGTCCTACCACCAAACCAGTATGATGTCCAGTTCAACGTCTGATCCGGTTCTGATGAAGAGACAGATGATGTTGAAGGAGAGATATTTTGTTTGTAATAATTAATTTATTTTAAGAAGATTACATGAATAGGGTAAAATGGTCAATTGCCCTAATCTAAAACTCACTTGTTTTGATTTGACGCTAAAAATAAACGAAAGTTGGCTAAAACACAAAATCTATTACAAACAATTTAAACAAATAATATTCATGATGATTTTTGAAAAAAAGACAGAAAAAAAGTATATATAAATAGGTGTTTTCTGTAGTTTTGTCGGTTTTAAATCAGGGGAACCACACACTGAAATGTTAAAGGCCTAAAAGGTGCCAATCATATCTCCTTTATTGAACAATGACAACGGTTTATTTGTTAACAAATGATTTTAAAAAAAATAAAAATATTGTTCATGGTATCCTCAGATCTAATATCTTGTAAACAACTTCCGTTCACACAAGCAGTTTTATATTTTAATATTTCTTAACAAATTAAACGTTCTAATCTTTTCAAGTTCATATTTTAGCTACACTCCAAATTCTTACCAAACATACGTTGAAAAAGAGTCTTATTTGTCATCAAAAGAAAATTCAAAGTATGTCACATCTTCTGTATGTGATGCAGCTTAAAGGTATATAGATTTCATTGTTTGAAAAGATTTAAGATTTAGAAATCTTTTTTGTTTTTTTTCAACAATAATTCGACCATGATATGACCAGCTTTAGTGGTTGCTTCGTGTGTAGAGATTAATTATGTGAAGGTGAAAGGGGTGCGGCAATAATGCTACCCCCTCCTTTGGCGCCGTGATTTTAAACTTTGCATGGTGAGCATACGCCGTACCACTTTTATGTATTAATCTTAGTTTTAAATTTTGTTATTTATTTTGAAAAAAAATAAGTCAAAGATAATAATACGAAAGTAACCACTCTAGTGACCGAAAGAAATAAAAAAGTGCTGATGCGGATTGAAAGATTGGAAAGATAAGAAAACCACTATGTAGTTTATGGGATTATATGGTTAGCCTATGGAATTATATAATACATGTGTGTTTATACAAGTGTTCATAAAAAAACCACTAAGTATGTAAAATACGAAACTTAAAGAGTTACGTATTTACGAGTTACATATATAAAAGTATGGGTTATGTACATTTAATTTAATATTTGTCTCGTCACGATTGAAGGGTATCATATCTGTAATCCCTTTAGTGAATTTTAAGATGCATGCAATGTTAGTAGGCATGTATGGGAGTAGTAGGGGTTATCTTCAATTGAATCGGTTATGTGAATCACAAGACCCACAGATGTTTGTATCACCTAGTGGTTGTCGCCTGTGAGGACCCGTTACTTGGTATTAGATAGATAGCTACTAATAGAGACACAATTAATTTGTTGAGTCGATAGAGGTAACTAGTTGCGAGACGCCTTGATTCTTATGCCTACTAGAATTATAAAGTAAGTTTCTGGACTAGGGTTTCCCCGAAATGAGATTTATTATAGGTTAGCCTTAACTGTATTTCCACATAATCTTTTAAAGCCGTTCAACTCTCTAGCTTGCTATGTTAAGTTAGTTTTCCGGTTTTAAACAGAATCAACTAACCAAATGAAGATATTCGTGTCAAGTAAGCATTTGGGTTGCCTGCAGACTAAGGTGTCTGAATAACTTGGATACTTGTCCCAGTGGACGAGGAAAGTAAGGTCGTTCCACTTAAAATCGATCATGATGACATGAGATGCAAAACGTAAAAGAGAAATTCGTTTCAATTAGTTTTTTATGACTAGGTTAGTGGTTAGGGGTCTGACAATGGCACTAATGATGATGCTTAGATGCACATGAGATTGGGGTAATGATCAAAGGTTGCACTAGTTAGAGAACAAAAATAGTCTCTTTAAACACCGTTAGTCTCTCTATGAAGGACCCCGAGATGCCGTCGTACCAACTTATAACATAAGAATAAGTACATGTTTTGAAAGTTAATAAATCCAGACAGCTCAAGTAAGCTAAAGGAATTAAATGTTTTCTTCTCTAGAAGAAGAAAAATCTTTCTAGACTGATATATTGAGTAAACTTTTTACGAATTATATGTAAGGATCCTAGAACCATCCAAATAATATTAATAATCATTGAAGGTCAAACAAGAGATGACATAAAACAAATATCAGCTGTCACCTATAAAGTATAATCAGAAAATAAAAAAGTTGAACTGGAATCAAATAATTAACGCAAAAGATACATACTTCGGGAAACAACCTAAAAGAATTATTAGCTTTGTTTATGAGAAAGCAGGCAATTATAGTTTGTCACCCGTGGAAAGGTGGTTGCTTGAGTCCTTTTGTCATTTTGTGAAATGAAAAGATTTAAGTAGTAAGATCAAAAGTTGTTCTCTTTAACAAGAATATTCAAATAATCTATGCCGTGTGTATTTAAAAATATTTTTAAGGGTAGTTCTTATTAGCACTAAAATAATTATCATATATGTATATTATATAATTTAGACATATAATCATTTGGTTAGTGACTTGAGAGTACATAATTTACCATCAGATTATCCGACCTTTGTATTAATAATTAAACATTGTATATTACAATATGTTTAACAACATAATACAAAGAACTACTAGTACAAAACTTCACTCCAACTTAAAATACGTAGATTTTCTACGATTATCGTTATCATCTACTCTAGGTTTTACAAATCGGGACCTCGTTGTCGCCCCCTTTCACGATTACTATATCAGGAAGCAAGACGGGTTCGATTTCTTCTAACATTTTCACCACCATCCTCATGGAAGGTCTTAGTGCTGGTAACTTCTTTGTACAATGAATCGCAATGGTCAACATCTTAGCTGCATCCTCCTTGGCATCTTTTGAAATGCTAGGGTCCACCAACGAGACCATATCTTCTTTCGTTCTCACTTCATCGTGTACCCAATAAACTATGTCCTTGTTTTCACCAAACTCGGGCTCAATCGGCTTTTTCCCGGTTACCAATTCCATTAAAACAACCCCGAAACTATAAATATCACTTTTTTCTGTTACTTTATATGTGTATCCGTACTCTGTAAAACAGTTAAGTAAGTTTTAAAATAAATCAATTATTACGTACAAAGAAATAATGTAAACGGTATAAGACTTACCAGGAGCAATGTAACCATGTGTTCCTGCGATGATATGGATCGAATCCATGGCCTTTCGGTTTGTACAATCTTTGCTAAACCGAAATCTGCTAATTTTGGTTTCATCTCCTCATCTAACAAAATATTGCTCGATTTCACATCTCGATGTAGCACAGGTCTATCACAACCATGGTGTAGGTACTCCAACCCCTTTGCAGCACCCATCGCGATCTCATACCGAACATTCCAATCCATCTTGATCTTTTTATTAGTGTGTAACCGGTCCCATAAGCTTCCATTTGGCATGTACTCGTATACCAATAGGTTTGAATCCTCACTCGAGATACTACAATACATTTGACCACATTCATGTGACGTAACGAGCTTAAAACCGCCACCTCCGCCTCATACTCTCGCCACGGGGTCTTTTCTTTCGGTAAAATTGCTTCACTACTCCGGCCACTCCTCCAACTACCGGAATCTGGGTCGGATTTCCACATGTGTTTCACAGCCAACTGCTCGCCGCACGCTAGAACGACCTTATAAACATTCCCAGAACCGCCTTTCCCGATTATATTCTCGTGCTTGAGCGATCGGACTATCTCGTCTTCACTAATCTTAAGAACATGGTATTGTTTCACATCCCATGAACTGCCCCGATCGATCACGCCCTTATGATCGATTTTACTCAACTTTATGAACAGTAAATATGACAACGACAACAACAACACAAGTGCACCAGCTATGAAACAATACACAACAGCTTTCACCTCACCGGACTTGTGAGACACCGATGAACATTCACGGAGATCCTTACTTCCGTCAGCACATAACCCCGGGTTTCCCGCGAAACTGCCGTTGTAAGCCACCAATAACAACGGTGGCGGCACACGCCCCATCAACATGTTGTATGACAAATCAAGAACAGTTAACTTCAACGAGGACAAACTCGACGGAATCACTCCTGAGAGTTTGTTACCGGATACGTTTAGCGAGTTTAAGCTCGCTAACGACCCCAATCTCGCCGGAATTTGTCCCGATAACGAATTTCCGGCGAGGTTTATTTCGTTAAGAGAGACGCATGAACCCAAAGACTCCGGAATAACACCAGAAAACATATTATCTTGTAAATGAAGATTACTTAGCTTCTTCAACCCACCGATACTCGCCGGAATCTCGCCGGAAAACTGATTGGACGTCAGCTTGATCTCCACCAGAGACGATACATTCGATATCTCCGTTGGAAGTTCACCGGAGAATCGGTTGTTTGCTAGAAAAAGCTGTGTTAACGACTTTGCTTCGCCGATATTTGGCGGCAATTGACCTTCAAACTGATTCATTTCAAGATCAATCATATGTAAATTGGGCAAACTCCAAATTCCGGTGGGAACTTTGCCGGAAAGTGAGTTATTACTGACTCTCAATCGGATCAAAGAAGAACATCCGGCGTAATTCTCCGGCAATCCGCCGGTGAAGTTGTTTTGAAGCATTAAAAGTCTCTCCATCTTCCCCATTTTGCACATATCAGGTGGAATCGAACCAGTTAAATAGTTTTCCGATGCATCAATGTATTCGAATTCGGCCCACGACCCGATTTTCGCAGGGAGTTCTCCGGTGAACTTGTTGTTGTAGATCGAAAACTGTTTCAAAAACTTGAATTCACCGATTTCTTGAGGAATTTCGCCGGAGAAACTGTTTTCAAACAGCTGTAAAGACTCCAATTGAGTCAAGCTTCTTATTTCCGACAGATCACCGTGAAGATTGTTTGTCGACACATCAAATTGTGCAAGATTTACAAGATTACTCAACCCAATTGGAAGAGTTCCTATGAGTTCATTGTTGTAAAGCTCAAGCATCTGAAGTTTTGTGAGCTTCGTGACCCCCACCGGAATTTCTCCGACGAGATAGTTGTCGGAGAGCTGAAGACTCTGTAACAGAGTAAGATTTCCGATTGCTTCAGGTATTCTACCTTCAATCGAACAATTGGAAAGATAAACAGAATACAGATTGTGAAGCTTCAATATCTCAATCGGAAACGGGGTTTTATCAAAAGGGTTGTCTCCGCAACTCAAGAACGTGAGTCCGGTGAGATTCTCCACCGATTCCCATGGGAATCTGCCGGAAAACCCACTGAGATTCAAGCTCAAGAACTTCAATTTCGTTAACGACGACAAATTTGGCACTTCACCGGAGAAGAAATTCTCCCCCAAATCAAGATACTCCAAATTCGAGCAATTCGACAGATAATCACTCACAGTCCCATACAAAAGATTCGACCCCAGCGATAATCTCTCGAGTGACTTCAACGAGCAGAGTGAATCAAACCCAAGTGTTCCAACGAGCTGCTGATTCGAAAGATTGATCTCTTTCACCTCACCACCGGAGTTACAAATAACTCCGGTGAAGTTACACATGTGGGTATCTTCATTCCATGTGTTTAAAGCTTCTGACTTTGAGGTTTCGATGGTGGATTTGAATTTGAGGAGGAGTTGACGTTGGTCGGATTGCGAAGAACAGGGGATTACAGAGGAGATGAGGGTGATGATGATGAGGGTTGATCGGAGGTGACCGGAGAAAGATTCCGGCGACATGTCGGTGAGATGGAGATGATGAAGTTTTGATTATTATTATTATTATTATAATTTTGAGGTGAAATTGTGATTGTTGGGATGAGAATGGGGTGTGAATGGGGGAGGAGACATTTGACGTTATCAGGAAGAAGTTTCTGAGTTCACAAGTGTGGAACAATTTATGACAACAACTTGCTAACATATCACTTGTTGTTTGTTAATTCAAATAATATTAAATAACACCAAAATGGGATGTTGCTTATGAATAAAAAAGGGGAAAATTTCCCATTCGTGGTTATTTAGCTTTAATATGTTATTGCGAATCTAGTTTAACAATATTTGTTTTATTTGTCTTTAGCTTAAGGGTCATTTGTGTTATTTAGATTGAAATATCGTGTTTGTGAGGTCAAATGATCACATTTATGATTTGAAAGCTTGTATTTTAAGTTCGGGTGTTTGTGTTTAGAGATTGAAGGTTCGTGTTTTTTTAGTGCTGGTGTTGATGATGTAGGTCTTTCGTGTTTATTTTTGTATAATAATTTATATAAATTTTATTTATAATAGGCCGCGGTAAGTGTGCGTTATCATCTGCTAGTGTAAAGTATATGTTGATAGAAACAAAAGAAATAAATACATAAAGATAAACTTGAATAGAATTTAAAATATTTCATCTTACTTTTTTAATAAAATCTTTCTTCTACGTTGTAACATAGTATCTTGTAAGATATGTTGCTTGATTTTCTCCCTTCTTGCGAACTGCATTTTAGCATTTATATTTTTCCAACTCAGGATGAATGATCTTTTATGTAATCGATAATGATGTTTTTATGATGTTGTAATTCATCTTGTTATGTAATCGATAATGATGTTTTTATGATGTTTTTATGATGTTGTAATTCATCTTGTTCTTATAGTTTCCATCGCTATCTTATTCTTAGTCTCTTAGATATAGTTTCATGCTGCAATGAAAAGTTGAGTTTTCAGTTTTTTAGACGATATGAATTCACAAAAAGACCCCATACTAGTTAAAAAAATTAATAATTAATTAGATTACTGGCGGGTTAATAGTTCACCCGATCATCTCTATTAATCGAGTATGTAAACCATGACCACTCTCAAAAAGAAACTCATCATAAGTAATAAGAAAACCTCTGGATTTAACATGGAACTTTTACTTTTTTGTCACAGGCATGAGCGGAATTAGCTTGTATAGATTGTAGTCACAGGAATACAATGAATTTTCACACGTATATGAATATGTATATATGAGTTTTTCGTGTGACACCGTTGTGTTTTCGGATAGTAACTCCATTAGTTATAAAAGATGCATATAAACCCAAAACATGAAAAAGATGTAAGTTACTTAATCAAATAACTAAATAAGCTTACTTTCACTAAATACCCATAAAACCCATGAGTTAATTAAATTAACTCACTTCAAAAAAACCTAAATAAATGGACATACAAATTGCAATCAAATCTCAAGATGTAGAAGGGATGACTCAAGACTTATCAATTAAGGGATTTTGCTTAGTTTTTTGAAAAAGTTTTTTATTCAAAAGAGCATGTGAAGACAAAATTACATAACTAGGTGACTGATGAATACATAAAATGATTTTTGTATTTGTTATATTAAAAAAAAGTTATTTCAATAATCTTCTAATGCAATGTTTTGAACCCAAAAACCTCTCCTATTTGATGAAGTTTTGACATATTTTATTTTAACCACTGAAATAACTTAGTCCCATACCAGTTAGACTAACTTCTTGTGATTGTATGGCTTATGTCTCAAGTAAGATATTATTTTGTTTTAAAAGGATGAAAAACGATATGTTTTGGAATTACTTCGTCTTTATTTCAATTAAAAATGTTAACTACCGTAGCAAAGTTGAACATCAACTACTTAATACTCTCATTCTCACACGTAAAATAATACTTTATATATGTTTTTTAATACCCACGCCCAAAATAATACTCCAAACGTCTTAATTTCATGGTTGTTTTTTCTATTACAATTTGGTTCAAAATATATGTCTCTTTTTAAAAACAATGTGCAAGTTTTTTTATGCTATCGTCAATGAGTAAACTACATCAATTGGATATTGATAAAAGTACCTACACATGTTTCGGATAAGTTTGTTATTTAGTTATTATAGTACAATAATTTCACTTTCTAAAAATTGTATGTCTTTTCTAAAGTTAGCGCAATTTCATTTTTCTAAATTTCGCAGCTTAATAAGTATTAAACGTGATATGAAGGTTTCATTTGATGTATAGATAGACAATAAACAATTGTTATGATAATAGTTATAGCCAATTGAATGGGTACTAGTTCTAAACGTTTTCTGACCATCCAGAAAGTTAATTGCGTCAAATCAAGTCTTATTTGAAATTAATGGATAATATTCACAAATGATATTATCGTATTATTTGGTATTCAATAAAAAATACCCCTTCACAGTTTACTTCTTCAGAAACTTAATATCTCCATTTTTTACATCTCCACCTTTAAGTAAAAGGATAAAAAAACATATCTTTTTTGTTTCATGAGACCCGTAAACTCATAGAACGTAATCAATTGATCACAACTTGCCTTAGACAAATAAAAACATATATGAACAATATGGTTCATTGATTTTTTCGTACCTACATATCCAATTTATAAATCTTTGCCTAAAATATGTTTTTTATATTATAAGAAAATGATTATAAATAATTGTGAATGAAGAAAAATAAATATTTGTGTTAGATAAAACTGTTTATATCTTAAGATCTAATTTAACCTTTCGATACAAATATATTTAATGTCAATATCAGTTAATTCTTTAGTTTACTATTGAACAATAAAAAGCAATTACTATTAAATAAATTATTTTCAAATATTGTAGAAATTTATTTCATGAGAGTTGATGATTGATGGGAAAATCTACAGAAGTTTGACCCGAATGGCGGCCGGCCAAAGTTGACTAAGTTATATTCCACGTGTGGCAGCCAACTTTTGTTACATCTTTATCTTGGCTTTTCAACACTCGGGGCACTACTAATTTAACTAAGTAATTTCTTAAATCTTTTCTTTAGTGACGTTAAATCTTTTCTTCAGTGGCGGAACTTTAATTCTTTCGTAAAAATTTACGTTATTGGATTAAAAAAATACACTATCGGGTTAAAATCTAACATTACGAATGAAAAAATAGATATTGCTTTTGTTTGAGTTGGTATTTTGATGATAAAAATAAATTAACTAATGAGTTATTTTTGCTAAAAAAGTTATTTTAATAATAAAGTGAGGATTGAGTTTGATAACAAAATCATATGAATTAAAATAGTGAAGCTCCTCATACGATCAAGGGTCTGATTCCTATTTATAACGGACTGTTGAAAATTACTTATAGTGAAAAATTTGGAATATGTTAGATTAGTTTGTGTGTTGTCATTCTAACAAAAGTAATAAAAATACAATAATTAAAAAATATATATATATATATATATATATGACAAATGATCTGTATGTTTTTGACACATTATGTTTTTTTCTAAAATAATGATTTTTAAAAAACATAATACAATTGTACACTTCAAATATGTAAAACAAGATAAAATAGTAATAAAATTATCTAATACTTAAACACAAGACAAAATAGCATGAAATAATATAGGAAACATTCCATAAAATCAAAAAGTATAAGAAGTAATCTCAACTATCAATCTTTTTAATCAATGGTTAAGATCAGATTTAAAAAAAATTACTAAATGAGTATCTAAGAACGCCTATTTTTTAAACGTTCATAACTTTATGTATTATATTATCTTGAACTCTATTAGTATTAAAATATACATTTGAAATATATCATTATACACTTTAATTTATAAGCCATAATGGTAGATAACAACAAGTATATATATAATCTATAAAATATAATGATAAAGATAACACATTATGTTATTTTTAACAATATAAGATTTGAAAAATACATTGGTATAAGTATATACCATTATGTATTTCTAATTGTAAAACACAAGGATAAATAACAAGTTTATATAATCTATAGAAACAATGATAAAAGTAACACAAAGTCATTTAAAACGTAAAGCATAATAATGAATACATATAAAAAATGAGGTCAACTATATGTTACAATAAGTTGATATTTGACACAATGAACTGACGTATTTAACACAATGAACTGACGTATTTAACACAATACAATAATCAAAATATCATCATCTTTAAAACATAGAAGGACATGTGCTAAGTCCACAACCTTTTTAAGGATTTTTAGATTAAATATCCTTTTTACTATAACCTTGCCCATATACATATAACATAATAATAAAAATATTTAACATAATGATTAAATAAAAAAACGATGATTTTTAAATGACGATCAAATAGTTCAAGAATAACACAATAATCATTGTGGTATTATTTTTCACCACATGTTTTCAACTAGGGTATTAATTTATATATTACTAATTACCAATTTTGTTATGCTTAATGAGTTGTATAATATGTTTAATTAGTTGTATCCATCTTTGTCTCTTTTTTAATTCTTAATTTCTTTCTTATTCTAATCTAATACTTTTATACTTTTACAATTTGGTCCTAATTATTTTTGTACTTTCAAATTTGATCTTCTACACTTTTCATATTATATAATTTTTTGTCATACGGTTTGATTAAATTTTACAAGTTAACTTACTGCAACGTGCATGTATGTTCAATGTTTCTACCCATTTGTTTTCCCCGTTTAACGACTCTGTCGTAACGTGCTGGTTCTATATCGACTTTTTTATTGTTTTATATGTTTTACATTCCACCTACACGGTTTAACATTTTTATACATATTTTTTGTTCGTTTTTATTTTGTTTCTACTACGTGTTTTTTGAAAGTTACTGGTCACTTGCAGCAGTGTGTCATTGATGCTATTTGACATGGTTTTACGCCCCACGCTACAACGCAGGAGCTTAAGACTAGTATAATAATAATTACCAATTTGGTTGGTGCATTGTGATTATACCATATGCTTCAAGAGTTATACCCTAAGTTGTTCTTTAGTCAAATATGTTTAAGTGTTGGGTGGTATGCAATAATTATTGTACAATGTGCACAAAAGGTTGTATATTTTATTTCCTTTTAACCTTGCTTTTATATTTTATAATTGAACCCATATAATTTTTTATTTTCAACTTTAGTCCTTGATACTTTTATATTTTCAATTTTTTCGATTTACAATTTAAATTTTGAAAGTTAATACGTCGTAACATGCACTTGTGGCTCAACATTGTTATGCTTATTATTTTCTCATTTAACATACCCGTCATAACGTGTGGGTCCTAGATCGAATTTCTTATTGTTTTTAACGTTTTATGTGTGACGTGTGTGTTTCAACGTTTTATGTGTGACGTGTGTGTTTCAACGTTTTTACGTCTACTTTCCGTTTGGTTTTATTTATTCGTTTTTGTTTCCTTTTTAATATGAATTTTTTCGGTGTTGATGGTTGCTAACGGTTTGTAACATTCATGCTATTTAATATGGTTTTATACCTTCCTATCGCAATGCGATGGGTCGAATTCTAGTTCAAGCTAATATTTAGAAAAAGCAATGGACATATATGCTTTAGTTTGAAATGTAACAGATTATAAATTTAAAAGTGAAAATGTCATAAAATAGTAATCAAGTTTCAAAAGTGTTCTACTTTAGTCACTAATGCATATTTTTTTTCCAATTGGACCATCAAACGATCAAATCGAGTGATCTTTAAATTTTCTTATGTGTAAAAAGTAATGGTAAAGAAGACGTGGGGGTCAGAATTTTTAATATATAAAATTATATTTAAAAAACATGTTAATTATGAAAAAATTAAAAAAGTATCTAAAAATTACGTTAATGTTTCATATCAGCATCAAAAGATAGAAAAAATATTTTTTAATTCAAACCTAAAGTATAACATGCTAATAAACATGATAAGACTTTTAATTTATATAAAATATAAAAACTGAGTGACTTAATGAGAACACTTTTAAAACTTAGAACGCTTTTTAAAGTTGGTTATTATTTTATAAAGTTACCCACAATTTAAAACACGTAACAATAAATTTTCACGTGCTTGTGTGCTAGCTTTGTTTATTTTACTAAATTACATTAATCCTTTAGCTATATAGGTATTTATAGATTAAGTTATCAATCTTCAATAAGAACACAAAATATCATTTAGTTAATGATTTAGGGTTTAGAAAAAAATATGTAAAACACAATAATAAAATAAGACTTAATGACCTAAATCTTTAAAAAAAACCATGAGTAATGGTTTGTCTCGTTGTTTGACATAAAAACCGTAAAATCATGTCGTGAACACAATACCAACACCTAACCCTTGAAATAAAAACTACAAATATATCTAATTAATGACTAATAATAATTAGATTAGATATTTATGTTTTTAATACTTCACAAAATTCATTTATTTAAATTACAAGAATAGTCTTTTTGGGGTGAGAAGATAAAAATATACATGAATTTAACAAACAAATTAACAATAGTTGGTGTAAAAAATACATTTGTTATAAACCATTAATTACCTATATATATAAAGACTAAGAACCTAATTCATAACTACCTATATATATAAATGTTCACCGGATGAATCATGTAATTCATCCTATTGTAACAAATGTTACTACTTCCTTAGTTCCTTTAGTTTATTTTCTCCTTTTCTTTTTTATTTCGAAGCTTGTGACCAAGAATAATACTCAGCTTGTTGCACTGAATTAAATTTTTTAACCCATACATACATACAAACAAACAGTTAGGTTAATCAAACACAAAAAATGTGTTTTACCTAAATGTGCATTCCCTATAAAAATAGAAAGACACTTGTCTACTAACAATATAACCCATCAACAACCTAAGTGTTCTCCTTAATCTTCTTCATGATTGATGTATTATTTTAGCTAAAATGTATATTAGTTGTATTTCCTTAGTTGTAGGATTGTTTTCACAATCTTATCATCTCCCACGAACCATAAACCTAATCCTCGATATCGTGATTCCAACTTTCTTCTATACACCACCACCAATCAAACCATAATTGAACCTTCAACTATAATTTAAGCTCTCAAGCAGCCTAAATGGTGTAAAGCTATGAACAATATATGAACACAAGGCACTTATTTGTAACCATACTTAGACATTTCTTCCTGACTTGGATCTTAATCTTTTCGAATACAATTGGCTTTTTCAAACTAAAAACAAATTTGGTGGAACCGTTAATCATCTTAAAGCATGTCTAGTTGCTAAAGATTTTCACTAAGGACTAGGCTTGGACCATATTGAAAGCTTTAGCCTCATTAGTAACCCCGCTACCTTCCATGTCATTCTTGTGTTAGCCATATCTCATAAATGGTGCCTTCGCTAACTCGTCATGATGTTATCAATAAAGCTTTCCTTCAAGGCATACTTAGCGAATATGTTTACACGACCCAACCCCTAGCTATACCAATTCTTCTTCCTAACCGTATATGCAAACTCAAAAAAATCTTCACCTTCATCAAGCTTCTTGATCTTGGTATGAAGAATTAAAATCCCATATTCTTTATGTTGGTTTTTCTCCTACTATTTTTTATCCTTCTATCTTTTTCAATCACAAATCCACATCTCCCATCTTTATACTCGTTTATGTTGATGGCATTATCGTCACCAGCCCTAATTCTTCTAATCTCAACACCTTCATCACCTCTCCTTTAAAAAGATTATTATAGAAAGATCTTGTTTCTCTTTCGTACCTCCTTGGTATTAAGCACTTTTGCATCCGCATAGTTTTTTTTTATCACAAAGCAAATACATTCTTGATATCCTAGCTAGAGCCAAAATAAGTGATTGTAACCTGACACTACCCCAATTACATGTTGAGATGTTCTTATCGTTAGTGGTAGAACCGTACTTTTTACACCCATCAATTATCAAGCAATTGTCGAAGAATTCAATATCTCTCCCTCACTTGTCTCAACGTGCATTTACAATTAGTAAACTTTCACAATTTATGCATGCTCCCAATGCCCTCCATTAAAACGCCCTAAAATGGTTGTTATGAGATCACCATGAGTTAATAACATCATGGTCTGGTTTTTAAACATAGCTCACCATTACAATCATTTCAAATGTTGTACTATTTTCTAATAAACTGGTTGAAGGCAAGTATATGGTATATTTGGAACACACTTGTGATTGTGTGTGGAAAAAATAAAACTTGCACTATTTAATATTAATAGTCTTATTAGCGAGGTCGAATCAGTTGCCACTCACGATTGAGCTACCATTACTAGTTGTATGATGTTGGTATGCAACATATATATTCAGGAGAATCAAATATATTCATGTCTCAACCAAAAACATTACATATTTTTTCAAAACACAAGTTTCAATGTATAAAATACAACGCTTTTTAAGAATGATTTAAAGAAATATATAATTTTACAAGTTTAACGTGGAGATATGCAATTGTCCCAATAATTTCTAAGAAAAAAGTGCAAAACTGGTGGGTGGCTTTAAGGTGGGCCACGTCATGCTCGACTTTAAATTGCATTTATTGAACGTTATCATATTTTATCTGTACAATTAAAATCTTCTTATCTTTTTATTTTAATAAAAGGGTAAATGGATGTGTCACTTGTCACCATCACATTCATTCTCATCAAACTTTTCTCGCTTTTCTCTCATATTAAATAACCATATTAATTACTAATAATATTATCTATTTATTTTTACATTATAATTAGCTTTTTAATAAAAATAAGAAAGAGAATTTTTTTATTAATGCTATTTCTATAGAGATAGTTTTTTATAAAATGATTTTTTTCCAAAAATAAATAAATTAAACTGTTTTTAGGTAATATTTCAAAATTGGTTTTTTAAAATAATTTTTATTTAACAAAAATAATTAAAATAAGGAGTTATAGTAAGAAAAATTTTTAAAAATGAAAATTTTTTAAAACGTTATTTTAAAACAAAATGTTTAATTTATCTTTGAAAAAACAAAAAATAAAATAAAATTTTTATATTATTGTTTTATCACTTATAGTTGTTATTCATACATAATTTCAATTCTATAATGTCTTAGTCTATTATTTTATAATTAATAATTTTTATTTTATTTATATAAGTCGTGTAATACACGGGGTTACTAAAGCTAGTATTATATAAAAATGTATTGCTTTCAATATTGAAATGAAACTTTTAAATTTGATTTTGTGTGTGATTGTTAAGTTGAGAAGTATTCATGATGATAAAAAGAGAGCCGAGTTATTTTAAGTTGCTAGCAAGTGTTAAAGCAATGAAAGTTGAATTAAGCTTATTTTTACTCTTGGGCTCACGTTTATAACGAAAATGATTGGAAAATAAAAAGTGTTTGGTTTAAGTTTACAAGTCAGTGGGCTCATAGTGAGAAAACTAAATAGGCTTCATAACATGGATAGGCCCACAATGAAATATACGTGTTTTTGTTCACTCGGCAGTTTTTGGCCTTTGGGTTTTCGGAATCTGGGCACAGTTTTTAAGGATATTATCATATCGAGCTGCACATCCAATCCAATTACTTAACCCGACCTGAGTTCAACCCGGTAGCTTCCCAACCCTGATCCAAACTGTAGTGTTCAAACTTCAAACCGGTTTGTCCCCTTCACACCCCAACCTGACTCGAATCTGATCGGTTAAAACCTGGTATAAACCATATTAATTTTTTTTTCCCATTTTGCCATCTTGAATTAGGTTGGACCTGACTCATACCTAGTTTAATTTTTTTTATCAAAACCCAACCCAGGTTGAACTCCATGTGGTTTCAAGTTTCAAACCGGTTTGTGCACCTCTAGACCTACGTGTTGGCCAGTGTAGGGCAGAGGACCATGAAAGCATGGGATTCAATCAAACCTTTTCGGACAATTCCTAACGCCGAATCTTCCATACGAAATTGTCTGACACACGTGGTCTCAAACTCTCGGCGAAGCTATGAACTTTAGAAGTAAAACGAAGTGAAGCAATTAGGACTTATTGCTTCACTCCACATAAATTTGTTCGTTCTATAAGGAACTTGCTTCGTTCGTTCGAAAAAGCCTCTCCTCGCTTGCTCCAATGCTTGGTCCACCGAATCCTATGTTTCATCCTAGTTTATATTAACTATGTTATATTGTTATGGCCCCGAATTTTCATTGTTTACATGTGTTATAAAAGGCTATTTTTATGTAGCTTATCTGTCATTTAAACATAAATAAATACAAACGAACATTTATGAATATAAATAAAAAACAAACAAACATGTATTTATTTAAGAGAAAAATATTATTTTTTTATTATAAACTATATAGAATCCACCTAAAATAAATGTGAGGAACCAAGGAACATCTCCCTAATCGGCTAGTTTAATCAGAGCATAAACAATTATAAAGTTTAAATGTTAGGGTGGATAAAATTTAAAATTTTAATCTAGTTAAATCTAGGTGTATTACTGATATTGAAATATTACATAACATATAAAATTTAATAATGAACACGAATGAAGGTACACAAATGAGCACAAACATAAAAGAACAAATGTTAACGAGCATAAACAAACATATTAACGAACATTCACAAACACGACCTCTATTCACGTTTGATTATTTAAATCAACGAATGAAATTCTTGTTTATGCACATTCATTTTATAAGTGAATGAACATTTACGAATCTCCTGCTGTATAGTTTATGAACTATTCACTTATTTTCTATTTGTATACAGTCCTACATATTATGTAAAGTTGCATACTTTTCAAGTTAAAAGTTTTCGATGCATACTGGACTATGCTCTTTCAAATGATTTAGAAAAATATGTAATTTATAAAACTTGAGGAATGATATATACAATTGTCCTTATATTTAGTAAAAAAAATTTCGAATGGTAAACATCCTTCGTAAAATCTACTCTTAAAATCTAATCATTGTTTATTTTGTGAGACTTAAATGTGCGCCTATTTGATAAAAATAAACATTAGGTGCCACTAAACCAATAATCTATTAGCATATATTTTGAATAATTATAATACAAAGTAACATAGGAAATATTAATAAAAATATATAATCGAATGATTTATCATAAAATACACACCACGAAGAAGTTTTATATATGTATGATTACTATATTTCTTTACGGATTATAAAGGATGAAGTCATCATTGAGAACAAATTGTGTAGTTAAAAAAGAAAAGTACAACTCTAATTTATTAAAATTTATTGACCGTTTGATACCCGATTTCATTTTCATTTATTATGATATTCTGGGAAGATGAAAAGATAAACTTTAAAATTCAATTACAAAGATATTTAGCCTGAATTTTGTAGGATTGAAGTAATTGGGATGAGATGTCGATGGTCTGGTGTTAGGCGGGGAGACAAAGTTCATCACATCGCATGAGAGAAGGTTCTTTGAAGCTTCGATTTAAAGGCTTAGGCCTGAGCTCTAACTAGTTGGACTAGAAAGTAGTTATTCTGATGTAGTTAATTGGTAGGCCGACCCTCCTACTTCAATCTAATCCATCCAAACAACTATGATGGCCCATACTAATAACCCTTGCACGTACCATAAAGAAACGTCAGTAAGAAGAAATCTCGCATAAACTTATACATAGGAAAAAGAAAAAACCCTAGGAATATATTAGGAAAATATGTTTTATAAGAAACTAGTCTATTAAAGTATGGATCGTTGTAGTCTAGAAAAGAAACATATAAAAACAATATTAATGTTAACAATAATGAAATTGATAATGTTAATTATCAAACCAAGTGAATAGTGTTTTCTTAAAATCTCATACATCCATCATTTGTATGAGTTGATTGTGAGTTGTGATATGAACCATAGAAATGTAGTGTGGATGGGTATGACGTGGAGACGATGGATTAAATGGTGGGGTTGTCACCAAAACAGGTTAGAGCACGATTACTATGCCCGTAAAATAAGGTCGGTGGGCACTAGAATTCAATTTTTACATCCTCATCTCATAACTTTTATAAAAAAAATTTCTAAAATGTGTTCCCTCAAGTTTCTAAAATTTCTAAAATGTGTTCCCTCAAGTTTCTAAAATACCAGGTTTACTCCATACAATGTTACGTAAAAAAACTAATTTTTTACATTTGTATTTTTGTGTACGAGTCGGGTCAAATAAGAAATGTTTTCGTGATTACTTTTATGTATGTTTTGATTTGAATTACGTTTTAAGATAAGTTATGTTTGAAAGCTTGTAGGGTTAAATATAATACTTGTCATTCGATGGTATAAATCCGAGTTACTCTACGTTCCGAAGTGATTTATTTCGAAAACGAGTTGGTGCGATTGTATTATAACACTGTATATGGCGCCGATACACGTGCCTTTTTATATATGTTTTGAGTTGGTTTATGTGTTGACATGAGTTTAATTTGTTTGGAAAGGTCGGGTAAAATATAATATGTTTTCATTTAATGGTATAAATTCGTGTTATTCTATGTTTTGATGTAAATTTAGTTTGGCAACAAGTTGGGTTGTTTGTCGTATATATTTATCACACCGAATAAGATGTCACCGCAATGCGGATAAAAATCCTAGTTGTTATTTAACAATTGATAATAGTTAAAAATGAAAATAATGTATCGTTTAAAAAAGACTTTAAATTGAATTTTAGAAAAAGAATCATCTCCATTGCATGATGTAGAAAAGACACGAGATCACCTTGTTAGTTAGAAGACTCATTGAACATCTTTTTAGACGAAAATTTTGACCCATTTTTACTTATTATAGCCAAGTTATGACCGGTACAAGGCGTCCGATTGTTCTAACAACAAACTGTCTAGTACATTAGTCTTGTTCATTTGCATCCTAAACAATAATATTTAACCATTAATGACTCGAGACCTTAAAGAACGTTATTTCATGAACTAATTGACAAAACTTTGAATTAAACACTTAGATTATCATAAATTTTCAGTCCCAAAACAGTTAGTTTAGATTTTAATCTTCTGGTTCACATTACTAGTTGATCGGTACATAGTTTTACTTGTCCAACGCGTCTATCCATTCAAAAAACAAGATTAATGATTTCAAACACGATTTATAAGTCCAAGACATCAATTATGAATAAGTCATCCAAGATTATAACCCAATTTTGATAGATTCAAAGAATATACAAAGACTAAGAGTTAGGTTTTTACCGGTTAGAGAGTCCAACACTCGTAACACCTAGATCTTCATGATCCAACATCCAAAACCAAGAAAACAATATTATTAGATGATGATTTAGATGTTTATGATGGAAATCATCAAGAACATGAGCAATAGAGACTAGAATCATCGAAATAAACGATTTTCTTACCGGTAAAAGTGTAAATGATCAAGACTTGAGTAAAATTCAATCTTGAATGAATAAACAACGTCAAAATCGATGTTGATGATAATAGATTAATAAGAAGAAGTATGACGATGGCTAGGGTTTTCTCTAAAGAGAAAACTTGGAAAACAAGAGTATTGAAAAGAAAATAATGAAGGAAAAATAAAGGGGAGCCCCTTTTTTGAGGGTTTGCAGCCAAGGGGGCCATGAATGGGCCTCCCGGGCCCGTCCCCATTCGCGCGTCGTTTGATTTTCACGTTTTTAATTATACATGTTAATACAACTCCAACGAGCTATTATACACTATATAAAATTATTTCATTCATATTTAAATTAAATTAAGTTTATTTAAAAGACTTTAGGCGAAACCCACTGGTGTTCGATTTTTATTTGCATTATTAACGTAAGATGTATATTTTTACATATCTCTAAAAATATGTGATGGTGTTTGTTATTTTATATGGAATGATTTTGAATGTATGTGAGTGAATGAGAAAAAAAAGATTATTGTTAATTGGTATAAATTTTTTAAATATTTTTTAAAGTAGTTATGAAAGAATGAGAGAGAGAAAAATAATAATAATGATATGAAAAGTAGGAAGAATTACATATTGCCCCCTACAAACTTCATTAGTTACATATATACTCAATTAAAAATTTTAATTACATATATCACCTTATAAATCTTAGTTAATTATATATATACCCAAATTAAAAGTTTAATTACTTATATCCTTTTGTAAAGCTTAGTTAATTACATATATACTCAAATTAAAAGTTTAATTACATATATCCCCTTTTAAAACTTAGTTAATCATATATACCTAGACTAAAAGTTTAATTACATATATCCGCGTTATTAAACATAAATATTACATATTTATCAATGTTATTATTTTTATTAAAAATAACTTATATAATTAGTATTTACTATTATTTTTATTAAACAATAAAATTAGGATTTTCATTTTTACTAGCTTTTCAAGTTTTGATTATTTTATTAATATTTCTATACTCACGTTTTTTAAATACGTTTTTGTTTTTTATCTTGTGATGCTAATTTTTTATGGTTGTTGTACGATACACTTCCTGTCACCTTATGCAACATGATTTGAACACATACTTTTATGTTGTATAATGAGACTAGAAGTGTGTCATACAGGTACTGGAAAAATTAGTATAAAAAGTAAACAAATAAAAAGAAGATAAAAAACATTAGGATAGAAATATTAATAAAGAATCAAAACTTGAAAACAAGTAAAGAATTAAAAACATAATTTTATAGTTTAATAAAAATAAAACCAAAATACTAATTATATAAGTTATATTTAATAAAAGAAATAAAATGGGTAAATATGTTTATGTTTTTGTAAAGTAGATATATAATAATAAACTTTTTAGTTTGAGTATATATATAATTAATTAAATTTTAGAAGGGTATGTATGTAATTAATGAAGTTTATAGGGGGATATATGTAATTCTTCCTAAAAAGTATTATTTAATTAAAAATAAGAAAAAAATATATAATAACTTTTACTATAATTATATTTATAAATAATCTACTATTAACTCTCTTAGTCCAACTTTGAGAACACAGCCATCGTTCAAAGTTCAAATCGATAAATGTCTACTACCATCGTGTCCAAGGCCCACCAAAGCAATCATGTCCAAGCCCCACCAAAACATATAAGTTCTATATCTTAGCATGTCTATAATGTACTAATCTCGATCAACTTTCAAGTCAAAGCTCATATTTGGATCAAGTCAAAGCTCATATTTGGATCAAGTCAAAACTAAAAAGTCAAAGTCAAAATCAACGATCAAAGTAAATGGTTAATGGATCTACTTTGGAGATAGTTGTCACATCATCCCTTCTAAATCAACGATCAAAGTAAAAGGTCAATGAATCTATTGGCCAATGAGTCCTAGATCAATTGGTTTAGGAGGAGACACCTTATGACTTTCAAAAGTGAATATTATTGGTTGGAGTCTCACTAGGTGCAATATGCTCCTAGTGGGCCAAGGGTTTTACCACAGTGAGCCTTTAGGTGGTGGGTTTCCTTTGGAATTATGGGCGAGCCGGGTCACCAGCGCTGTCTGTGTTCGCGGGCGCAGATGACCTTTCGCCAATAGGTTTACCCGGGTGACCGGGCTTAAAAGTTATTCGTTGGCCGTTCAAAAAAAGATGTCACATCATCCCATTGTATTATATTTATAATAAATCTTTGATTTTTAGATCCCTTCTTTTAGGATTTTTAGTTTTTTTATTTTATTTAAAAAAATGTAATAAGAATCATCACAAATAAGAATTCTTAAATAATAGGAATTATTTTCTGCAAGCTTGCGTTGTCGTATAAAATTTGTGAAAGAACTCATTCACGGCCTGTAAAGTTTATGTTGTGTACATTCCTTCAAGCTCCAGCATTTCTTCAAGAACACTTTTTCTCCTACTGCAGGTCTTTCATCATTTTCACGAACCCATCAACCCTATAAAATCAACCGAAACAAATCAAAGCAGATTTCATTCCACCCAAACAAGTCTTGTATAAAATAGACGAAAAGACATGCATTATTTACATAATATGCACCAAAATATACTTTATAAATATGAAAAATAATACTTAACAATATAACTAATACTTTTTCAATCATAAAGCAAATACATTCTTGATATCCTAGCCAGAGCCAAAAGGTGTGTTGTTGTAACCTGACAACTACCCCAATTACATGTTCAAAGGTTCTTATCGTTAATGACAAAACCATACTTTTTACACCTGTCAATTATCAAGAAACTGTTGAAGAATGCAATATCTCTCCCTCACTCGTCTTAAAGTTGCCTTACAATTGGTAAATTCTCACAATTTATGCATGCTCCCACCACCCTCCATTGGATCGCCTTCAAACGGTTGTTGTGAGATCTCCATGAGTTAATAAATCATGGTTTGCTTTTTAAAAATAGCTCACAATTACAATCGTTTCAAATGTTGTACTATTTTCTAGTAAATTTGTTGAAGGCAAGTATATGGTATATTTGGAACACATTTATGATTGTGGACATAATATAACTTGCACTATTAATATTAATAGTCTTATTAGCGAGGTCGTATCATTTGCGCACTCACGATTGAGCTGACATTGCTAGTTGTATGATGTTCGTATGCAACATTTATAATTTCAGGAGAATCACATATATCCCCCTCTTAACCAATAAATTACATTTTTTTCCCAAAATACAAGTTTCAATGTATAAAATACAATACTTTTTAAACATGATTTGAAAAAATATGTAATTTTATAAGTTTAGAAAAGAAATATGCAATTGTCCGAGTAGTTTTTATGGAAAAAAGTGTATAACTGGTGCGTTGCTTTAAGATGGGTCCACGTCACGCTCGACCTTAAATTTGCATTTTACTAATGGACGTTGTCATATTTTATCTATACAATTAAGATATATTAAAAAATGTATTACTTTCATGACACTTTTAAATTCGATTTTGTCTCTGTGATTGTTATTTTAAGAAGTATTCATGATGATAGAGAGCCGCGTTATTTTAAATGGTTAGCAAATGTTAAAGCAATGAAAGTTGAATTAAGATTATTTTTACTCTTGGGCTCACGTTTATAATTGGAAAACAAAAATTTTGGTTTAAGTTTACAAGTCTGTGGGCTCATGGTGAGAAAACTAAACGGGCTCCAAAACATGGGTAGGCCCACAATGAAAAATACGTGTTGATGCTCTTTCGGCAGTTTTGGCCTTTGGGTTTTGGGAATCTGGCCACGGTTTTTAAGGCATTATCATATGAGGTGCACATCCGACCCGGTTACTCGATCCGACCTAATGACATGACCCGGGTTTGACCCGGTAGCTCCCCCAATCATAGTCCAACCTTTAGTATTCAAATCAGTTTGTCCCCTCCACATCCCACCTGGGTTTTTCCCAACCTAACCCAAATCTAACCCGTTAAACCTTAGTATAAACCAGATTATTTTTTATCCTATTTTGCCATCTTGAAACCGGGTTGGACTTGACCCAAAACCCGCTCAAACCCGGTTTGTTTTTTTTTACCAAAACCCAGCCCAGGTTGAACTCCATGTGGTTCTGCACTTTCTTATTATATTAACTATGTTATATTGTTGTGGCCAAGCAATCGATCCCAAGTTTTCATTGTTTACATGGGTTAAAAAAAGCTATATTTATGTAGCTTATCTGTCTTTATACATGAATAAATACAAACGAATGTTCATGAATATAAATAAACATGTATTTATTTAATAGAAAAATATTATTTTTTATTATAAACATTATATAAAATCCATCCAAAATAAATGCGAGGAACCAAGGAACGTCTCCCTAATCGGCTGGTTTAATTTGAACATAAACTACTAAAAAGTTTAAACGTTAGGACGGATAAAATTTTAAAATTATGATCTAGTTAAATCTAGGTGAATTACTGACATTTAAATTTACAAAATATATAAAATTTAATAACGAACATCAATGAACGTAAATAATAAGCACAAACATAAACGAACAATTGTTAACGAGCATAAACAAATACATTAGCGTACATTCACAAACACCACCTTTGTTCATGTCAGTGGCGGAGCTTGAACAAAATGTTAAGGGGGGTAGAGGCGAAAGTAAACTATTTTAAGGGGGGCAGACTCTATATTTAGTAAAAATTTCTACAACCGGACCAAAAATTACACTATCGAGCCGAAAATTTACACTACTAACGAAAAAGGGGGGCGTCCCCCCATGAAGCTTCGCCCTTGATTCATGTTCATTTATATATATAAATAAACGAATTAATTTTTTTTTATGTACATTCATTTAGTAAATGCGTGAACATTAACGAATCTCACGCTGAATAGTTTATGAAATATTCGCTTAACATCCTATTTGTTTACAACCCTGCACATAATGTAAAGTTGCATATTTTCCAAATTAAAAGTTTTCGATGCCTGATGGACCATCCAATCATCATCCACTTTGTGAGACTTGAATGTACTCCAATTTGGTGGGAAAAAAAATATTACGTGGCACTACGCCAACTTTTTATTGGCATATATTTGTCATATAATTGTAATACAAAATAACATATGAAATATTTACAAAAACACGATATAATCAAATGATATCATAATACAATACACTGTATGAAGAAACTTTATATACGTACGATTATTATATTTCTTTACAGATTTACAGAAACACTGATTACTTTTACACGCACAGTAAAAGGAAACTTCAATATGAGGAAATATCACACAAACTTATATACATGGGAAGAATATTAGAATATCAAGAAAATAACAATAAAACTACATTTGATAAAAGAAACATTTCATTAGGAAAATCAGTTTTATAAGGAACTCGTCTATTAAATTATGGACCGTTATTTTAGAAAAAGATATTTTTAAAAAGTATTAATGTTAACACTAATACAATTATCAATCAATAATAATTAAAAAGGACAATAAGGGTAACCTATATTATTGCAAACCTCTTTTTTAACGTTATTTGAAGACTAGAGGATAAAAACGAGCTAATACATCGAATCCGCCAGAGACATCCCGCCCGACAAATACGTACTGCGGTGTCGGGATACTTGGCGGCACCAGAAACAAGAACTAAATCCTCACTAATCGTAGTGTTCGTTCCCCGATCACTCCTGCACCCACCTAACATATGCAAGAGAATGAGAAGCACATGATGAAAGGAACCCTATTTAAACACTATAAATTAAGTATAGATACAATAGATAGTCTCTCTTGAACTTTCTTCAACTTCACACATACTACACACACATTTATTCATTCTCAATCAAACAATTGATTCTCATCCCAAATGTTTATCACACATAAATTTTTTTCCCATGTCTCTAGTGTACACCTGGTGTAATTGTGACATGTATGTCATCTCTATAACTCATTTTTGGGTGTTTTTGTGACATGGGATAGAAGACATTTTTAACCCACTTCTAACCTTTATGTATGCTTATTTTAATCAGCCAATCTTATCACCTTTGTTGTCATCACCACCACTACTACCAATGCCATAACTACTGGCGCCACTCCCTACCACCACCCACCATTGCAGTCATCCAATCTGTCATCATTGCCACCCCTTCAACCACCATTGTCGTCATTGCCATGGTACTCAAGTTTTCCGACGGAGAAAAGCAGTAGGTGGTGCAGGCGACATTTTCAAAAGTGGGAGGTGAGCAGGAGGTGATGGTGGTGACGACTTCCAATAGATAGTGACGATGATGATCGATTCTGATTCTTTTATAACTATGTTTTCACCTAATGCATTACAAATTCTAAATTTCTTTTAAATTCCAATGTATTTTGACAAATTTAGAAGTGTCAAATTCAATTTTAATTCAAATCCCAATTTCTTTGATAAATTCCAATTTCTCAAAAAAAAAAAAAGGTTTGCGGATTAAAGACACCCTAATCCAACCTTTTTTCTCAAAGTTTTAAATCCATATAAATGATGATCCATGCGTTACCAACTTATAGGGTCAAGGTTTCGAGTTTGAGTTTGGTTCTCATCCTAGTAACAATTTACTCTTAAATCCCGAGCACCAACTAATCATGAATATCACAACTTATGGGTTTCACTTTGCACAATTTATCCATAGTCTTCGGTCTTCTCTTCATTTAGCACATAAAGTTTAACAAGTTTGTTCAATTATCTTCTTGAAATCAAGCTCACTAGTGTTGATTACATCGAAATTAAGCTCACAAATTGACTGAAACCCTAAACTTCCTCTATAATTGCAAAGATCCAACCTTTAACCTGATTTGCGATTTGGGTTTTCGATCAAGATTCAAAAGGAAACAAAATCAATCTTTAACATCATCTACACACAGAGCCACAAACGTTACAAATATAGGATAAGGGCTTACTTTCCACAAATTAATTTCTCGAATCACTTTTTCGACTGATAAATTGGAACCAAATAAATATTTATTCTATCCACACATTTATCGTCTTGCGTCTTCGCACTCTTTCTTTAACTCCCATTTATTCATAATCTCTCGTGATCAACAAGAAACACTTCACTCGTAAAAACAATCTGCAGCTGGTGAATATGGACGCCAATCAGCGAATTGCAAGAATTGCAGCTCATCTCCACCCTTCTAATATTCAGGTTTTCCCCTAATCCCAAATTGAATCTTTGGTGTTATGTGTCGATTTCAAGATTCTTGTTGTTTACTATCTTTCTGAGAACTGATCAGGGTTTTAATCCTATATGTTTTAGCTCAGATGACCCATTTTAGGGATTTCGTCTGTTACAATGCGATCATGAGGTTGGGGGAATTGATGCTATTTATGTCTACTGTATTGGTTCATAATAAAGTTTGATCTAAAGTAAAAACGAAGTTGTGGTCCTATACGAATTGAGTGATTATATGTCATACCAATCATTGAACTATAAATATATGTTTTATTTACAACATAGTTGTACAAACCCAAATCCCAATTGGGTGGGTTGGTGGGCCTTGGTATCGGGTCAAAGGTGCAGCAGCCTTGTAGGGTTAGTGGATGAATGGTTAGCTATTGTTTAGGGAGTAATGCGGCCTAATGTTTAGGGAGTAATTGTAGCCTAATGTTCAAGGAGTAACTGCATTCTAATGTTTAGGGTGTAACCGCACCTAATTGCCCATATTCTTCCTATTTATGTTTACTTCTTAGGATGTGTGTGGCTGTCTTTGTTTAGTTTATCAAAAGTAGGGTTTCTAAACCTTGTAATCGGAGATCACCCTTCTCGAACAGAGCTTTATCTGTACTTTTTTATTTGAAGTTAATCAAGCTGACTTTTTGGGTTCTATCATATGGTTCCATTGCTGGGAAACGAAGAGCATATGATCCAGGTGACAGTTCTATTTCAGGCTCTATCGCTACTCAAAAGTCAGCTTGATTAACTTCAAATAAAAAGTACAGACAGAGCCTTGTTCGAGAAGGGTGATCTCCGATTACAAGTTTTAGAAACCTACTTTTGATAAACTAAACAAAGACAGCCACACACATCCTAAGAAGTAAACATAAATAGGAAGAATAGGGGCAATTAGGCTGTGGTTACACCCTAAACATTAGGCTGCAGTTACTCCCTAAACATTAGGCTGCAGTTACTCCGTAAACAATAGCTAACCATTCATCCACTAACCCTACTAGGCTGCTGCCCCTTTGACCCGGTACCAAGACCCACCACCCACCCAATTAGGATTTGGGTTCATATCACATAGTCTTTGTGTTTATTAAATTCATGATTGTTTTTTGGTTTCTTAATGGCGTTCTGCTGCATAATTGTGTATTAAGTTTGAGTCTTGCTACTGGGTGGAGCTTATTATCTGGGAAGCTTAAAATGTACAATCTATTAGAATCTTTACCCGATTTCTTAATTTCATGATTTGTTAGTGCTGTTGGTGTTCTAATGTATAATTATGTGAAATGTGAATCGTGGTTATTCACAATAATTGATTTGGCAAAAGTTTAACCTTTACTGTTTGGTTGTATTTTGAAAGTCCCAGGTCAAGTTTTGGAATGCAGACTGGGCTTTGATGATACTATAAGTTTCAACTGTTACGAATTGTAATATTACCTGAATTAGTATGAGGATTGGCCTATTGGATAGTGTTTAATCGTGTATTAAATTAGGATCTTTACTTCTGGATATCCATTATCCTAACTTTTGACAGTCTATTTACTGCAACCGTGCAACAAATTGAATAACTTATGGCTAATTCTTAATATGTATAAAGTTTAAAGCTTTATCACTAAGTAGTAGGTCTAAATCAAAAATCAACTTTTTAGAAAGTTTTGAGGATGATATACATTTCAATGATTATAAGCCTGAGTTAACTTAAATATTAGTACTGGGTTGTGCTTAATTTGGATAAGTTAAAATCTTTAAGTATCACAAGTGGCCATTGGCTAAATGCTATCGGTTTTTACAACCGCTAAATTGTAAGTTCAAGTCTTAGACATCAATATATCAGTTTGTTGGAAGTTTTCTAAGTAAGATTTATCTTTTTCATCTGAGTTTGTCAGATTTGATGATCTTTTATTGTTTTTTTTGTATGTGCTGGAAGATGGAAGGAGGGTCCGTGTTGGAGAGAGCTAATTGCAGAGCAAAGGGTGGGGCCCCTGGGTTCAAAGTTGCAATATTGGGTGCTGCTGGAGGAATTGGTCAACCGTTAGCTATGTTAATGAAGATGAACCATGGTTTCGGTTCTTCATCTTTATGATGTTGTCAATGCTCCTGGTGTCACTGCTGATATTAGCCACATGGATACTGGCGCTGTGGTAACTTTCTTTCAATAACAAATTTGTAATATATAAGGATGCCTTTTTCATTATCATTTGTTAAATTCAAACCTATGTTTATAGTTTGTTGTGTGTTGTGTTAGCTTTTCTGTATGCGTCCGATACTAGTTCTTGAGATTGTCTAGAGGTTGCAAATTGGGTTGGTTAGGACATCTAGAAAAGGATAATTTTGCAATTTCTATGCAATGAAGAAATATAAATCATAGAAAACTTATAGCTATCACATGATTATTCAATAAAACTTACAATCTTCAAATTCTATGGTACTTCCAATACTAAAACTATAAGGTTTTGATCTAATGTTTTGGTGATATTCAACATATAGTTACGGAAATCCTAAATATTTATAGGTGAGAGGTTTTCTAGGGCAACCCCAGCTTGATGCAGCACTTACAGGGATGGATCTTGTGATTATCCCTGCTGGTGTTCCAAGAAAGCCTGGAATGACACGTGATGATCTTTTCAAGATTAATGCTGGAATTGTTAAAACTTTATGTGAAGGAATTGCAAGGTGCTGCCCTAATGCGATTGTCAACTTAATTAGCAATCCTGTGAATTCTACAGTCCCAATTGCTGCAGAAGTTTTCAAGAAAGCTGGAACTTATGATCCCAAACGTCTGCTTGGTGTCACCATGCTTGATGTTGTTAGAGCCAACACTTTTGTGGTATGCAATCACAAGTTTCAGTTTTTATCATCTTTTTTTGTTTCACCATGAGTGTTTTTTTTTCGACTTTTACATTTTAAGGCTGAAGTTTTGGGACTTGATCCAAGAGAAGTTAGTGTCCCGGTGGTTGGAGGGCATGCAGGAGTTACTATTCTGCCTCTATTGTCACAGGTAAATGAGTGCAAGATTGGTTGGGTTAGAAATGAGTCAAAACGGTTTCAGGTTGAAATGGGTTGGTTTAGTATGGGTCAAAACGGGTTATTTTACTTCCATCAATTTTGCAGGTCAAACCTCCATGCTCCTTCACTAAAGAAGAAACTGAATACCTAACAAAGCGCATCCAAGATGGTGGAACCGAAGTTGTTCAGGTAAGGCAAATGACTTTTTCTTTCTCGCTGCAACTGATATGTAGATTAATTATGGCTAACCTAAGTAACCATTTCAGGCGAAAGCTGGGGCTGGTTCCGCAACATTATCAATGGTATATCATATAATCCTTTTTTCATCTTCAAGAAGTTCATAGTAATAGAGTATAATAACTTCTAAATCCCATGAACTAAAATAAAGGATCTGTAAACTATACAGGCATATGCAGCAGTTAAGTTTGCAGATCGCTGTCTCCGTGGCTTAAGAGGAGATGCGGACATTGTTGAGTGTGCATTTGTAGAATCTCGGGTATAAAACTGTTCTATTGATATATTATTATATTTTTCCCTTTTTTCGGATCACAGTTCACTAAATATTTATAAAACGTTGTTTAATAGGTCACAGAACTCCCGTTCTTTGCAACCCAAGTGAAATTAGGCCGCAATGGCATAGACGAAATATACCAACTTGGACCTTTGAACGAGTATGAAAGGTAAGATGCACACAAAGTTACCATTTTTTTTTATGAAGTTTGATAAAAAAAAACATAAAATTTATCTTTGACTAACATGAAACAAACAGGGCTGGGTTGGAGGAAGCAAAGAAAGAGTTGGCAGCAAGCATTGAGAAAGGGGTTTCATTCATAAGGAAATGAAAGGGTGTGAGGTTAAAGTGGTATACAAGAGTTGATTCTCTTATCATGGCTTTGTTTATGACTTCATGTTCCTTATAAGCAAGTTGTACGGACCTTCAATAGATGTATCAGAATACCTATATTATATACTATGCTAATGTTATTACATCCATGGTCTCACTCTTTTTTATTTATTTAAGGTTTATCCCAAGCACTTTGCTTCTACCACACAATGTTTGTTATATTAACCAAAGCCATTGTTTAAAAGATGGATTAAGCTTAAACTGATAACCAAGTAATTAAGTACGAAAACCAAGGATTTCAAGGTGTTAATGGTTTTCACTACAAAACTGACAAGGGTTTTGTTGCTAATCCGTCAGAAATTCAGCCGTGGGTAATAATTCTTCCAATGGGAATTACCGAGGATCGTGACAGGGCATAGTAAAGTAACTGTTAGCATGGTAGTTTCATAAACGAATTAACAACCATATGTTCATCAGCACATGGATTGTATGAATAGATGACAAATCACAAACTCGTTATTAAAAGAAGATTAAAAATATCTATAAAATCAAATCAAGATTCTATGCGTATGGTCAAAAAGTCATCTCAACTTGAGTTTCTTTTGGTTTTGTTAGTTCTGCCACCGTCAACAACTTGAAGTATATTAATTAGTTGTTATAAAATCAATTCAACTCAGTCTTCACCAACATGTGGGTCTGCTTTGAACACACACCTTCAACTTCTTCACAACCGTGTGTTATGACTAAACTACCACTTGCAAGAACTTTCATCAATGTCTCCATTTGTCTTGGTTTCACTCTTTAAAACCTTCTTAGAAACAATGATAGATGCCATATTTGACTACCTTTTAACATTATATATAGTCGATCATGTTCAAAGCCTGCATCTTTTCTAGCAATTTACAACAATCATGACCCATTTGATCACTACTTTTCTTCTTGTTTTGATCCCTGTTGCAGCTTCACTTTCCTTCAACTTGACGAGTATCGGTCCACAGAACCTGAACCGAGAGATAGTTACAGAAGGTGACGCCTACATCTCCAATGGTGGGATCCAGTTGACCCCAGATGGCATTGGTTCCAACCAGAGCACAAAAGCTGGCCGAGCCACATTCATCAGACCATTTCATCTTTGGGACAATAGGACCCGTGATCTAGCAAGTTTCAGTACCAGTTTCACATTTGTGATTGATTCAGATGGTTATACAAAGTATGGCGATGGCCTCACATTCTTTCTGGCTCAGAATAACTCTGTGATCACTCCGGGTAGAGCCATGGGGCTGCCACTCAATCTCACAACGATTGAGCCGTTTTACCCATTTGTCGCAATTGAATTTGATACTTACTGGAATAGTATTGATCATTTTGAGTCTGGAAATATTACTATTGGTGATCATGTTGGTATTGACATCAATTCTCTAACTTCTGTTAGATATCATCATTGGTTAAGTAATGTAACTGGTGGGGGCGTGTGTCAAGCTTGGATCAAGTATGATTCAGTTTCAAGAAATCTTAGTGTTTCCTTCATTGGTTTTGTCAATAATACGGTTGTACGTCAAGATGGGCTTGCTCACACGGTTGATCTCAGGAATCAGTTGCCCGAATGGGTTATCTTTGGGTTTACTGCGGGAACTGGATCTCGGTTCCAGAACAATAATGTGAGATCTTGGGCTTTTGATGGTTCAGATTTACAGACTGATGAAAAGAATGAACTGCAACCGAATTCGGGCCCTGATTCGGTTAATGGGAAAAGGAGCAAGGTGGTATTGATAGTTGGATTATCGGTCCCCGTTACCTTTTTGTTTGTGCTTGCATTTGCTTTGTGGATGAGGCTGAAGAAGAGAAGCGAAGATGGACATGAAGAAAATGCATTTTCTGAAGAGATGAACTATGAATTCGAAATGGGCACTGGGCCTAAAAGATTCTCTTACCATGAATTACTTGTGTCAACTTGCGAGTTTGCTGAGAAAGAGAAGCTTGGAGAGGGAGGTTTCGGGGGTGTTTACCGAGGTTTCTTGAAAGATTCAAGCACATACATTGCAGTGAAAAGGGTGTCGAAGGGTTCAAAACAAGGGTTCAAGGAGTACACATCAGAAGTCAAGATCATTAGCCGATTGAGGCATAGAAACCTGGTGCAACTCACGGGTTGGTGCCACGAGAAAGGCGAGCTCCTTCTCGTATACGAGTTTATGGAAAATGGAAGCTTAGATTCACATCTTTTCAAGGCGAAGAGCTTGTTGATATGGAGCACAAGGTACAAAATTGCCCATGGTCTAGCTTCTGCATTGCTGTATCTACATGAAGAATGGGAGCAATGTGTTTTGCATAGAGATATTAAATCTAGTAATGTGATGTTGGATTCAAACTTCAACGCGAAGCTTGGTGATTTTGGGTTAGCTAAGTTAGTTGATCACGAGAAAGGCTCAGAAACAACAATGTTAGCTGGTACTTTAGGGTACATGGCTCCTGAATGTGTAGCGAGCGGAAGAGCAAGCAAGGAATCAGATGTGTTCAGCTTCGGAGTAGTTGCCTTGGAAATAGCATGTGGCCGAAAATGTATTGAGCTGATGGATCAAGAAAAGCAACTACGTTTACTAGAATGGGTTTGGGAGCTCTATGGGACTGGCACTCTTTTAGAAGCAGTTGATCCACGTCTCGGGTTAGACTTTGAAGAAGAAGAAATCAAGTGTTTGATGATAATCGGATTATGGTGTGTGCATCCTGATTCAGAGTTTCGCCCGTCAATGAGACAAGTGGTTCAAGTATTGAACTTTCAAGCTTCATTGCCTCTTCTCCCTTCAAAGATGCCAGTGGCGACTTACTTGGCGCCTTCCCTGCCTTCGTCATTTGACGTGACTTCTAACACTGATTGTTGTTAGAATTTATTAGGTGCAATGTTAGGATTAAGTTTTTGTTGTCCTGTCTATGTATACTTGCACATTGTATCATAAATGATCATTTGTTCAAGCATGTTTTGGGTCTAATATGATGTTTAATGATATCGGAATTAGATGTTTAAACGAGGTTTAAGCATTTTAACCAACCAGCTTCATTACCAGATGCCTCTAACAATGATCACTTTCCTATTTGTACACAAAATTTGATCTTGCAAAGGGTAAAAAATAAAGAAACAAAAAGGGATTTGAAGACATTACAGTGTAAATGGCTTAGGAGGTCTCATAGTATAGGCCTTTGATGAGGTGATATTGCCAGTGATGACATTTATAGCCATGGTGTCCTTCACCCTAACCGGCTCGACTTGAACCACTCTCTCGGGCACAATCTTGTCGCCCTCCACCTTAGCCAGTACTTCAAAATGCATTCTTATGGTTGTCGGTTTTGTTCTCCACTTGGGATAACCCACCCACGCGGCCCCGTTTCCAGCCAACCTCTCTACCTGGAACCCGATCTTCACAAACGTTTGGGCTGAAACGTCGGCTTTCAACAGCCTGAAAGAACCATCTTCACCGGCTTTAGGACCCAAGACCGAGGAAAGTAGCTTCTCCAAACCAATCAAATGTGTGTTTGACCCGTTAACAGACTTAACGGGCCAGAATGAGTTTGATCCGTTGACCAACCAATTGACCTTGCGCTTGTTGGCAGACAAAGACGGTGTAGGCGAAGTGAGAGATGTAGGGCCCATGTGCATAGAGAGAGTAGTTGACCTCGGGTACGACCTGCGTGCCTCAAGCGGTCAGCTAGGCTCAACATACGTGAAGCGAACCCGCTTCGAGCTTTGGTCAAAGGAAGGTCAAGCCCAACGGGTCTAAGTAAGCTGACTGATGTGGCACCCTTGACTGTCACAACAGCACCATCAGCTATAATCACTTTCCTCAGCTCACCACCATCAACATCATGCTATACATTGAATAAAATCATAAATTAATAATCAAGTTACAATATTTATTATTGAAGAAAACTGATTACCAAATCTAGATGACTTACATGTAATGAATTTTTCATGTTCTTGGTATCTTGAATCCATAGCTCTATTGGACCTTCAAGCTAAAATGGAGCTAACACAGGTGAATTCTTCATCATCATCTTCTTCTTCTTTGCTATCAACACGTTCTCACGGCTGCTATTTCTTCCATGATCATCCCCTTGAAGAATGGGCAAATCCTCATGTTCCCATCGATTCACATCGTCCAAAAGCTTCAATGGAAGCACCTTATTTTCGATTTCCAAATCAATTTCGTAAACAATTGATCGATCCACTAAAGCATCCCTCAAATCGAACCCAGATATCGTAAGATCATCCGATTGAAACCCTAATCCCCTAACAATTACTTCTTTCAAATCCTGCGACAAATTCAAATCAAACATTTCAAAATCAAATTTTGTTCAACAATTTGTGAAAATTTAACTCACCGATATGGCTTTAGGGTAGCGATGAACGTCTGTTGTTGAAACCACCGCCATTGAAGCAGTGAATTGAAATGTTAGGGCTAAAAGAAATGCGTAACGAGCGAAATTGGAACCTCTAACAGCCATTGAACCGTCGATTTCAAATGAAAGGTGTGGTGATTTAAGAATCTTTGGGGATTTCAACAGGTGATCGAATTTGGGTTTATTTTATTTGGTGTTTTTGGGTTGTGTGAAGTGTTATTTGTTGTGTTGAAGGTAGAATACAGAATTGGTTACAGGGGGATGAATTGAGGGGTGTGCATATGAAGAAGACGATGACGTAGAAGTGGTGGTTGGGAGAATATTCCGGTGACAGGTGATTGTGCGAGTTCGCCGGAGATTGTTTGAAAAAATATTTAGAGTAAATTACACTTATGGTCCCTGTGGTTTTCTATAAATTTTAGATTTGGTCCCTGAAACCTTTTTCTTATGGATTTAGTCCCTAAATGTAAAGTTTGTTTACACATTTGGTCCCTGAATTTAACTCTAGTTAATATATCATGTTATTCAAATCACGTGAGGTGCACACTAGGGAGCCTTTAGTAATTTTGCCTAATCCCTCCTATGTAAATTATGAGAGCCCATGTCGATCAAAACCCTCAGGCCTCACGTCGATTGAGTATCTAATATGCAAGTGCACCTCTAGTCGATCCTTTTGAAAACCGCAGATCTGGAGTATCAATCAATCATAATAAATCGAGATTAATCAAGAACAATGGTGATTATGGTCTGGAGTATTCGAAAAAGCAATGATGATTTTGATCCTCTTGAAGCCTATGCTAAGTTTTTATTCTACTGTTGTATTCTTTTCATTGTATTCCTTTCGATTCTAATAAGGAAGTTAATAAACAGGTAGTGAATCTATGTTCTTCTCGTTACAAATCAATCATGGTGGGATGTTTATGAACCCTACTCATAGAAGCTATGTGAATGGAAAGGTTAGTTATGTCGATTTAGTAGATGTGGATTAGTTTTCTGTGCCAGTCTTAGATGAAATTATCAAGGGTTTAGGTTATTCGGATGAAGAGATAATTTACTATCATTATAAGATTCCTGAGTGTGACCTTGATTCTGGTATGAGACCACTTGCAAATGATAAAGATGTCATTAGCATGTTACAATATGTTACTAAGCATAAGGTCATTGAGTTATACCTCGAGCATGAAAGTTCAATATTGGATAATAGTCTTGTTCAACTAATGTGTATTAATTGGCATGATAAGCAATCAATTATTTCTAATGATGTTCATGATTTTGACCTTTTTATTGGGAAATAATTTGAAGATGAGCATGAGAATAATGATAATGAGAATAATGATGATAGTGATTTTATGGTTGATGAAGATAATTTAGTTGAAGATGTTGAAGTAGACATGAAAAATTATATGTTTAACATTGATATAGATGAAGAATGGGTTGGAAACAATCAAGAACAAGAAGATGACTATGAACCTGGTAATTATGATGATACTTATATTGATCTTGATAATTTTGAAAGTGGATCAGATTCAGAAAATGATGAACAAACAAGAGCATTGAAAAATTTTTAAAAAGAAAAACAAGCACAAATGGGTGGCAATTTAGGGAGGACTAATTTTTATGTTGGTCAAGTTTTTCCAAACAAAGAAATTGTGAAGGATATGATTTCAACTCATGCAATAGAGACTAGAAGGCAACTGCAAATTATAAGGAATGACAAGATAATGTTTAGGGTTATTTGTAAAGGAAACATACGTACTTTTGAGAATGACCAAAATAGTAGTGGGTGTGGGACAAAGAACGATGAGGCAGATGGGTCAATAAAGGTTTTGGATAGTGCGATAAAGTCAAAAGATAAAGCCAAACCCACTTGTCCATAGGTGTTGTATCTTTCCAAGGGAAATAAAGATGAAACTTGGACATTGAAAACTTATGTGAATGTTCATCATTGTCTACAAACAAGGTTAGTAAAGCAATGCACGGTTACTTACCTCTCTAAAGAAGTACAAGAAACAATACAACCCAACCCTGATATTCCAGTCAAAGCACTTCAAGAACAACTGCAACGCAAGTATGAAGTTCATGTCTCTGAGATGAAAATATTTAGGGCAAAGGTTATGGCAACTAAGAAGATCCATGGAGATTACACAAAGCAGTATGCACTATTAAGGGACTATTGTTTGGAGTTACAGAGAACCAATGTAGACACCGCGGTCAAGATTGAGGTGGAACCATGTTGTGATCCGGCTAGTGATAGAAGGATGTTTAGAAGGATTTACATCTGCCTAGGTCCTTTGAAAAAAGGTTTTGAATCAGGTATGAGACCAATATTAGGGTTGGATGGGTCTTTCATGAAGGGCCCATGGCCTGGTCAGATATTAACAGCTATGGGTATTGATGCTAACAATGGCATATATCCAGTTGCATATGCGATTGTTGAAGCTAAAAACACTTCTTCATGGACATGGTTCTTGGAATGTTTGGGTGAAGATCTAAGGTTGACTTTAAATTCAAACTTTACTTTTATAAGTGATAGACAAAGGTTTGTTTACTTGCTTTGATAAACTTTCAATTCAAACTTTACTTTTTCTTATATAGTACATTTATAACCTGATTAGAACCTAAGTATTCTTATTCTTTAAAACTAGGGCATAATACCTGCTTTGGCAAAGATAATTCCATGTGCTGAGCACATATTTTGTTTAAGACACATCCACGAAAACATGAAACAAAGTTGGAAGGGGGAATTATATAAAGATTTATTGTGGAGAGCTGCAACAGCAAAAACTATCCCATAATTTCAAAGAGTTATGGAGGAGTTAAGGAAGATCAGTCAAGGTGCATATGACTGGCTAATTAAGATCCCTCCAAGACATTGGTCTAGGTCTCATTTTAATGGTTAGTTATGCTTCTTTTCTTTTAATTTTTTTAATATACTTTTGGCCTAATGTAAAAAAATTGTTATATATTATGAAAACATGTAGATGCAAAAGTGATGTTTTGTTGAACAACATGTGTGAGGTATTTAACAAGCAACTTGTACAAGGAAGAGACAAACCAATTATAACTTGTTTGGAGTACATAAGGGAGTATATTATGAGGAAGATTGTGAATGTATAGAAGGTTATTGATAAGAGTGAAGGACTTCTTTCACCTACAACCACTAAACTTTTCAATCATATCAAATCAGAGGCTTTAAAATGTAAAGTGTCTTGGAATGGTCTACACAAGTATCAAGTTAGTGTTTGGGAAGAACAATATGTTGTTGATGTGCAACAAAAAATATGTTCATGTAGAAAATGGGAATTAACCGGAATCCCATGTAAACATGCAATGGCATGTATGTACAACATGGCTGCTAATGGAATATCAGTTGGGATTCTAGAATCTTGGGTTGATCCAATGTTTTGGTTAGATACATGGAAAAAGGTGTATATGAAGAAAGTTGATCCAATAAATGGCAGACAATTATGGCCTAAATCTTCTTGTCCAACAATTTTAACTTCACCTAAGCATCACACTCCAATTGGAAGACAAAAAAAGAAAAGGAACAAAACAATTGATGAAATTGAACGTAATGGTAAGATTACTAAGCAAGGAAAGTCAGTCACTTGCTCTAAATGTAACAAACCGAGGCATAATAAAAAAACATGCAAAGGTCAAGAAGCATATCGTATAAAAGGGGCGTCTTCTCACGGGAGTTCAAGAGCAAAAGGGAAGCAACCTGTTGCTAAGTAATTGATCGGGTGTTTTGGTCACTTTGGAAACTAATATGGATTTGGTTTTATGTTTAAATGCTACTTTTGTATGAACTGTTATACTTTTGTTTTGGTGACTTTTTCGAAAATATTATGTATTTGGTTTTATGTTTTAATGCTACTTGTTGGAACATTTGATTTTATATATTTATAGCAACCTTTTATTAACTCATACATATGATTTATACATGGATTTGTTATAGATAATGTACATATGGGCTATTTGGATAACTGATTGTTATGGATTATTTACATATATAACTGATATATATTGTGCAATTTAACTTGTGGACAACTGTAAATTTGCATTTATAGTGTTGTTAGTTTTTAGTGGATAGCAACACATTGCATTTATATGTTGTTGGATTTTTTTATGGAAAAGTTGCCGTTGAATGTGCTTATGGACAATTGAAATCAGATCCAACTTGCTTATGGATTTAGTTTTATGGACAACTTCCATATGCATCATATTCACTCGTTTTATAGACCTTTTGAACATACCAATTTACTATACCAACACATACCATTTAAACATACCAATCTGAGCATATTATACTACTGATTTCATAAACTTTTGTTAACCATTAAACATGTCATTTGAACATACTAAGTTCACATACCAAAATGCAAAACACTAAACTTCTGATAACCATTAAACATACCAAAATCCTAGTTACATAAACTACTGATTTTACGATTGCTTTTTTTTCACTTAAAAAAATAACAAAAAATGAAAAAGAACCAACTGATTCCTAGCATATACTTCAATCTTCTCTTATCAATTTCACTTGAGCTTGACTTTTCCTTGTAACTCTCGATGGACCTCAACAATCCGGGGCTGATTTGCGCAGCTCTTGCACACATTGGTGGGTCAACCCATCCAACAAAACCACAATTTTTCCACTTCTAGCACAACAATAGAAGCGTCGACCCGGGTTTGTTGTCGTCCAAGACGTAACAATTGACGTTGGGTAGCCGCATGAACAAATCACCATCTTTGAATCTCCGATCGAAACTTTGAATTTCTTCTCGACCGGGGCTCCTTTTATTCGATGTTGGGATTTCTAGGGCTTTAAACAGAAGGTAAGAGGGCTGCTTTATTTTAAAGGATGGGGGCAGTTGCAAAATGACCAAAAAGTCCTTGCTTACACCTCATTTAACCCTTTTAACTATAATATATTAACTAGAGTTAAATTCCGGGACCAAATGTGTAAACAAACTTTACATTTAGGGACTAAATCCATAAGAAAAAGGTTTCAGGGACCAAATCCAAATATCAGTGTAATTTACTCAAATATTTATTAATAGTTTTGGAGGCTAATCATATTAGTTAGGAAAAAAGACACATATTATTTAGGAATTATTACACGTGACTTGTAACTTGCTCGAAATGCTTGGAAAAATATTGTTTGGAGTAAACTAATTTGTGAAGAAGACGAGCTGAGTTGGCTCGGGTTTTTACGAGTTGAGCTCAAGGCAAAGTAAACTTTTTCGTTTAACTCGATTAGATTAAGTGTAAGTTTTAATGTTTATAAGTAATAACTCATATCGCACTTCAATCATACTCTTCTAAGCTCAAGTTTTTTATCGATCTAAGTTTGTTTATTTGCTCCTTTCGCTACTATTAAACTTGCTTATAGATTTTGTATTTTATGTTAAAATCTAAAAAATAAACTCAAATGGCTCGACGAGTCAAGAGCTGAGTCAAGCTTGAGCTCAAACTTCGGCTCTTTAAGAATAAACGAAGAAAGCCGACCTGACTTGTTTAACTTTAAGACCGAGTAAAACATAAGCCAGCTCGAGTTAACTCACTTGTTTGGTAACCTTTTCGAGCTTACATATTAAGTTTGTATGATCCAGTACAACTCTAATCAATAATCTTTTAGCTCGGAGCTTGAATCTTCATCAACAAGTTTGTATTTAAATGGTTCAGCACAAGCTTTTCGAGCTCAAACCTGTGTCGGCTTGCTTACGATTCTAGTATAATCAAAAGCTGTTAGTGTTTTATAAAAGAGAAAATCTTTTAGTGTAATTGATGATAACATATTCAGTATATTTAGTAATGGCATTAAACATTATTATCGTAAAGAATGTGGAAGTTTCAAACATTGATAGAACAAATTCTAAAAGAAAATATTAATCAAATCAAAAGGAAATAAAACAAAATAGACAAGAAGACTCAAACTCGATCCAAAACTCAAGAACATTAATTTTGGGACGAGTATTTGGATATAGGATAGGATATGAGATTAGGTTTAGAATGTTTTAGCGGATTGAAACAAGTTATGATTAGTTGTTACCTATTCGGTTATGGAAATCCATTTAACCAATAGTATGTTAAAATCGTCAAGAACTTGAAATTGTTAGAAATCTAAAACTGTTAGAAGTGAACATGAATACTTACTGTTTCAAGTTAGTTGTTAAGCTGAATTCATGATCAAGTTTTGAGCATTGAGTGATTATCTAAGAGCATAAATTTTAATCAGATAAGATGATAAACATGTATCATGTATTTCTTATAGTTGTTTGCATGTACGCATACTCGATATGCATGAAGCAACATGTACACAACTTGTATAAGATCAAGCATGAGATTAATTGACTAAATATTTGAAAGCATTTAAAATCTTGGAAAAATGTCACAGAATAGTAACAAAGTTTTAAAAGTATTTTAGTTTAGTCACTCATGCATATTTTTTTTAAATTGGACCTCCAAACGATCAAATCGAGTCATTACCAAATTTTATTATGACAAGAAAGTAATGATGAAAAAGACATTAGAGTTAGAATTTTCAATATATAAAATTATATTAAAAAAATAAAAAAAACATGTTAATTATGAAAAAAATAAAAAAAAAGTGACTAAAATTTACGTCAACATTCTATATCAGCTTCAAAAGATAGAAAAAAATATTTTCTAACTGAATCCAAAAGTATAACATACTAAAAAATATGTTATGACATTTTATTTGTATAAAATATAATAATAAGTTATTTAATTGGAACAATTTTAAAATTAAGTTACTTAATTGGAACACTTTTGAAAGTGATTACTATTTTACAAAGTTACCCCTTTAATTTTTTATACTTTGTTATTAGGGGTGTAAACGAGCCAAACCGCCTTGCAAACTACTTGGGATCGGCTCGAAAAAAACTTGAAACGGGCTGAACTTAAACGAGCTCGAGCCCGAGCTCACATTATGGCTCGTTCACTAAACGAGCTCAAGCTCGAGCAGACTCGCGAGCCTAAATGAGCTTTTTAATTATATAAAATTTTATTTGCGTATTAAATATATATAAATATATATTTACATAAATCATATTGCTATATATATTATTAGGATAAAAGTAATTAAATATATATTATGTTATATATAAAAAGTATGATTAGAAATAAATATAAAAATTAATAAGAAAAAGTTTAAGAAATTAATAAGTTAACATTAAACCAGCCGAACTTTAACTTAAAAAATCTGTGAAGAGCCGAGTTTGAACTTTAAAAACAAAATTACAAACAAACGGAACTCGAACTCGAGTTTTCTAAAACCAAAACGAGTCGAGATTTGTCTCGCCTCGACCCTAATTTTTTTTCATCATAGATTCATAGACAGTGGCTCGTATCTTACGTCATATGTGACGGCTTGAATATATCATTGCATATCGTAATCCCTTCCAATAATGAATCATTACTCTTCATATTCAGAAATAAAAATTTACAAATTGCTTACTAAGTTATTTAATAATGAAAAATTTAATATTGATATTCCGAGTTCAGATAACATATAACTTCATGTAGAAAGGTGAAAATTGACATGCAACAATAAATATATTTATTTTGGTTTTTTGGATTTTTTAAAAATTAGTCAGTAATGTTAGGTCAGTTGGAACCTAATTATATTGGTACACATAAAAAAGAATAAAATATAATCAGAAACCCCTTAAACCATTGACCTAAGAGGATTAGCCGGATCTCAGAGTTTATTTTAATAGATATTTTTTCTAGAAAAATGATAAATTTAGATTTTAGAAGAAACATAAAAGAGATATCTTGTTTATTGTAATCCCTAGTTATATAAGAATATAAGATTAGTTGTTTTGCATAAATATAAAAATATATTTATGAAATTCTTTTGTTGAGTACATTTTTGTAATTTGTCTCGCACCTAAATAGATAATATTATAAGCATCTTATAGATTTCACAAACAATGTGAAGATAATATTATTCTGTTTTTATTGTTGTTTTTTTATAAATTGTCTAACTATGATTCAAAGAATAACTGTTATCATAATTAGATGCTACTTATATGTTTTATGGTTAAGATTGCCTCCTACCTTTTAAGAAGAAAGCTTACTGGCTCAACACAAAACAATTTTGCTAAAAGTAAGACTGAACTTACGATCTTTCATTTGGGAAGTTACGAGGCTATCATTAGACCATAAGGCTTTGTGGTTGTTTAGTTTTACTTATCTATATTCTTTAAGAAAAAACAAAAAAACAAAAAAAACATAAAGAAATATTTATGTTTTAAAGTTTTTTAAAAAATAGAAAATAAAAGAGAATATTTTAACAATCTCCATTCCTTCTTCCTCTTCAACGGGAAGAAAGTGGAAGAAATGTACTATATACTAATTTGATATTTTGTTTCGGATTATTAGTTGTAAATTTTGCATAATTGGTTGTACCCCATTTGGTTATGTTATGATCTTATTTTGTTTTTTATTTTTAATCCTAATATTTTATACTTTTACAATTTAATCACAACACTTTTTCACTAACAATTTTGGTTCCTATACTTTTTATTTTTTATTTTTTTGTTTTACCTTTTGTTTTAAATTTTGTGAGTTACATACTGCAACGTGCGTATCTGGTCAACTTTTTTACTCTTATTTTTTCGCTTAACGGCCCCGTCACAACATGCAAGTCCTAAACGGACTTTGTTGTTGTATTCTATATTATATGTTTCACGTGTGTGGCTTGACGTTTTTACATCTACTTTTATTTTTGTTCGTTTTTTTCATTATTTTATTACATTTTTGTATGAGTTTTTATGATGGTTTTTAGATTTTTTGATGGCCTTGTTTTGGCATTGGTATTCCACTTGGTTTTTTAAATCTTTACTTTTTTACGAGTTAACACACCGTAACGTGCGTATGGGGTTCGACGTTTTTACACTTTTTTCCCGTTTAAAGGGCCTATCACAACGCGCATGTCTTAGATTAACTTAATTATTGTTTTCTACATTTTACGTTTCATGTTTGTGGTTCATTGTTTTTAAGTATATTTTCCTTTTCGTTAAGTTTAATTTTTTTTCGTTTTTTTATTTTTGATTATACAATATTTTTTGGTATTGATGGTCACCAGCGGTGCTGTGATATTGATGTTATTTAATACGGTTTTATGCCCCCGCAGCAACGCAAGGACTTGATACTAGTATAATACTATTAAAAACTTGGCTGGTGTATTGTGGTTGTACTTTAAACATTAAAGATCGTATTAATTATACACTCAATAATCCTTATATAGTTAACATATTAATTATATATATTATTAATTATCAGCTTATTTGTAAATTATGTGTTATATCTAAACTTTAATAGGTTGTGCCCACTTTTGTTTTTTTTAGTTTTCTTACTCTTAATCTTAATACGCCGCAACGTGTGTGTTGTTCAACGTTTTCACCCAGCACAATGCGCAAATCTTAGATCGACTTATTTATTGTTTTTAATGTTTTACGTTTTATGTGTGGGGTTTAATGTTTTACTTCTACTTTATGTTCGATTTTGATTTTCCCATTTTTATTTTTTTTAATACGAGTTTTTTCGTTGTTAGTGGTAGTTGATGGTGGTGTAAAATTGGTGTTATTTGACACGATTTTACACACCCGTTGCAACGTTCGGCGCTTAATATTATTTTTACCCTAATAATATTCATTTTTACTGTGTAACTATTCCAATGAAGTTTAATTAATGGATTAAAAGATTCGAGAACTCATGATTTTTTTTCTTTTTGTTTCCTCCTAAAATACTAAATGAAATTACATATTTCTTTTTCTCTTCTAATTATTTTTCTCTTCATTTTTTATGTCCTATTTTTTCTTTTAATGAACTCATGAAAAATGTTAGGATGAGTAGAGCATCAATGTTAAGTTAAGTTGAATCTTGTAAGTTTTTCTTTTCCTTGAGAGATGTCACCCGTAGGGATGCCGTTATCGAGGTAGATGCTTCTTATAAGTAAGATAGAGTTTTACGAGTTTAGTAACTTTTAAATAATAAAAACCACAGGGTTTGTAGCTTAATTATATCAAGGTGGATTGTAAATATGTTTCTTTTTAAATGGTTTAAGTGTTTTAGTCTCATATAAGACATGTGGTGTGCATTTAGGCGAGATTTACAGGGTCTATTAGTTATAGTTGTTCTAATAAAATAATTACTATAGTTTTTGTTTTAATAAAGAGTTATGTTATACAAATATCATTTTTTGTTATTTAAACATTCTATTGTCTTTATCTCTCTCCATGTATCTATATGTATGTATAAAGAGAGATAGAGAAGATGAAATAAATAGGATGTGTTTATAACATACCCCTTACTTTTATGTCATGTCTTCATATTTTTTGAACACAAGCATTACACATTTGAATAAGTTATACTTATCTAAACATAAGCAAACATAAAGTCCGTTTTTTATTTAGTTTGGCGCTTGAGTTTTTTTCAAACACTTAGTTTAGAAGTTACTATGATGGCATAGTAAATAGACCATCTAGACATAAAAGAGTCTGTATTTAAAACCACAATAGTTATTTGCATTTAGACTGCGCACGTTAACTACTAATGTAGTCAAAGACGTTTTACGCTACACAAGTATATGGGAGTATGTAAGTACACCTTAAGTTACAAGATTCTTGGTTGTTTGGTGTGAACCAAAAATATCCTAAAATGTCAAAGCTACCGTAGGAAATTATTATTATCCTTTGTAATATAAAAGGAATGTGACGGTATGAAGAATAGGTCCTCTAATGAACATAACATATCATGAATGTGATGTTTACGTCATTTGTCACTAACGTAACAACTAATATTTTTTATTACTTGTTTTGTTTAGTGTATGATATAGAAGAAATCTACAAAAATAATATGGATGTTTATCTTATAATTTTTTGGAGAAAAGAAGATTATTTACATTAAAAGAAGTTACAATGATTGCAATAAATGGACAAAGGACTCCTGGAAAAACAGGAACAGAAAATTCTTTGATGGCATTAACTTGTATTGTTGTTACTATGCTTATTCTAGCCTCTTTCTAGAATTCTAATATATAAAAATTAACTAGTATTAAGCTTTCTGCGTTACAACGGGTGACGTAAAGTCGTGTCTAGTAGCACCAGTGGCACACTACCACTAATGACTACCAACATAAAAAAAACTCGTATTAAAAAGAAATTAAAATGAAAAAATAAAACCGAATGAAAAGTATGCATAAAAACTTTGAACCACGTATGCGGAACTTAAAACATATAAAACAATAAGTAAGTCAACCTAGAACCATCGTATTGCAATTGAATTGTTAAACGGGAAACAAATAATGGTAAAAACATTGAACCATACATCCATGTTGCGGTGAGTTAACTCGCAAATTTTAAACCAAATTGTAAAACAAAAAGATTATAAAATATAAAAGTGTAGGGAACTAAAGTTAAAAGTAAAAATGTTAGGGCAAAATTATGAAAATGTAAAAGTATTGGACTAAAAAAAAGCTTAAGGAATTAAGAAAAGACAAAATTAAATACAACCTATTTAGCATATTGTATAAACCATTAAGCATTACAAAATTGATAATTAGTAATATATAATTTTTTGTTGTTCAAGAAAAGACAAAGGACTCCTTGAGTAACTAGGCACCAAGCCACTTGTAACTTTACCCGCATATATTAAAACTAGCTTTAATGAATCTGGGTATAATACGGGTTGAATACATAAAAAATTAAATAGAATAATAACTTATTAATTATTAAATAATATGTGATTTAAATTATGTGTGAGAAACTACTTTAAGTAATAAAATAATGATACTTTTTAAAAATTTGTTTTTATACTTTCTTTGTTTTTACTAAAAATAAATCAAACATTTCATTTAAAAACAAAACACATTTAAAAAAATATCATTTTTAAAATATTTCATGCTTTAAAAAAAGTAAGATGTACGTTCTAGAAAAATTTCTTTTTATAAAAATTTGTTTCTCTAGAAATAAACATTAATAAAAAGATCTATTTCTTAATCTTTTTAAAATAGCTTATAATCAAAAATAGAATTAAATAATATAATTATTAATTAATTGAGTTATTTAATAGGAGAGATAAACGAGAAAACTTTGTTAAGAGTGAATGTAGTATTGCCATGTAACATCTTTAATTACTATTTTATGTCATGTGTTATCATTAGTTACCCTTTTATTATAATACTATGCTAAAGTCGTGTGTGTTACACGAGACTATAATGTTGTTGATAATATTTTGTATATCGACTCTTATCTATATTTTTTAACATTAGCTAATTCTAACATTAGTAGGTTTTCTCTATTAATATTTATACATCTAAATAGTGTATAATATGAAATGAAATAAATTTATAAATAAGAACTTTAACTAATAAACAAATTAAATTGAACATGAAAAACAATATTTTAAATTCATAAACATCCAAAAATTTATTTGTATACAACATTTGGTGTTTTGTTGGTTATTTTTCTATCATTATCTAATATTAATAATTTTAACATCTATCTATTTTTAACTTGAGATAATACAATATAGAACTGATCATTATTTATGTTTAAAAACAAACCAACTTTGGATAGCGATTATTATTAGCTCTTGTTTTATTGTCATTGCATAACACATTGATAACAACAACTGTTTTTTTTGTAATTTAAAATAAATTCTTTTGTCTGAAGGTATCAAAGTTAACCGTGGAATAAAAATATGATTTTCAATATAAATTTTAGATACATCAAAACAATTTGTACATATCAAACGAACTCATATTAAACATATATAATAATATGGCAATTGTAAAGTCAGTTTTTCGGGATCGATAAACATCCGAGCATGTTCTTGACGGAAGGATGAACAACCAAAACCAAAAGTCTAATCAATAACACGAACTATCAAATATTGGTTTCATTGATAAAAACCTAACGATTACAAGCTCGTTACAACATAAGAATCAAGACTCTTGGCAAGGGGAAGATCGAGCATGATCTCCCCTCTCATCCGGCAGCCCTAGGCTCCGGGCAGACTTCCTCTCAATCCCTAATCTCTCTACACATTGAAACTGGTATATATAGGCCTCGGCCCATATTAGATGTGACTGGGCCCATTCGTGCGATTGGACCATGCGTATGGTTCAATCGTACGACTGGACCATGCGTATGGTTCAATCGTACGACTGGACCATACTTATGGTTCAGTCTTACGAATGTCCCAATCGCATCTCTTAGTCGCACGACTGAGTCTCATTCGCATATGCTCCTGCGAATGATCCAGTTTCATGTGTTTACAACATATCAGGTGTATAACATTAAGCCTAGACTATTCGACAAGCGACGGGCACACTATATACGACTATATATGCTCCAACAAATTCCCCCTTGGACGTTGCTTGCGAATAGTAGATAACACCACTTACAATCTTCAGTCAATCTTTGCTCTGGTTGCCAATAGAATCAAACGAAAACCATATTAGCCAACGTTGCCGATCCGTCAGGTTACACATATCCCTGAAAATGAATTTAGGCACAACAGCTTTCGTTTACTTTGTAGAACACCATCATTGCAGCAAGATTCCCCATATGACTGATTTTTCCAGATAATGACATGAACAGTTTTCCATTGCTTCAATCTTCACACAGGCTAACGTGATTATCATTAACAACTGCAGAAATTCCCCCTCACGTTCAGCATATCCCAATATATAAACGTTGTGCTCTCTTGGCGTCTTCATACGGTGTATTGGGCAAAAGGTTGAAGGTTCCAATCCACAGCTGACAATCTCAAACAAATCAGCATGCATGAAGATTCATCATTGAAAACCGGTTCACATCATCACTTTCTGATTGCGTCTTCACTTTCTCTATACATGGATTCCCCCTAAGAAGCAGAATCCTCTTTGTGCGGATAGATATAACTTGATTGGCCCATAAGTAGTCAGATGCTCCTGACTACCCCCACAAAATCAGCACCGATTGCTGACATCTTCTCTTCTTTCTTTCGTGTTCCAACTACATTCACCACTTCTGGAAGTCTGACGAATAATGGGGTATACATTGAACTTATTTGACAAAAGAACCTCAGGCTGAATATGCTTTGCTCATCCTCAAATCTATGCAAGAAGCTGTTCCAGACTCCTTTTTTTGTCTAGAACAAATGCGGATGAGTCAATGCGGATGGCTCATTCGTGCGATTGAACATACGACTGGTCCAGTCGCACGATTGAACATACGACTGGTTCAGTCGCAGGAATGGTCCATTAGCATGGTCCAGTCGTACGAATGGTCCATTCGCATGGCCCAGCCGCATGATCGCATCTTCACGCAGATTTCAGATCTGCAGCCGCCATGGCTGCCCAAAACCCTAATCTGATGAATTTTACGTGAACCGAAACAAGATAGGCATCATCAGATTCGCAAGGGTGATAGGAACGTGGTTTCGAGTTCGATTTTAACATAAAAACAACACACGTTACCAAATCGGAGCAAAACATGAAGAACACGAAGTGGATTTAACGTCAAGATCTGAACTTTGATCCAGAAATCAAGAGCTCGGGTTGCTAGAATGATTGTTAGATCATTCCAGCAGTAACCGGTGCTGATACCAATTGTGAAGTCGGTTTTTCGGGATCGATAAACATCCGAGCATGTTCTTGACGGAAGGATGAACAACCAAAACCAAAAGTCTAATCAATAACACGAACTATCAAATATTGGTTTCATTGATAAAATCCTAACGATTACAAGCTCGTTACAACATAAGAATCAAGACTCTTGGCAAGGGGAAGATCGAGCATGATCTCCCATCTCATCCGGCAGCCCTAGGCTCCGGGCAGACTTCCTCTCAATCCCTAATCTCTCTACACATTGAAACTGGTATATATAGGCCTCGGCCCATATTAGATGCGACTGGGCCCAATCGTGCGATTGGACCATGCGTATGGTTCAATCGTACGACTGGACCATGCGTATGGTTCAATCGTACGACTGGACCATGCATATGGTTCAATCGTACGACTGGACCATACTTATGGTTCAGTCTTATGAATGTCCCAATCACATCTCTCAGTCGCACGACTGGCCCATTAACATGGCTCAGTCGTACGACTGAGTCTCATTCGCATATGCTCCTGCGAATGACCCAGTTTCATGTGTTTACAACATATCAGGTGTATAACATTAAGCCTAGACTATTCGACAAGCGACGGACACACTATATATGACTATATATGCTCCAACAGCAATACACATAAAAAGAAAATAAATAAGTTTAAAAGTAAAAGCATGTAATACCTCTTTATAAATTGACTGTTGAAGTGAAATAATATAATCCAAAAACACAATTGTAGACAATGATATGTTAAATCATAATCAAAGAGGATGAAAGTTCAAATGAGAATGTAAATAAAGTCTGTCGAATGCGATATCATCAAACTTTATAAAGACAAATCGTGAGAGTCGTAAATCTGGGATGATTGAGAAATTTTTTAAAATTGAGTATGATATCATTTTCAAAAAAAGATACATTTAAATTCCTTCAAATTGAAGATGAATCAATTAAAAATTCTGTAACTTTTGTCAAGATTTGAATATAAATCGAGTATTTAATGGAAAACCACAATCAAAGAACCAATTTCATAGATAAAGAAAATCATAAATGATTTGTACAGTTTTTGTTGATGAATTATTTGAAAAAAGAAAAAATATCAGGTATGATTTAATTTCCAAAAATTATGTGTTTTAATTTAGGGTGAGATTTTCAAAATTTCCTTAAATATCCCTTGTATATAAGTTAAGTTTTAATCAAATAAACCTAGACTAATACTAAGAATCGATACATATTTAGGCGGGAATTGAAAAAAATAGAGGCTTAAAAGAATGTCATGTGACACTAATTTATTGTTTTATTAATAAGTATAGACTAGCTTTAGTAAACCCGTGTATTATATGGGTTGAATAAATAACATATCAATACAATAAATATATTAATCATACAATGTTATTCTAAAATATGAAATTATTGAAATAATAAAACTATGATATCAACTTTTTAAAATTATGTTTTTAAAATTTGTTAAAAATAAATATTTTATTCTAAAACAAACCGTATAAAAATGACATTTTAATTTTTTTCTTATTACAACTCCCAATTTTGATTATTGTTATTTTTAAAAATCGACCTTTTAAAAATATCAATTTATTTAGAAATAACCTTAATAAATAGATTTCTTTCTTAATTTATTAAATATTAAAAAGTACTATAATAATATTATTAGTAATTAAGGTAGTTATTTAATAGGAGAGAGATGCAGGAAAATTTTGGTGAGAATGATTGTGGTGCTGACACGTGGCACCCAATATACCATTTTATTAGAGTAGGAAGATTTTAAAGTTTACTTTGGATTTGTTGTCAAAAAACTAATGGCGATGAAATGGATCGAATATGAACAAGAATCAAATTAAAAAAACATACTACTTCTAAATTCATTTTTGTTGAAGAATGATTTTCATGGTGGTACCTACTAATCCCACCAACCTACATTTTATAGCAAACAATTAAAAACGAACAGTTGTTACAACTCAATAACCACATTACACAAACTACCCTCACAGTTTTGTTATTTATAGCATTGACCTTTATAAGTCAAAAAAGTTGACACTTATGACCTTTAACATTTTAAAATTAATCCAGCAATCTCCCCTCTTAATTCCAAAACCTCTCTGTCAAATCTTCCACTCCTGCCAAGCTCTTCATCTCTGTAAATTTCATCCTTGGTAACGGCTTTGTAAAAATGTCACCCTTTTGAAGATTTCCACAAAAAATTCCACTTGAATCTTGTTTTTCTCAATTAAACCTCTAGTGAAATAGTATTTAGGTTCAATATGCTTAGAGCTAATCTTGTTTTTCTCAATTAAATCTCTAATGAAATAGTATTTAGGTTTAATGTGCTTAGACCTACCATGAAACATAGGATCCTTCATCAGGCCAATGTTGATCTATTATCCATTTTCAAGACAGTTGTTTCTTGCTCGATCTTGACCCATCAATTCATTTACCAGACCTTGCAACCAAATAGCCTGACAAACAGCTATTGTAGTTGCCAGCCTCATAATTAGATAAAGCAATCATCTATTATTTTTGTGAACTCCATGATATAGGACTATTATTATAGATAAACACATTCCCTAATGTATATTTTCCATCTCCATCTCTAGCAACATAATTGTTGTCACTAAACCCATCAAGCTATCACCTTTGATCTTGCTATAACTAATGCTATAATGCATTGTACTTTTGGCATACCTGATCACATGTTTGATTGCTTACGTATGTTCTAGCTTCGGACTTTACATGAATCTTCTCAAATACCCGACATTATACATTAAATCAGGTCTTGTATGTGTGAGATATCTTAGAGACCTAGTAATCTATATTCAATCACATCAACTTCTACATCAAAGTTCAAAGATACTAGTTTTAACCATGGTTCCATAAGGATCTTAGCTTCATTACATTCCTCCATTCCAATTATACTTAAGATTTTTTGAGCATATTGTATCTTCTTTACAAAAAATGCCCTTTTTTCTTTGACTCACTTTAATTCCCAAATAATAACTGAGTAGTCCAAGATTTTTAATTTCAAACTTGGTTTTTATTTCTTGTTTAAATTTTCATACCTCTGGCAAGTCACTACCAGCAACTATCATATCATCAACATAGACAACAACCATAATCGTCCCATTTGAATATGATCTCAAATACAGTGCTGCTTCCCTTTGGCATCTGATAAAACTTAGCCTTCTCATGACTTCATCTAAACACCTATTTTAAGTTCTTGGTGCTTGTTTTAAGCCATAAAAATCCTTCTTCAATTGTAGAGCTTTTTCTCAGCTCCTTTTACCTCATATCCTTGTGGTTGTACTACATACACATCTTCCTTCAAGACTTACTTAGGAATGTTGCTTTGACATCCAAATGATACACATCCCATCCTAATTTTACTAACATAGCTAATATTAATCTGATTGTTTCCATCTTGGCTACAAGGGCAAACACTTTCTCAAAATCAATACCATATTGTTACACGTACACCTTTGCAACTAACCTAACTTTGTGCCTTGTTCTAGTTGCATCTTTTTTAGTTTATATAACCATTTCAATCCAATTGGTTTTACACCAACAGGTAAATCAACCAAACTCTAGGTGTTGTTCCTCTCAATGGCATTTATTTCTTCATCCATTGTATCTTTTTAAGCCCCAATAGTTACTGCCTCTTCAAACTTCAACAATGATACTATATTTACCATCAACAAGTTCTCATTGAACTCTTCTTGTATAATAGAGTTTGTTTCATATGATTCAGGTAACATAAAGTCATTGAACCTAGCTGATCTTACCACTTGTCTTCCTGACCTTCTCACACTAACTTTTTTGTGCATTTGTATCTGAACCTTGACTATTGTTACTTATAGGTTCAGGTTCTTGTGAACTCATTCTTTTAAAGGTTTATTACTCAGTCTCTTCTTGGTCAGTTCCCTAAGTATTTACATACCAGCCTTCATGTTCTACATTAAACTTACACAAAAAAAGGTCCGTCATCTTTGCCTTCAGGTTCATGGTTTGACCAATCCTATTTTCTAGTATCTTTAAACTCTGCATGTCTACTATCACCAACTTATTTTTCACTAGATTATATAACCTTTCACCTTTTGTTCCTTCTTTTACACCCAAGTAAACCTTAGGAACACTCCTATCTTCAAGTTTTGCAAGGTGAGGTTGTGCCACTTTGATATGTGCAATACATCCAAACACCCTAAGATGTCTAACACTGGACTTCCTCCCTTTTAGCCTTCATAGGGGTTCTTCCCTTTCAAAGGCTTTGTGGGCAACCTGTTTAACATGTAGATTGTGTGCCTTACAGCTTCTGCCCATAGGTTATGTGGCAACTTCATAGCTTTTTTAGAGACTTCCAGTCATGCTGAAGATTGTTCAGTTCTTTCTCTCTACCATCCCATTTGTTGTGGTGTGTATGGTGTAGTTAGTTGTATTTTAATGCCTTGATTGTTACAAAACTTTTTGAATTCAGCTTAGGTGAACTCTCCTTCACGCTCAGACCTTATGCACTTGATCTTGAGACCAAACTCATTCTCAACTAAGCTCTTAAATTTCTTGAACTTATCAAATGCATCACTATTTGACTTTAGCATATATACCTACAAATACTACCTGGTGTAGTCATCAACCAAAAGCACGAAATACTTATTTCCTGCTTGTGTTTGGGATAATGGGTCCACATAAGTCCATGATGATCAACTCCAAAAGGATTTGAGACTTGAACTCATTTACAGGAAATGTGCTCCTTCTGTGCTTGGCTTTCAGGCATGCTTCACATAGTTTGACTGGTTTCTCATACACTGGAAAACCTTTAACCACTCAATTAAGGCAACTATCTGAATGTATCTGTATGGGATTGAGCTCATCATTTTCTTAACAAGGAATACTTCTTGAAAACTTTCTCCTAGTTGTGTCGCTTGTTGCAACTGCACTCATTTTTCTAGCGAAATCATCAATACTTTCTTCTTCTTTCATACTAAGTCTTTCAAATTCATTTCTTAAAGAGGCCATTCTAGCTTTCTTGACCCTCTTAATCCCACAAATCTTGTTTTTATTGCTTCCAAACTGTAACATCTTGTATTTTTAGGTTAAATTAAAGTTAACCTTGTTAAATTTGTTTAAGGACCATTTTTTCCTAATATGATACTTATGGGGTTCTTATGTATATTGCTTTAATTTGTCTTTAATTTACTTAACTTGAAGGTTGATAATGTTAATGGATAAGTAATAAACATAATAAAGATTTTAATAATAACATTAACAAGAAAAGATAGTAAATGATATAATAATAATAATCCTAAAAATAATAATAAAAATTATAATGATAACATTAGTAATAATGATAATAAAAATATTAATAACAATACGACTACTACTACTACTAATAATATAACAATAATAACAATAATAATAATAATAATATAATAATAATAATAATAATAATAAAATTAATAATTGTAGAATATATTAAACTTAAAAAGGGTTTTAAAAGAAGGTTAGGGGGCTTATTGTCACTTTTGAAAATTTAGAAGAATGTTTTAAACATAAAATGTTAACCATAAAACCACAGGGACTAAAGGTGTCAAAACCAAAGCCCAATTCCCCCCTCCACTCTTTCACCCGTATTTCCGGCGGGACTATTCCGGCCACCGCCGGCGACCCTCCGGCGAGCCAAACCCCAAAAATCAATCGCATTTAACACCCAAAACCGTTCCAAATCGATTCCTTCGCCTATTTCGAACTTGAATGCATCAATTAACTGTCTTTAATCATCGGTTATGGGTGTAATCGAATGAGAAACCGAAATACTTAACCCACCGAACCGTTGCACCATTAAACCGTAATAATCATTCGATTAAATGAACCTAAACGACTACCTAACTACACCTAATCGTTCTCAACTCTCGATTACACATGAAACACACACAAATTGGCATAATCAAAGTTCTCTGAACCGCGACCTGTGCACACTCGAACACCATCAACAGGGCCTCAATACCTGAAATTGATAAGGGTTTTTTAGTGCTAGTGATCATTAGAAGCTACCCACGAGTTTAATTGGGTTACCATCGACAATTACGCATCAATCGTGCACCTGCGGCCGCGTTTTGCTCTCGGTCGATCTTGATAGCATCTCGAACAAAAAAACGGGTAATTGATCACGTCAAACCACTCGTCTATACACGGGGATTAAAAGCCCCATGATTCCAGTTATTTACAAAACCGAATTGAACTTTGATTTGGATCAAGAACAATCTAGGATTCATATGGTTTTGGGGATTCATTGAGATTGTGTTTTTAAAAAAAATTAAAACTCACGTTTTGTCAGGCTTAAGCGCCCCAGCCTAATGGTAAATTGTGCCCATGCGATTCCAGAGGTCCCGGGTTCGACCCCGGGCAACCTCCCATTTTTCTTTTTTGGGGCTTTTAGTCTTCAACAATAATTTTAAATATTTTTTTAAAAGGTTGGGGTGTGACACAAACTTCTTTAATTGTTTTCGTATTTGCTACTTACATTATCATCTCCTTGGGCATCGCTTTGTACATGTATGCAATAGCCTGATTGTTCTTCTTTGAGTCAATTTCTGTATCTAGGGAAGGCTCAATTACATCCCACGGACCGTGGACATTAAAGATTGCCTTTAACTTGATCGCCCAAATCGAGTAGTGGGTTATGGTGAGAGATGGGCATTGTAGGGGTATTATAGCTTCTTTGATGGTGATGGTTTGATTGTTGTTGGTCAATGAACTGGATTTCTATGAGTTCACCATCTTCATCTTCTTTCTTTGATACGGTGTACCAAACTTCTTGTTTGAATCCAATCCTTTGGATCGCAGATGTTCTACGATTCGATCCTTTGAATTGATTCACTAATCGCTTGATCCTTTCAACTGCTGATCGATCTTCAACACAAGTAAATCCTTTGAATTTTTGTGTTATCGATTTCATTCGATTTACTAAGCTCCGATACCGATTAATGGCGAGCAAATGGATAGGGTATAAACACGAATCAAATGAAAGAACATATTACTTTTAAATTCACTTTTATTGAAGAATGATTTTCATAATGGTACCTACTAATCCCACAAACCTACATTTTGTAGCAAACAATAAAAAATTAACGGTTGTTATGAATCAACAACCACATTACACAAACTACCCTTATATTTTGTTAACTACAACATTGACCCTTACAAGTCAACAAAGTTGACACTTATGACTCTTAACATTTAGGAATTAATCCAACAAAAATTACATAATAAACATAATTACGAAGATGAAAGATATATTAAGAATTTGACTTAGTATCATTAATCTACTTTAAATCATAGTCATCTTCTAGCTAATTCGCTACTCTTTAGCTGACCAATCTTTGTTTTGGATAGGGGCAGCCTTAACGGCTGGCAGGGTGAGCGATCATATAATACCAATCTCATTAGGGGCCTAATTTTTTGTAAATGTATTATATATATATATATATATATATATATATATATATATATATATATATATATATATATATATATATATATATTATTTATTTATAAGTCATTAACAAACTCATTTACAAATCCAATAGAAATTTAGCTATTTTAGCCTATTAAAGCTTAGAGCTCATTAGCATTTGAATTAGTTTAGTCTACTATTATGGCTGCAAATGAACCAAACGTTTAGCGAATAGCTCGTGAATAGTTAGGCAGAAGTTTGTTTATGTTAGTTTGATTTACAAATAAATGAACACAAACAAGAAAATTTTATTTGTTTAGTTAAACAAACAAACATAAACATATGTCTCATTTGTTCATTTATGTTCATCTGTTCATGTTGTTCGTGTACTTGAATGTTCGATAATATGTTTGTGTTTGTTCATTTAAAGGATTTATTTGTGAAAATTATGTTAAGTACTTATTTATCTTTGGTAATATTCGTGATAAAAATACAATTTTATTCTAAAATAAATATATATAATCATTTGTATATGTTTATGTTCAATAACTTTTATTTCTGTTTATTTATGTTCATAAGACATTTGTTTTAGTTGTTTGCTTTCATTAGGTTTGTTAAGTACTTGTGAATAATTAAGGAACATGATTTTTTTAATGAACAAACACGAACAAGAAATATCATTCAATAAGTGTTCGTGAACAATTTATGAACAAGTTAATTCATTAATAAACGAACACGAACAAAACCTTATTCGTGTTCGCTTGGTTTGTTCGTAGCCTTATCCACGATAATTATCAAATTTAATACCTATAACTACAAAAAAATGACTAGGGAGGCAGGAAAGAAGATCAGTTGGCTCCTCTGCCATTCAACATGATCAAGTTGAGTTTTAAAGGGCTGAATTCACAATGTCAAATTGTAAGGCACAATTTCTTCGGTTTTAGAGACGATTATAAGGTGTTTTTTAGAGACGATTCTAAGATGGTGTTTTTTAAAAGAAGTCTTCAGAAGCTCTTCTGTTTGTTCGATCAGACCACACACATACATTGTCATTTGCAGACTGTTTGTTTTTTCGAAAACATTTAATAAAAAAAACGTCTACACGAGCTCTTTTTGTGCAGATTTAATTCAACCACTTTTAAGGTCCATAGAGGGTTAAATGCCACCACCGCCACCGTCCACGACCACCGTCCACCACCACCCACCACCTACCGTCCACCACCACCCATCGTCCATCTCTAACACAATCCACCACCACCCATCGTCCACCACCACCCACCGTCCACCATCACCACCACCCATCGTCCACCTCTAACACAATCCACCACCACCCATCGTCCACCACCACCCACCGTCCCCATCACCACCACCGTTGTCCACCACCTCACCACTACCTTCCAACACTATTGTCAACCACCACCGCCACCATACACCGACACCAGTTTATTTTAGCAGTTTACAGATATTAAAAAACATACACTTTTGTTCTTGTAGACTTCATATGTTTGATCCACCTCTTTTTTTACATATGTCTGTAGATAGATCTTGTTTTTAAATAAACAAAAAACATTCACACTAGATTCCTCATCCCCATCCTTAAAATTACACTAAAAACACTATTTTTCTCTCTTATTCAGTTAAATAATATTTTTATACGTTTGTCATTATTTTTTCTATCTCCTCAATTTACAACCAATTTCAAAAATATTAAGAAATTTATGGGGATTGAAAATAATATTATTATTTAAGAAAATAATATTTTCTTAAATATAAGGATAAAAAGTAACATTTTATCTCTGCTTCATTTACAACCATTTTCTATAATATAGAGCACACACTCACATAAAATAAAAAACCTCTAACCCACAAAATCACATATAATGTGTGAAATTGATTGTATGATTTTGATTTTTGACATGATTCTAAGTCTCACACATTAGGAGAGCCTCACGATTCGTTTTAATAAGGAAATGTGATTATTTTGCTACAATAGTTGTGTGTTGTTTATTAATATTACAACTATTATCGTATTATAAACTTTTTATATATATTAGTTATTAACTTTATATTATAGGAGCTTATTTTTTCTACTCACCCCATGGCTAAAAAAGTTTCAAGGATTCTCGAGGGATAACCTGGTCTTGGATCCCACATGAAGTGGAATGCGGAGCTAATACGCGTACTTGGCTTCGCCATAGCCAATCTCATATAGCCCTTAGCCAACCTAACTCGGCCATGTGGTAGCCGAGATTTGACAGCACCCTACATGACTATAACCTAGCCGGGTGCAAGTAATGTGTCATAACCCTATGGCCCCTTCTTTAGGCCAGCTACCCCGTGGCTGTTTTAGGTTAACTGAAAGCTAGCCGATGGGCCACAAGTTGGCATTGGTTTAGTCGTGACACGTTTTGGCTCCCTTGATCGGTTATGAAGTAGACATCTTAGTCGGAAGAGGGGTATTTGGCACCTTCCTGTGATCTCAAAGTGGATAAATAGTGCTAAAAGTCAAACATTCATTTTGGCTTTTTGGATCAGTCAAACCTTTATTTTGGTAATTTCCTTTTGTTGAGTTTTGAAAAATGTCAGTCATTGTATTCATATTTTATAATATTTTAAAAATCCAAATATGCTATTAGTTTAACTAGTGATAGTCTCAACTCTCTTTTTGTATTACCATTAACAATTTGAGTGATAATTATAGCAGTTTACACTCGATTTACCTTTATGACCCAATTGATTTTACACATATATTTTATTTATAATTATTATTGTGCGAAATTTAATGAAAATTAAAAGTAAAAATACGATGATTATATTATTGGGATTGCAATTGTAAAGTTTTTGGTGTAAGAGCATTCACAATTTATGTTTTATTTTTATCTATATAATTATACTATAAATCACTAATTTTTCTTTCTTTTTCTATTTTATCATTATTTTTTCTTTCTCCTCTATTTTATTCATTATTTTTTCTTTCTCCTTCACCTACAACCACTTAAAGTATATTAAAAACATTATAGGGTTTTGAACAATAATTCTATACAGATTGAATAGTAAATTTTCTATATCATTCACTCATAACCACTTATAACCATACCATATAATATAAAGAATACACTCACATTGTTTAAAAAAACAGGTTGTAAATGATCTAAGTGATTAAATTATTAGTATGAATATCATGATTGAATGATAATAATACAAATGGCTAATATTCAATAAGTCTAAAAGTTAAATATTAAAGTTTGACTTATCATCATAAATCATGTGGTTCTGTAAAATAATGTTAGATGACGTGATGATAACAATTGGTCAAGAAGTCAAGCCAATACAAAAGGCACTTGATAAACTTTCCCTACTAGTTCACATTTGTTTATATTGCATTACAATCAATTCAAGTAATAACAAGTGTTTACATTACATTTATACAACTATTATCAAAGTACTCCAAAAGGCAAATCTTACATTGATAGTCTATTACAGGTGCCAAATACAAAAGCTGATCATAGCCAAAATAGAATCATGTGTAATTCAAAACGGGTCGGGTTGAACAATAATCAATTTTAGTCCTTTATTTTATTTAATATGTAAATCAACAATAAGGGTAATAACGATTGCACGGAAATCAAAAGTTATAGCATTACCATAAATCATGATTTTAAAAAACAAATTACAGAAAGAAAAAAGATTAATAGGAGACATCTAAAACCATCTAAACACTTAGAGACTGATTCAAAGGCCTGTTCATACACCCCACAAAACCATCTAAAACCCTCTCAAAGTCAAGGTGAGAGGGTAAAAAATTGCAGAAAAAAATGCCCATCAGTTTGTACCCATGAGATTAATAGTTTACAGCAAGAGGATAGTTGTCATGGTCAACAAGTCAACCACGAAAAAAGTTTGGTAAAAAACCCTCTTGCAAAATGAATCCCATACCAAAACAAGGTTGTCAAGGCATAAAAATGGTTCTAAAGTGATGAAAATCCCAGGCCCTTGGTTACCACATTAAAAACATCACAAAATATCACACGAATTGCTTGAGAGCCGAACGTAGATTCTTAATGAGATCCTTCATCGTCATGTCGAATTCTTTATCCATCTGCAAAAAGATTATATGGGTATGAATAATTTTGAACTAAAACACAATTATAACAAAAATAAACAATCTTTCAGCATAAAGATGTGAACTTTTTACCTGGGCAGTAACTGTTATATCAAGCGCGTAATTAGCAAAGGTCATTGCAGTACTGTTATCGACAGATAAATGAAGCTTCTCTAATTCGGTTAGAATCTTTTCAACAACACCCGCCTTTTTCTCACAGTGAATTCTGATCAAAACATTGTTACCAACGAATCTTGCCTCGATTTCAGGCAGTTGTTCATGAATTGGACCATCATCTGACGAAGAAATTTCACCAATGTCAGCTGAAACATCATATCTTTTAACAAAAACCACTGATTCTGTGTTGGGTCTTTTCTTGATCTGCTCCTCAAGTGTCTTCACTTTCTCTTGGAGGGTTTTCATGTGCTTGATTGCATCTCCAAGAACAGAAGCCTTATCCATCTTTTAACAATATCATACAAATTAAACCATGTTAGACACATATGATAGCAACCAACACATATATTTTCTTAAAAAGTTAAACAAAAATATTACCTTTTTAAGGCCAGGGACAAGAGCAGAAAGAGCTATGAACCTCTGACTGAGTTTTTCTCTTCTTTTTCTCTCTGCTAAGATGTGATCTGAGCAGGGGAGAGTTTTGTGTTACTTTTAGCACCGTCAACACCACCGCGATAACCATGATTGAATTCTGAGTTCTTCTGGTTCCCAAACTGAAGATGAGAAGTGAACCCATGGTTAATCTTGGAAGAAACAGTCATTTCTTCTTTCGCGGTCACAAGGTTACCATGTTGAGACAGGTTTGGATTCATCAAGGAGTGATCAGAGCTTATGGATGAATTCCAACTGCTTGTTTTGATCTGTTTAGTTGGTCTTGGAGATGGTTCCATAACAGGTTTGTAATAATCAAACACACTCACATGAGCATGAAGTTGATCCATGTTATCTCCAAACGTCGATTCGGCGATTGCTGTTGCATCTAGATGATCATCAAATGAGTTGACTGGACACTGGAAGCTGAAAGAAGGATCATCCATAGATACAAACTCTGAGAAGCCTCTGAAACTTGAAATCGCCATGACGAATGGACCGAATCGGCTCTGTGAGACAATTGATCAAACACTTGGTGTGCAAAAATGATCAAACCACAAGAACAAACCAAAAAGACCCCTGAAAAGTTGAAAACAAACACAATAACATCAGATTATGAAAAACCATTTAAAGATTCTGCAGAATCATGTTAAAGGTTTTACCTTTATGCTAAAATGAACAAAGGTTTATTAAACTCTCCCTAATCGCTTTGTCATGGAGAGATTAAGTCATGATTTATAGGTATAATTATGGGTCCAGTGTATGATTCTCTCTCTAGAGGTTGGCAATGTGCACAGGACATGCTACTTGAAGAAAAATGGTTAATTAAATCATGGTGGACAATCTAAAATGAGATCAATTGGTTATCAATAATAATTAATGCAATAATTAAGCGCTACTTGAATAAATGATTGGTGATGAACTGGTGATTTAGACTTTTGATCTACTAATTAGTAATTACTATCAGTGAAAAAGACATCAGCATAGTAAAATGATATAATTTTCAAAATGTAGAAAAATAGTAATCAATTATTAAAGGTGTTTCAATTACACAACTCTTGTATATTTTGCTTAAATCAAAACATTAAACTATCAAATTAAATCATCATCTGATTTTTTTGTGTCAAGAAATAAATGAAGGAGAAGAGGTGGGGTTTGGGATTTTCAATAATATAATTATATTCAAAAAATTGAAAAACATGTTAATTATATTATAATAATAAAAAAACACCTAAAATTTCACATTACCACTCCATAAAAAAATATTTTCTAACTAAAACAAAAAAATATGTTAAAAAATATTAAAACGTTTAATTTAAATACAACATAAAAAGTGAATGGCTTAATTGTAACACTTTTTATATTTGTATAACTTAATTTAAATATTATTTAAACTTGTTTATTATTATATAGAGTTACCCTTAATTTTAAAAGTAAAATAATCACAGAGTGCAAAGAGATATAAAAATTAAAAAAATAGATAAATACTATGCCTGAATTTTTTATTGTCTCTTAAAACGTGTATAAATTACTATTATAAAGTCTCATTAGCCATTACAGCTTGATGCAAAGATCTCGGAAATCAAATTAATGGAATACAACTCTTATTGTTGATTTTAGAAAAAGAATAAATATAAGTTTGCATCTCAAAATCATCTTCTATATTTTAAGTTAGATTTTTTTATAAATTTACGTTTAATGATTATAGGATATGAAATAACATTAATAGTAATTTGCATTTTAATGAATAGTAATTTATACAACATCTTTTATAAATAGTTATTTAATTTTACAGGGCTGACCAAGAGGGGTGGGGCAAGGGTGACCACCTAGGGCTCGATCTTTTCAAGCGCCCGACATTTTTTTAAAAATTATATAATTTAATATATATATATATATATATATATATATTAAAAAAGTATAAATTATTAATAAACTCATTAAAAAGATAAAATAACAATTTAATTATTTTAACCTATTAAACTTTATCTTAAAATTTATTAACATTTTAAATATTTTTACTCAATACTGTTACCCAATCTATACTCAATTTAACATGAAAACTTAATCGAGAACTTTGTTTTAAAAATGCTAAGAAAAATTTCGATTCGTTTAGGTAAGTACATTAGATATTTTGATATAATACATTTTTTTTGTTTATTGTTATAACAATTATCATTATATTATAAATTTGTATATATAAGTTATTCGGTTTGGACTTTTTTGATACGTCAGAGGGGTTCGTTTTTGTTGTTGTCCCTGATCCAAAATCTCTAAAGAATTCTGGGGACTTGGCTTGTAGTTTTACTGCGTACAATCAGCTCAACAGTTATCTTATGTTACCACAGTGAAATGCGAGGGTTTCAAGTCTTATACCCATGTATTTTAGGAGGGTTTTATATGATTTTTAATTTCCATTATTGCCTATTTTTTCAATAAACAACTTATATAAAAAATTAATATATTCAAATATTTTTCAAAATCTGTTTTTCTAACATCTAGAAATCTTCTAGGAACATGTTTCGAACTTTTCCTTAAATAGGCTTATATTAAACTATTTTCAAAATTGTTTTTTTTATTTATATCTTTTTAAGAGGGCCATTTACTATTTTTTTAAATGTGGTTCAAACTTTGTCTTGAAACGTTTTCGATAATTTTCTAAAATGTTGTTTTCACTCTATCTGAAACACTTCTATTTACATATTTAAAGGTTTTTTTTTCATTAAAACTAGTTAGATAGAAAAAAAGTGAAATGCTACTTGATTAAAATCGTGTTTCTTATATAAACGGTCCTTTAGATAAACATTGTTAAGAATAAACACTACTTTTGTGTTTACCCTCCTTAGGTAAATCTTTTATGCAAAAGTCACCATGCAGGAAAATAGAGATAGAAAAAAAAATTATCCTTCAATTTTATAAATATCAAAAATATTATTTGTTAGAGCCCAAAGTAAGGACATAAAGTGTGCTTGAATTTATGGTTGGAATTGCGATTACAAGTATCACTTTCATTGTAACAATGAAAATTATAATAAATTGGTGAAAGTAAATAATCCAAATTTAAAAAAATAAAGAACTTTGATTATTATTTAATAAGTTTTTAAGATATATAATTTATAACATTTTTAAATTAAAATTGTATTTGTTGTTTAATTCAAATTTACATCACATATAGTGTTATTTTGTAAAACCTCGTTTCTTATATAATTTTCATTATTAGAATTGTTTGGACTCAATTTTAATCATAGGGCCAAGGTACACATTTATGTGAAAGTTGATACTATAGCGATAGGATTTGCACAAGATCATGTTTTACGACTATATCGAGGGGTTTTAATAGTTAGGATCTTGATGTACTAACACATTTAGAAGTGTAGCCACCATCGGTGAGATTAGTGTTTCTACCAAGAAAGAAGGAGGTAAAATCTCGTTTACTTTGGTTTCACATTAAAGTAGTGTTTTGTATGAAACTCCTCACTTTCTTGTGTATGTCCACTTTCACACAAAAGTTGCAGGAGAGAGTTAGGTTATACAAATGTCCATGTGAATGCGGACTTGCATGAACATCCTTTGACTCATGCCTAAGTGTTCACACGAAAGTGTTAAGACTCCTGCATAAAAGTACTACCTTCTTACCCTTAATATGTTATACGAAAGTCGACCTAATTCACATGTAAACTTTTATACATATTTATAAGTAAATTGGGTTTTCTTTAAAGGTCAAGATAGTTTTATGGAACACTTTAAAAACTACTACAGGTTATGTGCAAAGTATATAAAGGGCAAAGGGTTAATATTAAAAAAAATTATAAAGTCTTAACAAATCAATAGGTTATTGGTCCTTCTAAGGACGTACACAATGTTACCGGTCCTTATATGAACACAATGTTCATAGGCTATGGACGCAATGTTATAGGTCTTTATATGGACACAATGATATGGCAGTGACTTTGTGGCGTGGCTATGATTGTACAACTGGGTTACGAACAGTGACGGAGCTTGAACATCTCCATAGGGAGGGGGCGAACTCGATATTTATATAAAAAGTTACACTACCGTACCAAAAATTTACACTACCGGCGAAAAAAGAGAAGGGGGGGGGGGCGGTCCTCACTATAGCTTTGGCTAAAGAAATGAGTTTATGATACTAGTATTACGTATGCTATGCAATAGATGTTATGTTATGATATGCCACATAATGTTATTTTGTGTTACATTATGTTACGTTATGACATGCATGTTTTAATGCATGATTAAAGTTGTAATAATATATGAAAACTAAAATTACTTAGCGTTGTTGATTTTTATTATTCACATCAGATTAAATGTATGTAGTGCTTGATGCTTTGTGTAAACATGATTTACAAGCATCGAGCATGAGGAGGCTACCTACTTGAAGATTGGCATCCCGGTGTTTATTTTTTGTTTGTGAACTCTTATGTCTACTTAAAGATTCTATTTGGTTTCATTCTTACACTTAATACCTTCTTATAAAACTAATCATGCTCATCTGGTTTAGTTATTTTTCATGTTTTTAACGCTTATTTCAACAACAAGAAATGTTCTCTTGAATTCGAGAACACCATCGTCTTGTGCATAACTTTTTTCAGTTTTCTATATACATTTTACGACAATTTTATAGAATTACAATCAAATTTTAAAAATATTTCAATTAGGTCTTTCAAATTTAAAAAGTGCTCCAGTTGAATCATGCAACTTTCATGTTTTGTTTAAATTATAAGTTTTAATATATTTTTTTATATTTTAATTAGAAAATATTTGTTGTTCTTTTTTTATGTTGATGTATAGTCATGAATCATGATGTGAATTTTAGCTATTTTTAATATAATTAAAATATTTTTTTATTTTTTAATATATAATCTATAACATCTATTAAAGTAAGGTTTCTTTTCACTTGTCATTATTTTAAATCATGTTTTTTATACTCGTCATTTTTCTAGATATTTACATATCAGTTTCCCCTCAAAAAAAATTATATCAACTTAAATACTTATACAAATTTCTCTCTTTTATTAAATGTAAATTCTTTTAATTGTTATGTTTATCTCTTTTATCTAATTTAATTAAATTATCTTTTTTTAAATAGATTTTATGAAAGAAAATAGAAATCACATATTTTAACTAAAATCTAAATAAAAAAAACTAAAATTTTATATAATATGAAATTTTCTAAAACACTCAACATTTTTAAACAAAATATTTTAAATCGTTTTGTTTTAAAAAAAATTATAAACATGTGAAATATTTTAAAACAGTCTTTTTAAAATAACCAAAATAATTACAAATTGGGTTTTTTTAAAAAAAATATTTTTATAAAAAGCTACTTTTATTAAAAAAATTAAAATGAATGTTTAAAAATGAAACTATTTATATAAGAGCGTTAAAAATGGTATAATTATTTTTATTTCTTACTATTACGTATATATAATTTTAATTCTATTTTATATTAAAATATTATACTATAACTATACATGTTTTTTTTACATATATATTTTACGTCAAAATTCAATCTGTTTATTTAATGAGTTATTAGGCTATCTATCTATCTTTAAAAAACAAAGTAAGCGTGAAACAATTTTATTTCTTACTATTACGTATATATATTTTAATTCTATTTTATATTAAAATATTATACTGTAACTATACATGTTTATTTTACATATATATTTTACGTTAAAATTTAATTTGTTTATTTAATGAGTTTTTAGGCTATCTATCTATTTTTTAAAAAAACAAAGTAAGCGTGAAACAATCGTAAACCTCATTATACTTACTTTCATATTTTTCTATATTATTAATAATAACATTGAATACTAATATTATTACTCATACCATTTTCAAATTAAAAAAATATATAATTTAATAAATTAAAAACCTATTTTTTATTAAAAACATACTTTTTATAAACAAAAAATTTATAAAAAACAAAATACAACGAAATTTTGAAAAAAATCATTTCTCTTAAACAAAATATTTAAAAATCACATTTTTTATAAAAAACAAAAGTTTAAGAAAAATACATCATTGTTTATTTACTTAAAGTAGTTATTTATACGTAATTATAATCATATTTTATCTTCAAGCATGATTTATAATGCATAAGTTTTTTCAATAATTATTTAATATTTTATTTATTTAATTCGTGTATTACACGGGAACTAACCTAGTTACGTATATCAAAAATCCCAACCCCACGTATTCTCCTCCATTCTTTCTTAACACAAAAGTACACGACAATAACTCGATTTAATAGTATAGTAATCCAATTAAGACAAAAATACGTATAACTAAAATTAATTACTATTACATGATACTTCCCTAAGTTTTATACAAAATGAACTCATTAGTTTCTATCATTAACCTAATAAAGTTTCTTAATTATAAAAAAGGCACAGGCTGTCTCCATGTGGATTGGAAAATTTCTTACCACTTAATCACGGCATTTGACCTCCACATTTTTCGGAAGCTGTGTTTTTGTCTTATTCATTTTACGTCAAATCGAGTCACCAAAAAGTTTTATATCGTTTTTGTGACAAATCGCATAAAACAAAAAAGTATTTTAGATGCTTTTTTTTAAACTTTGAGAGTGTATTTAGAAAGTCGTATTCTTTTAGGTAGATAGTAGTTGTGTTTTTTCTTTTCTTTTTTAACTATCATTGTTCTCTATAATTAACCCTTATCAACTTTCTCTATTTATCGCACGTTATATATCACTTTTATAGAGGTAATAATTCTTGTCATTAGACTAGAAGGACATAAACAATATAGTGGTTATGTAATCAATTGATATCTATAAATCTATAAATATTAATAAAATAATGTTTCTTTTGTCATTTGTCATCTTCTTAAATCATATTTTTGACACTTATCATTAATTTAAATATCATTACTTTATTTTCCCTTCAAAAAGGTATTAATGTAATTTAAACACTCAAACAATTTCTCTTTTTTTATAAAAATTAATTTGGTCAATTAATACATTTTTCTCTCTCATCTACATTTTTTTAAATTAAACTATGTTTTTAAAAATAATTTTTATTAAGAAAATTAAAATTCATATATTTTCTAAAACTTGAACCTTTTAAAACAAAATATTTTAAATCAGTCATTTTTAAAAATAATTATAAAAAATATAAAATTTTCTAAAAGTAGTTTTATTAAAACAACTAGAATAATTAGCAACTTAAGTTTTTAATAAACAATATTTTTATGAACAATAAATTTTTATAAAAAAATCTTAAAACAAATATTTAAAAATAAAACTATTTAGATAATAGGTTTAAAAATAGTATAATTGTTATATCTTTTGAACAAGTACTTATATATAATTTTATACATATCTTATATTAAAATGTCGTATTATAACTTTTCGTGTTTATTACTAACTATATTGTTTAATAAATGAGTTTCTAGACTATTTATTTATCTATATATCTATCTGTCTATAACTTATCTATTCTTTATTTATTTGAAATAACTATTTATATGCAATTATAATCATATTTTATTTTCAAATATGGTTTAATAATTCATGGTTTTATAATTCATATTTAAGAGTTATTAGATAAAAAATGTTAATTGCTTTTTGGCCTAGGAACACCCAGTGTTTAACTCACAAATTAGTGCGAGTTTAAGTCTTGCGAGTTTAAGTCCCGCGAAATAAACGATATAGGTGGATTTAGCAACATATATTAGAGTGTGTGTACGTTTGCTTTTCAAAAAAATTAAAAAAACAATTTAACACGTTCTTTCCATCATAAAGTAAGTTTAGTGTGATAACACCTCTATCTTTAAATGGCTTTCTAATTTAGTAGACTATAAGAATATTTTACATTGACATTCTTATAAATTCTTATAAATGTGAAACACCTAAAGACTTTCTATATTCATCTTAAGTTAGGTGGATAACGTCTATTTGAGATTCTTACTTTATAAATTTAGCCACTAATTTTAACCAAAAAAAAAGATATGACATTGGTAGCACAAGACAGCTCGAATGCATCGCGTGTTTTACGAGGGAGGATAACGAAAGTATGACCTTGGCAACACAAGACAGCCCGAATGCATCATATGTTTTACAAGGGAATATCATATATACACAACTTTAAGTGTTTGTACGCCTTGTTTTTAAAAGATACAAACCGCTAGTAAAGTGATTACTTCTAATCTTCTCATTTAACTTCACTTTCTATCTAAAAACTTGCATTAAATATAAGCATGACTAGCTTTCAATGATGCATTACTTTATTAAAATCAACTGCTAAATTAACATGATGGAAACAATTTGCGTACACACTATCATCAAGCAAAAGAGAGAAGAAGGTATGAATAGCAAAAACGTTAAACTTATTATAAATATATATTGAATAAAATGTGTACAACTTTTAATGCTTCTTGAACAACTTGATTCTCCTTTTGTCAAACATTCTTGGTGGTTTCGTTTTCTAGCATGGTCATCAACAACAACTAGTTGATTATTAAAATTAGTTCAATTAACAAATGCTTCATCAAATTCAAACATTAGTTGTTGAACCTACAATAATCCAATTAAACATTTGAATATTACGAAATGAAATCGGGTATATCCTTATGGTTTAATTTAATATAACCCCCTTAATTAAATAATAATATCTAAAAATTATTTGGTGATGTAATTTGGTATGCCGAATAATATGGATCGTAGTGAAGGAACGTTTAAAAAAATGTTTGGTTGGTCAATTGAACTCCAAACTTTCTACAACAATACGTGCGTAGAAGCTTTAACCATTGAACCAAGTTATATTATTGGTTGTATTCTAAATGGAGGTTCAGTTTTATAAAAATATATATAGTTTCACTCGAAATCGGTATTATAGGTTGCATTACTTGTTCAAAAACCAGTGGGATCGCTTGACCTCATACCCTGAATGGTAGTACGGGCTAGAAATCTTTTAAGAAATTGTGCCAACAAAATGCATGCAAGAAGTATAAAAAGGGTTTTGATTAAACGTGTGTTTGGTTCGTGAAAACTTTTTAAGAAATTGAAATTTGTTGAATTTTTGACTTTAATGGATATGCAAGGCGGTGAACTATGCGAGCCAGATTGACAAAATGATCGGGTCAAGTCGACTCTCAAATACATTTTCGCCCGTTTTTGAAAAAAGATATAAAATGACGAATAAAATGCTTTTAGGAGGTATCACTTATAGAAGACTTAATTTTCATAACCTATATAATATGAACCATTCATGAAATGATTGATGTATGAAGTAATGCTGCCACCTTTAAAATTACTAAGCTCTGATTCTCTTTTCTTAGTTTTAAATTTATCAGAAAATATTATATGTTAAACGTAGATGTATGGGATGTTAGTTATATGTTAAAGAGTAAAACACATATGCATATTATACAAGTCTTTATTGCATAAGTTTTTCAACGCTTGTGTTAATGAATAATTACAATCCCAATGTGTGTTTTTCAATATTTAAAATGGATTTTAACTCGCTGCAAAACACGCCCATATTTCTAGATACTACTAAGAACCATATGCATATAAAAAAAGGTGTCTATGAACAATTGTGCTAAACTACATACGAGACATTTAGCTTTTAACTTTTTAATTCTAAAATTAAACATCCACCTAGTTTAACTTTTCAAGAAAAAGTTACATCTTAAAAATCTAAAAAGATAAAAGAGGACAACAGCCACATGCTAATTTGACCCGAACACAACTATGCAGCTAAATGTGTGTAACCTCACCTAAAAACTGACCCAAACACGTTTACTTTTGTGGCGTCTCGAAGATTTACACCCAGATAACAATTTAGTTGAAGCGCGGAATCAGAGCCTCGTTGATTCAAAACATTAAGTCAGTGATGAAATGTACAAAGGGAATCAACCCATTGCTCAATCATTAGAAGTAACCTATAATGAGTCAACTACTCTTCAAATTCAATAGCAACATCTTACAAGATTTCATGATCATGGTTAGCTTATATGAACCAATAATTATACCAAAACTGAGGTAAGTTTATTGGGTCCTAACTACCATAAACTTAAGGGGGTGTTCCTTGATATACTTCTTTGCAGCTAATGGGTCTGTAATTATTTCATCTGCAATAATATTGGTTTATGAAAATAAATGAATTCTACATTATTCAAAAGCCAAATGAAGCACACAGATGGAGAAATCAAACTGGTGGTATGAGATGGTGTTTGAATGGGTTTGAAGTTGTAAATTTGTAGTAATCAGATAACTTCAAATATATTGATAGTGATGTCAATTGTCATTGCATCTATACTGTAGTTTATGTTTGGTTTTTAGTTCCCATGTGATTGATGTGAGAAGATTAGATTGAGTAAAATCTATCTTTTGTTACAATTACGAGGATCAGAGCTTTCAGCATAGGGTGCCTAACATTTTAAAATGCTTTGTTTGATTTATTACCATAAAGATAAGGTGTAAGGATGGATTTTGAAACAAAGCTCATTAATAAATAAACATGTTACTGTCATGTTTTCTATAAATTGTGTAAAATAATAGACACGTCCAGTGTAGATGAGCTTCATATCTACGGAAAGCCCCCTTGGTATGCTACATGTTATATATGACCAGTAAAAACGTGGTTCGATTGTCAAATGGGTCAAAATGGGTGATTTTCGTGGGTTACAAGAAATCCCGCAAAAAGCTGTTCAGAAAAATAAAGTGGCTGACCTGTTTTTGTAAAAATGCTATAAATTCAACCGCAGATCCAAAAAAGGCGTATTTTATATGGTCGGAAAGCTGTCAGAGTCTTCTTCGGTTCATATTTGAGCATAATGATCTAATTCAGCCATTCTGGTGTTAAAACACCGGCTTGAGTAGTAGCTGCGCAGAAAGTTTTGCACTGGAATTTTATTTTGTATGTAACCAAAATGATGTCATCTTATTATTTTCATAACGGAACTCAACATAGGTAATTTGTTTACTTAGCCATCCAAATGGATCATCGATTACGTAAATGTGGGGAGGAGTTTAGTTTAATAGGTTAAAGCATACATTTGAAAGAATGTTACTTTTCTTTTACCTGATTCTTGTAAAGTTCAATCTTTTGGAATGTTCTACCAGGAAAGAAGACTTTTAGCATTGACTTGTGTTTTACAGTTTCTGTAGGTCAAGTTACTTATTGATTTTGGTTTAGAAGATTTAGTTTAATGATAGTTTAAAACAATTCATCGTCAACAAATTCCAACATATTGGAAACATTACAGATTTTGATATTGCTTAATCTGGGATTAAATTGCCAATGGCACCTGATTTGATAAGGCTCCATATCGTTGTGCATGTTCTTGGCATTGTATGTTTTGGTTGATGGCCGGCAAACAAACATCAGTAGGTCGGTTGATTCTTAATTGATAGTGATGTCAATTTTCATTGCATCTATACTGTAGTTTATGTTTGGTTGGTTGATTCCGGTTCCTACATGTTTGCTGTGAGAAGATTAGAGTGTGTATAAGATATACTTTGTATCAATTAACAGGGTCAGAGCTTTTCATCATAGGGTGCCTAACATGTTAAAATGTTTTCTTTGATTTATAACCATAAAGGTTACTATTGTTCTTACAATAATTTACTGCTCATGATGTTTCCATAAGTTACAAAATATATGGTACGACAGATATCCCAATGTATTACCATGTTCTAGTGTGTAAATTTAGGACATTACATAGTGGCTCAACAAAGGAAACGATAAGCCGGAGCTTATGGCGGTAAATTATGAAAGGTGTGGATGAATGCATGGTTCATTTTAAAACGTTTGTGATTCTATTAAGGTAGTTTGTTTTCGTCGGTCTGTTCCACCTAATATCTTTTTATGTACCATACTGTTAAACCTCAAATGTTTTGTCCTTTGTGTAGTCTTGACCGCATACAATTTCTAGATACATAAATCAAAATAGCCAGTGATATAGGCATACTTTAAAAAGATATGTAATTGTTTATGCCAAATCACACATTGTCAAACCCCTATGCTATAGAGTTCATGAAATCATACATGTGTTTGTACTCAGTCACGTAACTAAAAGCATATGCCCAGTGAGGTTGATTGTTGTTGCAGTACTGCAAGCGAAAAGCATATGCCCAAGGAAGATGATTGTTTTTCCAGTACTGCAAGCTAATTTGAGTACGACTGCAACAGAAAATCTTTTAAGAATAACATCGTGTCAATATAGATCCAAGATTACATGCTGCTGCTACTACTCTTTAAACCAGGTTCAGTCTTAGTCTCTTCGGCTGCAAGGAAAATAATGAACTTAGTCAATGTAAAAATCCATTTATCGTCAAAATACGAACATACAGCTTCATTCAACTACTTTAAGAACAAAAGGGTTGTAGGAGGAATTATTATGTACATTGCTTGACAGAGAGAACACTTTTCCCCCTAATGTCATCAAGGGCGTTCGTTTATATTTACACGCTAATTATTTATACAAAAGTAACATAATAGATAAAAGCTATGTGTGGCTCAACCCGACCCGGCCATCTATAACATGCAAAAAAACACTGTTTAAACTTTCAATCTGAATTTTTAACCCACTTTGACCCGTTACACAACCCATTTTGCCCCTATAAAAAGTAATCCATTTGACGAGAAATGTCAAACTGTTTGGCAATTTATGCAAAAATACATCATACTTACATATTTCTTCGCAACTTCTTTGAGAAACTTATTTGGAGAATCCAAATATTCAGCACAATCGTTCTTTACAATTGTAGAAAGGTCATCTCTGCCGGCATTTTCGAGATTTCTTATCATAATTGTTAAGGTTAACTCATCTGGTATGCAACCTGATGCTTTCATTGATTCATATGTCTCCATTGCCTTCTCTATCATGTCCACTTTAAGATATGCTCCGATTAGCTCTGTATAGGCCCTTGTGTCTGGTTTTAAGCCTTCTTTTATTAGCTCGGAGAAAAGCTTTTCGACTTTATCTATTAGTTTCTTTTTCCCAAACATTAACATCAAGTCCCCGTATAGAGAATGATCTGGTTCGTACCATGCTTCATTTCTGATAAATTCAAACACCTGACACCTGATTGCATATCAGATAATATGTAACCTTGAAATCATATAATTACATAAACAGAATTTTAGATCAGCATGTCATGCAAAACAAAAGTAAAGGGTTGTATGTCTTTCTTCACCCAAATATTGTTTTCCCAACTCTCAAAAATACTCTGAAAAGAAGGAAAAAAAGTTCATTTTTAAAATATTATGAATATTTGATGAATTAGTTATGAAATGAAGGTGCTGTTTGTTTTTTCTGCAGGAAAACGTCTGCAGTCTGCGGACCACATCTGCAGACATTTGCAGCAGAAGAGGTGGACCAAACGTTTTCAGTCTGCAAGAAAAAGACTGTTTGTTTTTAACATCTGCAGAATGGCAAAAAATATTCTGTAATTAGATTAAACCTATTTTTTAAACCTATTAAATTAAACCTATTTTTAACACTTGTTTTCTTGGACTTGTACCACACACACACATCCGTACGTACATACAACATATATACACATCCATACGTACAAGCAACCCGCGGGCGAGATGCGGGGAGGGGGGTCGGCGGGTGTAAGTAGGGTAGGTGGAGGCGGTCGGCGGGCGAGTTGGGAGGGGGGGCCGGAGCAGGTGGGGGGAGGGGGAGGCGAGGGCAGGTGGGGGGAGGGGGGCATCGATGGTCCGGCCAGTGGAGGGAGGTGGGGCGGCGATGGTCCAACCGGTGGGGGTGGTGGGGCGGCGGTGGTCCGGCCGGTGGGGGTGGTGGGGCGGCGGTGGTCTGGCCGGGGGGAGGTGGGGCGGCTGATGGGGGAGGTGGGGGAGATGGGGGAGATGGGAGAGGTGAGAAGAGGTTAGAAGATCTCAGAAGACAGGTTCACATCTTCTCCATGCAGACCTCCTGCAGACGTTTTTTAATGAAACGTCTTTCAAAAAACAAACACTCGGCGCACTCAAAACCTCTTCCCGCGTCTGCGTGCGCGCAGATGAAGAGGTGGGGAAAAGGTTTTGTTAAAAAAACAAACACCACCGAAATTTAGAAGGTTGTATGGATTGAAACACACTTTAGATGACTTTTAACCCATTTAACTCGTTCACCTTTCAGCTAAATTATTTATTTGACAAGAAGCTCAATCCAAATCAACCCATTTATATATAAACTAGTTGAATTGCTACCTCTACCATTCTCATGATAGATGTACACTTTGGATAACAAGAAGACCAGTCAGCCTACATTTAAGACTACTAAAATGCTTATATCAAACAACCACCTCTTTGTTACAAACAACATAAATAGAAAAGGTTTGTGTTTATTATGTTATTTGTTCCATGTCAATTTCAGAACTAAAAACAAATATTTTGGCCATTCACGTAAAACTCTAGCTTTAAGAGTAAGAACTGTTGAGGTGCTAAGGCCTTAGGGCTTTCGGATGGAGTTATGGGTCTGGCCCATTGAATCTTCTTTAAACCCTAATTATCTTTATATATAGAGCATGTCATTCTATTGTAATCTTGTCCCTTGAGCTTAATAAAAATACCTAGTTGCAAAGAGTGGACGTAAGTCATCTTGACTGAACCACTACAAATTATCATGTTCTTATTGTTTTCATGTGCGTGCGTATAACAGTGTGTTTATTTCCAAGGAAAAGAAAGCTACTATTCATGATGGTGACATGCTAATTTTTGAGGTTGAAAACAATGTGGATTCTTGGATCATGAATTCTGGTTCTTCGTTTCACGTCGTACAAAACAGTGAAATGATGGAGAATTTGAAAACAAATAATTTTGGGAAGGTACGTCTCGCTGATGGCAGAATGCTTGATGTAATGGCCATGGGTAATGTTGATTTGGTGACTTCATTGGGAACTACATAGAACTTGAAGAATGTCAAGGTGATTCCAGGTTTGAAGAAGAAATTAATTTTTGTTAGTAGATTAGATGAACAAGAACTGAAAGTCAAGTTTGGCGATGATAAATGGAGGGTAATCAATGGGAACCAGGTGATTGCTCATAGTGATAAGCATGGGTCATTGTACATGGTGGAGGTACCAACCGAGGGACTGATCAACCCGCTTAAGTAAGTCAAAATTTGGTTCGCTAGATCTGCTGCTAAGATAGTTCATTTTGCAAACATGAAGTCTGGAGTAAAAATTGTAACTGAATGGGGTCATAAGTCTAAACCAGTAAGAGGATTTTGTGACAATGGAGCATGGGGCATGTTCTAGGTACAACCAAGAAAAATTATTGGGTTTTGAAGACTACGACTGAAAAAAATCTCTCCTGGTGATTGTTTGCTGGATTTGGAGAGTATTAGTGGTTCTCGGTGTATCTCTGAATCTAGTGGATCATGTAAACCAGTTGAGACAGAGGATGGTTTGTTGGTGGAATTTTCCACGACTGGGTTGGAGCTCGGGGGAGCTTCAACAGGCCCTTTCAAGTAACTGATGAAAAGGGGGCTCTACTACTAGGGGATTTGGATTGAAATCTTAGCTTGTTCTTTGAAAGTTAAGGCTTGAAGGATTTCTATTACTTTAAGATTACTGATGACAGTGTTGTTTTATACTTAGATGGCTAACTAGAGTATTTGCAAGGCCTTCAAGTGGGAGATTGTTGAGGTGTGAAGGCCTTAGGGCTTTTGGATGGAGTTATTGGCCTGGCCCATTGAATCTTCTTTAAACCCTAATTATCTTTATATATAGAGCATGTCATTGTATTGTAATCTTGTCCCTTGAGCTTAATAAAAATACCTAGTTGCAAAGAGTGGACGTAGGTCATCTTGACCGAACCACTATAAATTCTCATGTTCTTATTGCTTTTGTGTGCGTGCATATAACAGTGTGGTTATTTCCCTTGTGTAAAGATACCTAACAAGAACGACTTCAATGTGCATACATGTATACTATCACTAAGCAAGTTAAAAAGATATAATACAAAGATGTTCATAGTATAAACAAAGCTTGTTTTTGTTGCCTAACATATTTCAAGAGTTAATGATCTTAAATTCTTAAACAAGAAAAATATAAAAAGGTTGCTGCCATGCCAAAGAGAGCTATACAGTTGATGCCTATTGATTTTCTGATTCAAATTTCATAGATAAACCAAGAACCCACATAGATGTTGCCTGAAGGTACCAAGAATGTCATGTTACCACCTTGGTTTTAAAAAACACATGGCGCTCCGATACATTTTGATCCCAAAAGCCAATGGCATTCGATAAAAATTACTTAAAAATATTTATAGATAATATATTAAACTGTAAACATACAAACATCAAAATATAAAACATCTTCATCATCTCTGGCAAGATTCATTCTATCAATGGCCTAATTTGTTAAAATACCACATCCTACTGCTCATTAGATGGTTAAATCTGTTCAATTAATGCTTAGATTTGTTCACTATTTCAATAGACAGGGTGAGTGAATTCATTATATTTAAAGATAAGTTTTGATGATTACATAAAATCTTATATCAAAAACTCTAAAAGCCGAAATCTCATGAACTCGTCATAGAATATGCAAGTTCAAATTTTGTAAACTAATAACGTACCTTTAGAGCAAGATCCAAATGTTGTTGCCTTTGCAACTCAGCGAATGCATCCAACAAATCATCCTTTAGGAGACGATTGAGCTTAGAATTGAAGACTTGATGCAGTTTAGATGGGTCTTTTGCAGCTAATTTGAGGGATTGAACTGCGTGTATTGCTTCTGTTGACAAAACCCCATCGCTCTGGCGCCTCGTTCTCAAGGGTTTTCTCAATCCACAGGTTATTGTTGCGGTATATCTCGATTGAAGGTTATCATATCCAAAGGGGTCCAAAGCCGATTGTAGAAATTGAATTCTCATCGGAGAGGAACACATGGTTGTCAGCATCTATGGGGAAATTGAATATTATTGGTTGTATTCTAAACCAATAATATTAAATGGATCACTTTTGAAAAACCCAATATCTTAAACAAAAACTAGTCAAAGCTATTAGCACAACATTTAACCTAGAGGTGGGCCAAAAAAATCGGTTTGGGACCCGGTTCGGCCAAAAAAACCGGAACCGGTTTGAGGCCCAAACCGGTTTGGCCAAACCGGTTTCAAACCGGCCCCGAACCGCCGTTCTTGACCGGTTTATCACTTCGACGTTCCAACCCGTTTCAAACCGAACCGGTTTTTAAACCGTTCCAAACCGTCCCAAACCGTTTCCCAAACCGGTTTCCCAAACCGTTTTCAAACCGGTTTCCCCAACCGGTTTCAAACCGGTTTCCCAACGGCTATATAGCCGTTTTTTGCAATTTTTGACCGTTTTTTTGATGTTTTTTACCATTATACCCCCACTAGGTTACTTATATATGTATTTGATGTTTTGGTTGAATCACAACAACTTATAACACTCTCTACTCTCAAAAATCTCAAAAACGCTCTCAAAAACGCTCTCCACAAATACTTTCGTTTAAAACGCTCTCAAAACGCTCTCACAAAAATCTCTGAAATGGCTTCAACAAGTGCCAATCATCCGTTGGTTGTGAAGCGTCTTCAAGCAACGTGGTGATAGCAATCTTCCTACGAATAGGAACCCAAGTATGGTGCAATTACGATTTATGTCAAATGGCTAGCGGTCCAAACAAGGCTCGTTGCAAGTTTTGTCATAATTTTTCAAAAAAGATGCAAACACAACGTTGAAAAACCATATTGCAAATAAATATTGTAGAGCGTTAAAAGGTGAACCTTCTCAAGGTCAAGCTTCGATGACAAACGAAGGAAATATTTGGGCTTATAACGTTGATGCGGTTCGGGAGCAAATGGCGCAATTTGTAATTCAAGAAAGCTTGCCATTCAAACATTTCGACAACGAACGTTTGACTCGACTCATTCAACGAACTCTCCAACCTCGTTACACCAATGTAAGTCGTGCTACTCTTCGAAGAGATTGTTTAAAAATATGGAAAAAAGCTAAAAATGAATTAATATCTTATTTTGAAAATTTACAAACCGGTGTTAACTTAACTAGTGATGTTTGGTCGACACCTCACGGTTCACCGGACTCGTACATTTGTGTCACCGCCCATTGGGTTGAACCCGATTCGTGGCAAATGATGAAACGTACGATTGCGTTTGAATTGTTGATTATCCTCACACCGGCCAAAACATTTTTTATCTTATTGATAAAGTTATTCAAACGTATAAATTAGAAAACAAAATATTTTCTATATCTTTGATAATGCTTCAAACAACACTCTTGCGATAGATCATTTGAAATTAAAATATAAACCAATATGTGAGGGTGTGTTTTTTCATAGTCGATGTGTTGCGCACATCATAAACTTAGCCGTGCAAGACGGTTTAAAAACGATTGAAACATTAAAGATTGTTTTAAAAGAATGTTACGTGATATTTTTAGTAACAACCAAAGATATACTAATATCGCAAGTTTTGTAAAGACGCAAATACTAATGTTTAGGTCCGAATTGGGACGTACCAACACGATGGAATTCCACATGTAACATGTTTGAAAAGGCTATTGAACAAAAAGAAAGTTTAATAGCCTTTCATAATAGTTTGGTAAGTCGGGGAAAGGAAAATTCTTACCATCCATCGGGTTGGGCCATCATCGAAGAAGTAACAAAAATGCTTCAAGTTTTTAAAAATGCAACTACATGTCTTTCTGGAGTTTATTACCCAACGAGTCCGTTGGTACTACACCAAATTTATTTAATGACTTCAAAATTAATGAATTGTCGTGTAGGGGTAGACCTTATTCCGATATGATACCCCCAATGAAAGAAAAACTTAAAAAATATTTTGAAGAAATGCCACCCGTTATTACATGTGCCGCTGCTTTAAACCCTTGTTTAAATTTGTTGGGGGTTGAAACTTTACTTGATAAAATTACTTTTAATTTGGATTTAGAAGTTGGTAAACCAATGTATAGTAAAACTTTAAAAGCGACTTTCAACAAACAATTACAACAAATGTATGATGTTTATTTATTAAAATACGGGGAAACATCACAAATCCATGATGCTTTAAGGCATGCGGCAAATGCCGAATGTTCGAATGATCCAATGTTTGATTTATATAATACTTTAAGGGATGAATGTAATAAACGTCAATGTGGTAACACTCCGAGTAGTGACTCGGGAGGTATGGTCTTACAAACTTTTTATCGACCATGACTCCACATGAATTTAAAAATTTTGACTTGTTGGCTTGGTGGAAAGGTAAGGAAGATCAATTTCCCATCCTATCCACCATGGCCCGAGATTTACTAACCGTCCAAGCTTCTACGGTAGCTTCGAATCTGCTTTTTCTGTTAGTGGCAGGATTATATCAATAAGACGAACTCGACTCACTCCACAAGCAGTTGAAATGTCAATTTGCTTGAAAGATTATTTGGATGCCGCGGAAAGAGTACAAGACAAACGATCGCTTGAAGGAGAACTGGAATACGAAGCAGAATTATACGAGGACGAGGTAGAGAGCGGATTGACACCAGGAATGACCGATGATGAAGCGGCATATGATGACTACCTTCGTAACAGTTCCGGTTCTGGTGGCGAGGAATAAACGTACAAGTATAATACGAACGAAGAAACGACTATGTTAAATGTTTAGTTTTAAATGTTTAAATTATTTAAATGTTACGAATTGTTAAAATGTTTAAATTTTTTATAAATGATATAAATTGTTTATAAATGTTATTAATTGTTAAAATGCTTAAATTGTTTATAAATGTTAATAAATAGTATATATATATATATGTTTATAAATGTTATAAATTGTTTAATTGTTTAAATCGTTTAAATGTTTAAATTGTTTAAATCGTTTAAATGTTTAAATTGTTTAAATGTTATAAATGTTATAAATGTTATAAATTGTTTAAATTATATAAATTCTTTTAAATTATATAAATTATATAAAAATGTTATAAATATTTATGTTTTAATTAAAAGTTTAAATTTCGTTTGAATATAACAAAAAAAAAAAAAAAAAAAACCGGTTTGGGCCCGAACCGGTTCCAAACCGACCCAAACCGGTTTGATAGGTTTGGGTTTTTACGGTTTTGAAACCGGTTTGAACCCGAACCGGTTTGGGGCCAAACCGGTTTTGACCGAGTTTGACCAAACCGGTTTCGGTTTGGGACCCGAACCGGTTTGGGCCCCCAAACCGGTTTGTACACCTCTAATTTAACCTTTGCAGATAGAACTGAATCAACTGATGGGATATATTGGCATTAGGTTTCCATATTGAACAAGGCTGTGTTTAAAAAAGCGCTCTGAGGCGCCGATTAAAGCGCGAGGCGCTAGAGGCGTTTGGGATAGTGCTTCGTTCATCGAGAAGCCGGTTGTACAAGAAACGCTCTGAAGCGGCGCTTCAGGAGGAAGGCGTGAGGCGCCGTGAAGCGGTGCTTCATGTATGTTTGGTCTAAATCAGGTCTGGTTAAGTATAGTTAAATGTTGAGTTTTTTATTTAAATCAATTTCTGGTCCATCTTTTTACTTTAAATTTATCGCAACAGGCCCAACCCACAACTCCCTATCATTTAAACAAAATCCTTTAGATTAAAACCCTAACTCATCATCGTTCTTTAGTTCCGGACTTCCAGCCCCATCGCCATTCACAACACCAGCAACGTTCACATCAGCGACATTCACATCAGGTCTTACTCCAGCCCTTCGGTTCTTACTCCATCACCAACGACGTTCACATCATTTGAGACACTTATTTATCTTTTTAAAGATGTTTAATTATGTTCTAAACTTTAAAATATAAGTATGTTTTGTGTTTATGATTATGAAGTGAAATGTGTCATGCATAATATATTTTTTTATTATTATTTTTAGTTTTAGCGCCTCGCATACGTGAAGCCCTCGCCTCGCGCTTAAGGCGTGGCGCCTCGAATTTTGGTACCTAAACGCTTCGGAGCGCCTCACGCTTTTTTAAACCAAGGAACATGGTTCTACAGTCGGTCCATGACCCCTTATTTGTGCACTGTATCACATAAAGAAACCCAAATTTTTATAGCAATGCTTATGCACCTCATCTCAAGCAGGAGAAATTTTATGCTCCAAAAAGGCTGATAGAATAAAATGCATCAAAAATCTATTTCTTAGATAAGTCCCATTGATATATGGTCCAGAATGTAAATGGTAAATCCCATTCCACAAGAACAGAACAAAGTAACAATGTGCATAGATACTGGACTACATAAGAATTCTCATGAGAAAACAATGAACAACTATCATACATAGTACAGATTATATTTCACAAAAACAAAAACCTGTAATTTCACTGCATTTGGTCATGTAAAAGTAAAACCGATTTATAGACTAAATTTCAGAACTAAAAAGCAAGCCCTAGCCAAACAAATGAGAAAATTGAAGTTAAGTAAGGAAAATAATATAGGAAAATCCACTTTTGCAAACAACTAGGGGTTCAATTTCAGAACATAGGTGGATTAGGGAACTGAAACTAGCAAAACCATCAATTCAACGGGATAAATAAAAGTAAACAGAAATCAGAATAGCAAAACGTAGATGATGAGTGGATAAAGGATTGTGATACCTCTCACCGGAAATAAAATCGGCCAACGGTACACGTACGGTCTTCCGGTGACCTTGTGCATGTTTGGGAAAAACTACTTTTTGATTTTTTGATTTTTTGGAGGGGTAAAAAAACCAAAATACCCCTTCAAAAAAGTTAAAAAGATATTTTAACTTTTTAATTTTTCTAGAGGGGTATTTTGGTCTTTTTACCCCTCCAAAAAGTTAATAAGTCAAAAAGTTGTCTTATCCAAACATGCACTTTATAAAACCGCTTCAGCGCTTTAAGCGGAACAATTTTAGCTTTAAGTGAGAAGATAATTTTATTAATTTTGTGAGCACGAATCGTTTACTAATTTTCGTTCAAATTTTATCTTTCGTTTTTAAAATTGAAAAATTACAAGTTTAGTAATAAGATAAGAAAATAACACACTTCTTTCTTGGGTTAAATGATCGTTAAAGTATTTCCATTCAGTAGCTAAAAGTTGACCATATTACACTTTATTTTCTACATTCAAACCAATCTCAACTATCATCACTCCTTACCACCACCACCACCACACATCCCCGTCTTCACCACCACACGGCACACGCCACACTCCATCTCTACCACACCACTACCGCTCCATCTCAACCCAATCGTGCGACTTTTTTTGTCATTTAGATTTCGTGGTAATAAGGCTTGAGGTTATCAGCTGGTTGCAACATCAAGTTGACGTAGTTCTTGCGGTGAGAAACGTTGATTCAAGGTACGTAACCAACCAATTGTCAAATTTAAAAGTGCAATTGTCATGTTCATGGAGTTAATTTTTTTAGTTGAATACGTTCAAAACAACAAAAGATATTACAACAATACGCGCAAATTTTCTCTTTACCTTATTTTTTTCATGTTTATGCATAAAATTTAGAGTTAGGGGCTGTTTGATTACACTGACTGAGTAAGATCTGACTGAGTCAGAAGCTGACCCAGTTAGAAGTTCTGACTGGGTAAGCATCTGACTGAAACTTGGTTGTTTGATTCGGTATCTGACTGACTCAAAAACCGTATATTTTATAATCAAGTAGAATAATAACAATCTTAAATCAACTACTAAACAAACAACCATATATATATATATATATCCGAAATAACCCATAGTTTATCGATCATCAATGGGGATCCAACATGAACAACCACCGGTGACGTCACCGCAACTCCCTACGCCGCCGCGTACCGCCACCGCCGACCTCATCGGCGATCCAATTGTCACACCCCGACCGACGGCGGAATCATCGGGGCGGATGAATAGGAGACGATTGCTCATAGCACATGGAACTAATTAAGTTGAAATAATATTAAATATTATTATTCATTAAACATTACAAGACAAATAAGTAATTACAAAACAATCAAGATACAACCAATAACATAAGTCTTTTAATTAGTCTAAGTCCAAGTCCTATACGAGCACAAGAAGATCTTCAAGTAGGAAACCTGAAACATGTTAAAAATAAAGGGTCAACTATAAAGTTGGTGAGATTTCCATAGTTTTCAATACATAAGTATATAAAAGATGACAATTCATATTGTAAGTTAGAGAACAAAGTAACTAGAAATGTAAGACAGAATGCATAATCAAACCTTGACAAAGTTTTACAAGTCTCAAACGTTTACAAGTATATACGATTAGCTAAGTGTACTTGGATCAACCAAGCAGGCTTGTCAGACCCATAGATCTATGATGTCGCCAGGCTAGTAATAGTTAATGATTGTACATATATTCGACATTACATGGTAGCTACAAAGTTCAACTAACCACAACACACAAGTAAATTGCCATAAGTTTACAAGAGTCAAACGTGTTTACAAGTGCAAAGTTTATAATGTAACATGTTTCACCCCAAAGTGTGAAAGTATAAAAAAGGGGTATAGAAATACTCACATTGAAAACTCACAAGCATAGTGATGGTTGTAGAGTACATAAGAAAACTTGAATGTCAAGAGTCAAAGGTGATGTCCTAAATGATAAAAAGAACAATAACTTGAGTTTGGAATTCATTACAAGAAGTTAAGACGCTTACGAATGCCAATAAGCAAAAGGTAGATTGATAAAAGATTATTGTACCAATTTTAGATTCTGAATAGAATGTTTGGTACGAGTTTGAATAGGTTTTTAAAATAGAAAACGGTTTCATAAAATTATAAAAATTTACATTTGACTAGTTCAAAGTGTCCCGGACAACATTCATTCAGAAACATTTTTATGAAAAGAACCGTAAATAGGTCAAACAAGCAGCACAAGACAGAATGTTCTGAAATGCGCACTTATCTTGTGAAGGCTATTGTTGAGTCGTCCGATTGAGTTTTAAGACGCTTAAAGTATTGTTGAAAATTTAATTCAATGAAATTAACATTGGAGTTTGAGTTGACTCAAATTTAGTTTTTTTATGATCAAGTTATGATCGGTTGAAGTAAGATTATATTCTGCCAAAATTCTAGTAAGGCACTTATGTGCATTTTTAAAATCGTTAAAGCATGAAAAGGGTTAGAACATTTTATTATGTCAATATATGGTATATTAGTCTTCATTTGAGTTATAAAAATATTCTAAGACTTCGGCATAACCATCACTTATAGAAATAATCTTGTGGAATAACCGAATGCGGCGGCATAGCCGTCCATATGCAAACGGGATTCTTTGTTTATATTAGTGTGTTGTTAGATTAGTTTAGTAATGTTAGTGATTGTTATAAGGTTAGTAATTATTAAAATGTTAATGATTAAAATAAAAAGAGATTTGGTAGAAAAAAGAATAATAGTAAGAACATAAAGTCATGTGAACAATTGGATGTTAGGATGATTGAAATGTATAATATGAAAACAATAAAAGATTACCTTAGTATTAAGATTCCTTGAAATTTCTTGAAAGATAAAATTCTTCAAAATGATCATAACCAATGAATGAAAGAAAGATATGAGAATGAGATTTTTAAAGAATGAGCAAATGAAAAGTGAGACCTAAGTCTTGCTTTTATACTTGAGGTTAGGAGGAGGTTATGAATGGTGTTAATGGTGATTTATAAGTCTTTTAAAAGGGGGTTATGATTGAAATAATTATAAAATTAAATAACTTAAATAAATAAAAAAATAATTACAATTTAAACTTTAAATTTATTAAACTTTAATTTTAATTTAACAAATTCTTTTTTTATTAAATCTTTGTAGACTTTATAAATCTACTAAGAATTTGTAATTTGATTATTTATTTTAATTGAATATTTAAAATCTTATAAATATTAATAACCTTTTATAGACCTTACATATTTGTAAAAATAATAATCTTTGTATTTTAATCCTTTATGTTAGTTTTATAATTAAAACTCATAAATGACAAATAAAATTCATGAATTTATAAAATTTCATTCTATAAATTATGAAATTACCATGAATTGATTTAATAAATGGAAGTTGAATAAATAGTATTATTATTTTTAAGCATTAAGATAAATTAAATTTATAACTAGTGTATTTGTTTTTCCAAAATTAACCCAAACGGATTCGGGTTTGGGTTTCCATCTTCCAAAATGGGCAGATGTTACACCAATCGACTCACATCCCTTGTGGTTCAAGCAATCCTCATTCCTCAGCCCCGATTTCGACTCTGAATCCTACATCTCCGATCTGCGAACATTCGTCCCCTTTGAAACCCTAAGATTGGAGCTTCAATCGCATCTTTCGTCTCTCAAACACAAACTCGTGGAGCTGATTAACCGAGATTATGCTAACTTTGTGAATCTCAACACGAAGCTTGTTGATGTTGATGCCGCTGTTTTGCGTATGCGAGCACCGTTGATTGAGGAGGGAGGGTAGCAGATGGAGAGGAAGGGGGAAGGGCTGGAATTTTGTTTGGTCAGCGATGCCAACAAAACAGACTCGGTCGGATGAATAGGCCGGGTCAGACGATGCGGTCAGCAACAACAAACGCGCTGACTGGCTGACCGAGTCAACCATTTCAAACAACCCCTTATTCAATTGGCAATAGAATACCTGATGGTTCACATTTGATTAAATTACGTACGATTGATGCTAAATTAGTTTGGCTTATTTGATTACAATGAAGTTATTCTTCATCGCTTTCTATTTAAAGTTTTAATGGAATGTTATTTATTCGACATAATTAAGATAGTACAAGCAAGGAAGAGCTCACACAAACGACTTTGTTGTTACGTGATATTCTAAAACAAGAAATATCAAATTAAAGTTATAGTTTGATGAAAAAATGTTTCTATTCCATTTAATGTTTTTAAAACCATACCGGACAACAAACTAGTCCGGATTCACTAGCTAGACCGGTCGGATAGGTAGAACCGGACTTAACAACCTAAAAAACATCAATAAGAAACGGTTGTTAACTCACATTTATTATGATAACTCGTTAACTCACATTTATTATGATAACTCGTTAACTCTAATGTAATGAAAACTTACACCATAATTAGATGGTGTAACTAACTTTTATAGTGCGTTGAACCACTTATGTAAGAGCATCCATAGTGGAATTTCTAAAATTTTATATGAGTGTGCACTATATCTTACGGAATTGTTTTAAGTGGTTGTAAGTGAAACATAAAGAAAATGTTTATGTTCATATGTATATCCGAGTAACACCGCTCAACCTTTGTAAGTTTTAAAATAATTTTAAAAGTGGTTGTGAGTGAAAAAGAGTTAAAAAATGGTAAAGATATAAAAAGTGTTATTAATTGGAAAGAATAGAAAAAAAGGTAATTGTTTTTATTGTAATTATATGGATGGAGATATATAATTCACTATGAATGCTCTATCAATTTCCCCTTCATTTTTAAAATTTCCTTTATTTTTAAAAAGTTAAATGTGGTTTTCATCCCAAGATTTCATAGTCATTTTAGTTCAAAATTTTAAATTTTATCATTTGCATTCAAATATTTCACAAAAAATGTCATTTGAATTTGTGTAACCACTTTTAATTAACATCGATAATGTTTTCCGTTAAGTTTCCTACATTAGGAATAGGGAATAGTTTAGTCAAAACATTTATAAAACAAAAAATCAACTCTTCTTGAGGGGTATATGAGTTTAGCCTTTTATTTGGTAATCATAATTGATATTTGAACCCACCTATTAGATAAAATAAAGTATAATGATAAGCACCTAAAAGTGACACATTCTAACTTTATAAAATATACATCACAAAATATATAAATAAACCAGCTTACGCATTTAACAAAACTTAAGAAGTTGCAATTACCAAAAGACACTGAACGCACACATTTTTCACGTGGTTTGGTTTTTTATTTTGTAATTGTTTTCACTAAAAAACCAACCTATGTGAAAAGTTTTATGTTTTTAGTCTTTTTTGGTAACTATATTTACGATTTGATAACATGGCAATCATTTGTTGTTTTGTCTTGTTAATGTATTTTGGTTTATTAACCATGTTATTTTTGCCTAACTTGTTTAATAATAGATTTATTTGGTTTAAAATTTGATTATGATTATAATTATGATTAATGTTATTTTATTATTATTATCATCCATGTACTATAAATGTCATATTGTTTATTGTTTTCTTATACCTTTATGATGATTTGTATTTTATGGTTATAATTCAAGTAGTTTGTATTATATGACTTGTTTGTTTATTTATATATATTTGTGGTGTATTATTTATAAAGTTTGAGACGAGTCATTTTAGACGGTTATCATCATATTTATTTTATTTAATAGGTGGATTCAAATCGGAATGGTGATTATCAAATGTTACCGAACGCATAAAACTTTTGTGACTTTAGTTAGGAGTAGTTAAATGGATTCAAATGATATTTTTTATCAAATATTTGGATGGAAATGATAAAATTTAAACTTTTGAACTCAAATGACAATCTCAATAAAATCTTAGAATGAAAAACACATTTAACTATTTTTAAAAGAACTTCACCCTTTTCCTAAGAACAACTTATCGTTTTTTTATGTTATTATTTCTTTATAAAAATTACACCATTAAATTGATCGTTTTAATATCTTTAATTTGAGTATAAACTTACTATATATTTTTTGAATTTTTAACGTTCTTTGTGGACCATCATTTTAACATTGTAACTTTAATTTGCAAAAGAAACATGGTATGTTGTGAGTCACTGGATTAATGGTGCATCACAATAAACGTGTCAATGATCTCTATAGAGATTCATTTAAAAACAAAATAGGAAATTAATATATGTTTTAGGATGGATTTAACTTTTAAATCCATATAAAAAGTTAAATAACTATATATATATATATATATATATATATATATTTATGAAATTAATAAAAATAAGGTTTTAAAAAGGAAAAACCAAAAAAGTTTTAAAAATTGACAGGCCACCTTGACGAAACCGATCGTTTCAACTAAAAACGGTCGATGTACACAACCGAAACGGTTATATGACCGATTCCAGGCAAATCCAGTTTTGAAACATGGATTGTATTTACTCTCTCTATTAATTAGTTAATCAATTCAAATTTTGTGTTTCGAGTTTATCATGGACCAAGAAATTATTCTTACTCCTTTCACAAGATAGGGATTATTGTTAACATCGTCCGATACGAACCGAAATAAACATATAAACACACACATCAAAAATATTACTAGCAGTCATAACAATAGGATCAGGAAAAAATAAAACAATAACAAACCTTACTCATATATTCCATGAAATTAAAAGGCGCTTGAACCATCAGGCGCTCGATTGTTGGCTATAATTTCTAACCCGATTCAGAAGTTGGTGAAGTTGAGGGATCTACGTTGACAGTTGGTGAAGTTAGATGTAATTGTTATTATTTAGTGATTAGTATTGTAATCAAGTAGAACTGGTTTGATCCTAAATTTTAGGAATCCTAATTACATTCAAATAGGTTTGGTTTTAACCTATAAATACACAACCAGGGTTATGTATGGGTTGTAATCGGTTTTGAGTTGGTTTTTCTTGATTATAAAAATCGTTAAAAGATAACTAATTTATCTTGTTTTTATATCGATTCTGGACTTGAACGATAACATAAAAACATATTTATATCGATTTTGGACTTAAACGATAACATAAAAGCATAAAAACAAACGCACACAACCCGTACCTTTTTGGCTGGCTACTTTTATTGTTACACTAAAGTAAAGTTAAAAACAAAAAAAAAGAAAGAAAATACAAGATGGTTGCAAACACACATATTTCATAATTAGCTTCTTTAACGTTGTAAAATACGACTCCACCACGACACTCATTTGCAATTGCATGGTTCACATGTGCACGGATTGCACTTGCACCCTTCATTCTCGGTCGCTGCCGCCGCGCCTTCGGTGGTATATACTCCACTGCATCACCATCCATAGATCATCAATGAGAAAATCAATACCAAAGTTCATAGGAAGATAAAAAAAAAAATAATAATAATAATAATAATAATATAATAATAATAATAATAAATCCACCTTTCAACGTGGTGATATCAGTAGCGAGGCTTGAACAATTTTGCGAGGCTTGAACAATTTCATACGAAGGCGGGGCAAAATTATTATTTTTTAGAGAGACAGGACTCGATACTTATATAGATATTTAAGATACCACACCAATAATTTACACTATCGGATTAAAATTCAATTCAAACGCTACTGCGATACACTATTGATTACGTATTTTTGATCCTGTATTTTACACTATTGATACACTATTTACATTAAATACACAAAAAATTACAACAATTTATAATCTGTAATAGAAATTTACATTTACATTAAACTATACACTCTTACTTAAAAAAATGTAAGTACGATTAAGTTTGTAAGGTTTCGTGTTAACTCTTTTATTTTACTTGCATTTGTATTGAATAGGAGAAGTTAAAGGAAAAAGGAGAAAATAACGTACGGCTTGTTGGCTGCAACACCAAGTATACGTGTCTCAGCGGTACTACTCTCGCCTGAGCCTGTATCCGGAAACATCTTGCACCTGCAACCAACAAAAACGTACTTAAACAAACCTCAATCTCCACTTTATTTGAAACATTTAAATTCAACTAACGAAATCAAGCCAAAATATTATTATTATTAAGTATGAATATGAATGACTAAAAGTCTAATTTTAACTTAATTACCCGCTACAGCTGCTACCACACTTGCAACCGGAGCCACACCCACAGTTTCCACCACAGCAAGAAGACGACATTATTATTAGTGCTATTATCCAAAGTATTAAAGCAGTTAGTTAATTTGTTGTGTTGAACTAATAATGTATGGTGGTGATCACCCTATTTATAAGCACAAGATTGAGCAGACTGCAGTATCTATTGATCTCCACCGTCCACGTGCACCATGGAACGATTATGGTGGTGATGGTTGCATACGGGTCGGGTCTAATACGGGTCTGGATCTTGATCCGTATGTTGTGGGGGTTACCCGATTATGTGTGTTTTTGGATCTCGAGACAACATTACGCGTAGAGGGAGACGGTTGTGTGTATATATATTACATAAAAAATGTTTCATTACATATTAAAAATATGTGTGCAGAGATATTGAAACTTAAAAGTAGAAGAATGTGAAACATCAAGTATAACGGTTTGTTAAAAAATTATTTGAGCTGCATAACGATTTGTTAAATCTTGCAAAACTAAAATGAAAATATAATACTTGTGTTTTAAAAATTAAAGATAAAGTTGCTGTATAACTTGTTTTCGTTGAAAAAGATTGGTTTTGGTACGTGTCTCATAACCTTTCTGGTAGGTGATGACTCGACATAATATGGGGTCTACTATTTACACGTGTTTTTAGCATTGTAGCAGGCCCAGTATCCAATGCAATTCAGTTTTATTGCACCTGCTTTTAAATAATACTAGTCTTTGTACGCGGGCAGATTAAATATAAACTAACAATCGATATGATTTGCATCTAAACTAAATATATGTCGAATCATAAATTACTTCAATTTATAATATTGAACGAAAATGTATTATGCTTGACATGTCTTTTTTCCAAACAATCTCATGTTAAAAAGTCGTTGTCAAAGCGACATTTTACAAAAAAAATTAAGAATTGTTTTGTAGTAAAGGTATCAATTTATATATTACTAATTATCAACTTTGTAATGCATAATGAGTTGTACAATATGTTTAATAGTTTGTATCCAACTTTATCTCTTTTTTAATCTTTAACTTCTTTCTTAACTCAATCCAATTCTTTTTATACTTTAACAATTTAACTCTAATATTTTTTTAGTTTCAGTTTGGTCTCTTATACTTTTCATGTTTTAATTTTTTGTTTTGTTTTACGGCTCGATTTAAAGTTTGCGAGTTAACTCACCGCAATGTGTTTGTGTGTGTGGTTCAATGTTTTACCCTTATATTTTCTTCATTTAACGACCCCGTCGTAACGCGTCGGTTCTATATCGACTTATTTATTGTTTTATATGATTTACGTTCCGCCTACGCGGTTTAACACTTTTACACTTACTTTTTGTTCGTTTTTATTTTTTTCTTACCACGAACTTTTTAAATGTTAGTGGCCACCCACGGTGTTGTTTCGTTGGTGCTACTTGACATGGTTTTACGGCTCCCGCTTTAACGCAGAGGGGCTTAAGACTAGTTATTATTATTATTAAAATTAACCTTGTATTATCTATTCTTCTTCCACACATGTGTGTTGAACACACCAAGTCAAGAAACTAATCCATTAGCATAAGGAATCAGTTGACGAATTTAGGAAAGTCAACATTAATTAAATTACGTAGCAAATAACAATATATTTGTATTACAAATGTTAACAGTCAAAACCTATAGCAAAGAAAACCATAATGCAAGGCACCCCAATGCAAGACTCTCGCTAATCTCCGGTATTTTGTCTTGATCTCCATTGTATCGGCTACGGTTTGAATCCCAAGCACACACTTTGTATAGTGACCAACGCTAACAATGCGACGAGATCTCGCTGTATTAGACGTGGTACTCTTGGTTGTCGCAAAATTGGTTGTAATCGAAGGAGATCTAGCTTTTCAATACCCCACGGAGGTTGTCGATGAAGATGATGATGATGATGATGATGATGATAATGATGATGGCTATTGACTAACGGTGAAATTAGGAAAGTGAAAAAGCAAGTTCAATTGAAAACACCATTGTTTTTATTTTCTAAAGTAAACAAACTACAAAGGAAAGAATCGAAGCTTTTTTAGAATAATGATAATGTACAATAACAAAGCATAAAGGTATCACGCCATTTGTATTAGTAAGTTGATAATTAGAATAATATAAATTTACTCATAGTGTTACATTTGATACGAGGTTGTAAAACTTTAATGTCAATACTCGAAATTTGTAGGAATGTTGATGTGATTCTGTAAAGCTAGCTTACATGATAGGTGTATATGTTTTTTAAGAGTTTAGGTCTTGAGTCTAATCTTAAATAATAGTGTCATTAAAAGATTTAAGTAGGAGAGAAAGTAGTGAGAGTCATTAAAAAAATAACAATCAACAAGACACATTATATTTGTCTGATTAATCGGACGTGTTTAATTGAATATATTTATAAGCATCACCTCGGTGTGTGTGTGTTGGGAGATAATGGTGGTGGTTAATGGTGGGTTCGACGTCTAGATCTAGCCGACTAAAATCCGACGTCTAGATCTAGGCGACTAAAATCTCAGACGACAATGGGTCAAATAACCTTGGTGACACTGGTTTCTTTGACCAAAGATCAAAACCCTAGTTGGCAATGGTTCATGTTCATCAATGATTTTTCTTATTCTCATTTCTACTCCTTTTATAGAGATGTTGTATTCGGGGTGCTAGATCTGGTAGCCATGGGTGATGGTGGTAGTTTGTGGTGGAGAGGGAAGGGGGATGTGCGGTCCACATGTTGAAGAATTTATTCATAACGCGTACTTATAATAGAATTGTCTCAACTAATAAAAGTTGCTATTAAACGAACGAAGCAACCTCGTATATTCGCTATTCAAAAAGAAAAAAAACTTGAAAAATCCACCTCTTATACGAACACCAAAAACCGAGAATGAATGAACCAACTACTTAAATAGCTTATTAAATTAACTAATAAGCATTACGGTAGTTAATCATCTAACTTTCTACGATTCAATTTTGTTAAACCTTTATTATAAATAAACTAAATTTAAAATTTATTTATTCGTCCAAATGGTGCCTCCTATGGTACTTTCGTCTCTTATCTATTTATATTATTAGTATTGTTATGTTTCATGAAACTTAAATTTTTTAATCCAAACCAAATACGTTTACATCCAAAAATCAAAACAAAAACAATATAACAAATAAATTGAATAAATAGAAATAACCAGATTTAGAATTAGGCCCTCAACGTGATAGACCTAATGCATAGACGAACTAACAAACAGTTCCGTCAAGCTAAACACAAAGATGAAACTCTAAGAAAGTTTATTTGAGAGATTTTAGACATAGAAGAGAGATAACACTGAAAATTAAAACCATCAAAATAAGGAAATCTATATTGAACCTTGTTGAACAAATATTGACCACATGATGAAGGTGAGAGAATGACTAATAAGTTTTCTTCCATATGCCTTCATTGTTAATGTTGGAGACATTCTTGAGATCAAACCCTTCAATTCTTCTGTTAGGTAAACTTATATTCAAGAATAATGTTTTTAGATGCGTCATTAATCTTTCTAATCTCAACATATAAGTTGAAGCGGATTGAATATGCATAAACAACCCAATCTAGCCGTGCCTAATTCGCAACAACTGCTACAAGATCAACAATTCCAAACCTCAGACATCTAACAACACTTCAAATCCCACATCAATTATATGCACTCCAATAAAAAATATATATATATATATATAAAAGACAATCATTTTTATAACATTTCTAGCCTATATTTTATAGCAACCATATATTTGACATTGAATTACAAATAGCCATATGTTTCAAATACAACGTTTTAAAACTAACCTTCTTCTAATTAACAATTTCTATACACGTACAATACTATAATATTTTCGTTCATATCAGACCCAAAGCACAGGCAAACCCCTAGTTACTAAGTGAAGACTATGTAATAATACTAAAATAAAATCATATGCGCTAATATCTAAAAATATTTGTTTACCTTAAGATGCTTTCATTTCATACCAGAGCTACTATTATAATCTTATCTTCTTCTTACATCTCTAAATTTGTTAATATCTTTCATAACTATTAATTGTGATTACGAACTTTTCAGTTTATTTTACAAATTTGAGGTTACAAAACCTTTGTTTATCTATATTAAAGAAAAAAAAAGAGCCACCCTTTGTAAAAAAGATACATCAGAGTATATTCTTCATGCATTTCCACAAGACCTCTAAATCATGACTTAAAATCGTGATGAATGTGTATGATGTTTATTAGCGTCTTTTGATCTATCATGCTTATTGACGTACAAATACGTACGAAAATTTATATGGTTCTCTCATTAAATAAATTAACTAATATGTTGAGATAAATCATATGTTTAAATTGTAGTATATTCGGCGTCGATATTTTCCTCGGTTCAATATTGCCCTCAATATCACAGCTTGGTGGGGACGGGTTTACATAAAGATTTTGGATTTTCTTATAAAGTTTCAATTACTTTAAACTTTCCATGGTTTAACTTGTGCATCTAATGTTTTTTTAATAGTTTTCCATTTGAGTTTAAGAAGATGGTTTTTCATAAGTCTGGATATTTTGTAATTTTAACTATGCATAACAAATTAATAGTATCTATGGTAATATATATATATATATATATATATATACTAGATGCTTCTTTACATGTAAATTTTAATTAGAAATTTGCTTAACTTTATGCATTTTGAATTAATAATGGCCAGTAATTAAGTGCATAGTAGTTTTTGAGCAGGGATCTCTAAATACGAAACCTTTCTTTTGATAAGGATATTGGTTTATGAATTCACCATAGAATCATCATAGTTGTTCCTAATTTATTTCTAAGTTTTATCAGTTGAGAAATTCAAATTGAACCACCGAATTAATTTAATCAGAAAGTAAAACACGATTCTCAAAAGTTCCATTTATTGATCTACTATTTCTAGAGGAGTGAACCAGAAAACCAAACACAGTTGTTTTTGGTTCATGGGAGTCGGAACAAGTGAAAATCAAAGGGTTTAGTTTATAGATGAGGAGCTGAAGAGAGCAACATGGGACAACAACATTTTAGTTAGACAAAGGAAGAAATTTAAAAATAATTAGGTTTGGACTTTTAGTGGGTTTTGAACTGCACGACAAATTTGATTGTTAGTTTAATCTATTAATAACATGTATACTAAATTCAAATTAGTTTTTTTATGTTCCCATTTGCTAAAAAAACATTGAATACTGTCAAATAAAACTAAAAGAATAGATTTTATTCATATACACACAAATAATATAGTGTGTTTTTTCTTTTATTTTCAACAAAGTATTAAGCTAAATCAAAACTGGTTTTCATAATATTCTTAATTTGAGAAAGATTAGACTTTTAGTTTCATTTGATTGAAGGTTTGGTCTAGTTTAGATATATTATGTTAATATTACACGTATATTTGTGAAAGAGTTATGATCATAATATTGTGAGAATGTCGAGAACTAATTAAAGTTATTAACTTTTATGTAATTATCTGAAAATCTAATTTTAATTTTATAATACATCGTAGTTATGTAAACATATTTGAACTGATATACACATATGTGCATAAATTTATACATATTCATATAATATAAAGACATATACACACGTGATGGAATTTAATAACAAAACTGAAAGTTTGTACTTGTTATACTAAAAACTTGTAATTTCCTAAGTCCTACTAAACTTGTTATACTAAAAACTGAAAGTTGTGCCTTCATTAAAAATGAAAAAGTTGTATAAATGGTTCTTATGGTTTGACAAGATTACATGTTTGATCCTCATACGTTTAAAAGTACAAAGTTAATCCAAACTTTATTTTACTCATTACAAGTTTGATGTTCAAATTATAAAAACTACAAAGTTAATCTAAATTTTTGTGTGCACATTACACTTTTAGTCCCCAAAGTTAAAATCTAAAAGTTAATCGAACTGTTATAAAATGCATAAAAAAGTGATTTGATAACAAGGACCAAACATACAAATAATATACAAAAGTTTGGATAGAGTTTTAAAATCAATTTCCTTTAATATAATTCTATATTATTATTTAAATTATACTATAAAACCGAGAACTTAATTTTCTTTAACACAAGTATAATATTATCATTTTAAAAAATGATAATAATTTTAAAAGTTATAATGCATTGTTCTATATAAGTGTGCACTTATAATATTTATATTGTGCGTTTATCTTATTTTACATAGTTTAAAATTTTAAATACACGTCTGGGGAGATATTTAAAATGTGATTAAATCATTGCATACATTTATATTACTATTCCGAAGATTTTAAAACATATGTATAAATCTCAGTAGTAACATTTAATTGGTCAATTGTCCGCTTCACAACTCGCTTAAGATCCTTATTGACTCAAAATGTTTTCACCATATAGAGGAATAAATTATGAAATGCAAATGAAGTGTTAGGTAGATGCATTAAGGGACAAATATTAGTCCTAAGTAGTCATGTACCAATCCACGATGTAATACAACCCTTGAATATGTGATGTTACCCGTTAGGGCGTTCAAGGTGGTTCGACTGAGGCATCAAGCTAAGACCGGCCTCGTGAAATAGATGCAACCATAGCAGTGCACCGACAATAAAACGGTGACTAACAAGGCCAGTGACCTTCCGTTGCCCACCGCACGAGTTCATAGAGAGCACTAACTCAACTATCAACTTAAGGTGCTTACCAGAAGCATATCCAACCATTGTTTCATGAAATTGTGAAGATAATCAAAATATGCAATGTGTAATGCAAAAGGGCAAGGCTCTTGAATGGCGCGCACCGTAAGCACCACTCTAAGACTCTTCCACATACAAAGTTGTATGCACAAAGGCCTTTATGTTGGAACTTTAAAGGTTCCAATACTATAACAAATAGTATAAGAGTTGTAGGATGTTTAACTATTGAAGATTTAGTTACTCTAATTAACTAGTAATTTTCCCCGCGCTTTGCGGCGGGTTTTACGTGAATGTCCAACTTACACTTGATAGCAAAGTACATAACACATCCAACCTAAATAAGAAACTAAAGATCAGCCAGCAAATTGACTATTGAGAATCTCTTTTAACAATTAATGTAAGATTGTATGAAGTCAAACCTTCAGAAATATATGAAACAATACATTTTGTACATACAAATATCCATCACTAAATCCATGAGCTGTAAATCCTATTCTATTTGAACAAACCCGCACTGCACATGCTCATTGCAATGGGTTCTTATGGTTTAATCTTTCAAGGTAATGGTAAAAAGAATCCTTCAATGATCTTTAGTCCAACTGATTAAGGTGAGGTACTCATGACATGTAAACAAAAAAAAAGTTATGGGTTTAAGTCTTACTTTAAAAAAATGCTTAGAGTTGAACCAAGTGGTTTTCTCAACAATAAGTTTCCTCCTGAGGAAGTTGGGGGTGCGGTTCCAATTGGAAAACAGATAAATGGGTCCGATTGGATCATTCATTTGTTGTTCAAAAAGGAAAAAAAAAAAAACAGAATCCTCCGTGCTCTGAAAGTTGCATTCCTTAGTTTCAAATTGGTTAATAATCCTTATCCCCAACTCCATATAAATTACTCCATGTCCACTACCAACAGATTCTAGTAAAGAAGTGTGTTAGAAATAACCCGTAATATGTGGCCTACGGATCATTTAAATAAGTTTTACCAAATGACATAATTAGTCCCTAATAGTATAATGGGGTTATTTGATGGAAATACCACATAATTATAATTAGGGTTTCCTTTAGATGTTATAAATAGAGGAGTAAGGAGATAACAAAAAACACACCAATAACTTTTCCCTCAAGATCATCCATCGATCTCTCTAAACATCATAACGGAAACGAATCTCAAGATCATGGCTTCATCATCTTCATCAAAGATCTCTATTCCCACAAATAAGTTTTAATTATTTTGATGTTTAGTTTATATTAGATGATTGAATAAACATGATTGGGTTTCATAGTTGCATTCATATTTCAAGATATAATCAACATGTGGTATCAGAGCGTATGTTGATTATATCATTTTAAGTATTAAAAATAATAATAATAATTCTTTGAGATGGATGAATCGTATTTTGTAAATCAGTCCTGTTGAATTGGTTTTTGCTGTGAAGCCTGTCAATCGATCCAAAAAATTTTCTATAGATCGATCAATCTACATATGATTTAATTTTTTGTTTTTGTTTTGCGGCAATCCTTATCCTTCAAATTCTTTCCACCATGAAATTAAATGATTTAAAATTTGTGTGAAAAGTTCACCACATGGAAGGAGAATTTATTGTGATTTCATTACAATTTACTTATATCAAGAGATAATCAAAACAATCATTACGATTCTATTACTTTATGGAAGTGACGATTATTTTGCTTCCTTAATTAAATTGATATTATTTTGCAAAAATCTTTTAAATGAGAGATTTATAATTGTTCTCAAAATTGATTACACGAATCAATTAGTTTTTTTTCTAAAATTAATCTTTAAATATGATTGTCATTCATTTTAATAACTACAACTTATGGATATTTAAATAAATTGATTGGAGTTTAATTATTTGTAATTAATACGTCGGTTGTAAATATTTGTTTTTCAGCACATAATGTATTAATTATAAATTAATAAGGCATTAGGATTTTTACGTGAAATAAAGTTAGTGATTTGATGAATCACAATAGAATTTCATTATTTAATAATAGTTTTTATTTGTAGAAACATATAACGTACTTACGTTTCATATTTACAAATAAAACCAGTCTTGCAAAAAGCATATGTCTTAAAATATAGTTTGACATACAAAAAAGAGAATGGTAACTTTAATGAATAATAAAGTGATTGATCCCAAAGGTATATATTTGGTTTGGCATTAAAGTCTAACATTACTATTTTATATAACTATGTGTATTGTCGAATGATGAACCCAAAGACTAGTTATTTGATAATATACATGATTAATATTGGCAAATTAATATAGATATTACACTTCTGTTCAAAGGTGATATGTCGTATTTATATGCCTTACTATAATTTTGTTCATAATATTTGAATGTTAGTTATAGCCAACATTCATTTAGAATCTTACTTTAATTTGTTCATAACGCTTGCACATTGGTCATAGCCGACGCAAAGCCATCGTGCAAGTAGAACGTTACTTTAATTTGTTCATAACATTTGAATTTTGGTCAAAGCCAAGGCGAAACTAATATTCATCTAGAACTTTATTTTAGCCTATTATTTTGGTGTTATAATAGGTTTTATCTTCAACGTATTAATTATGTTTGTTTTATTTATTTATTTTGATTACCTTGTAATTTAGCTCACTTTAACTTCTTTACTACTTGTATCAATTTAGCATCCATTATCACTCCTAACTTTGAAATTAAAGTTTTAACCGGGGCAAACTTCGTCTCATGGAGGGTTTCTGTTAAACTTACTCTTGGCATGTTGGATCTTGATTATGCCTTGAGACATGACGCTCCTACTACTCTTATTGCTGAAAGTACTACAAATCAAAAACAAGAGTATGAAAAGTGGGAGAGGTATAATAGAATGTCTTTGATGGTACTTAAAAACTCCATCTTTGTTGCTATTAGGGGAGCAATACCTAATTCAGATAATGCTAAAACTTATTTGAATTCAATGGAGGAACAATTTAAAGGATCTTCTAAAGCACATGCTAGCACTTTGATTCTGAAGATGCATACTACAAAGTATTATGGGTTTAATAATGTGCGTGAACACATAATGATGATGAATGACATGGCTCATAAACCAAGAACTTAGACATGGAAATCATTGATGATTTTCTAGTACATTTCATTATGACTTCTCTTCCTTCACGCTTTGATGCTTTTAAGATCAACTATAACACCCAAAAAGAAAAATGGTCAATGGGTGAGTTGATAGCAATGTGCGTGCAGGAGGAAGAACGTCTGAAGCTAGAAAAGCCTGATGTTGTTTATGTTACTACCATTAAAGAGAAAAGGAAACTTCAAAGGGGAAAGCTCCAAAGTCCATAAGGCTGGTACAAATGCTGCTTTCAGCTCAAATGCCTCCTTCGGACAATCTCGCTGCAAATTTTGTCACAATAAGGGACATACCCAATGAGATTGCCCAAAGTTCAAGGAGTGGCTGGCTAAGAAAGGTAACCATCTATTTATGATATTTGAGTCCTTTAATGTTAACGTTCCAATTAACACATGGTAGGTTGATTCTGGTTCTATGGTTCATGTTACTAACTCAACACATGGATTCCTTACAATCCGGAAGCTGGAAAGAAACCAAAGGACAATTAAGGTGGGAGATGGTGATGAACTTAACGTTGAAGCCGTAGGAACCATGCTATTAATAATGAAAACTGGTCATTGTATTAAACTTTATGATACATTATATGTACTGAGGATTACTCGGAATTTAGTATCTGTACCAAAGTTAGACAATGATGGTTATGAAATTTTGCATGGTCGTGGCAAAGTCACTATTACTTTAAACTCTCATGTTTGTGGTTATGATTATCTAGATGGAAATATCTATAAGTTAGAACTAGATGACCAATTTTCAAAATCGTTGTTATCATATAATGTAAATAAAAACATTAACAAACGAAAACAAGATTTGGAAACATCATCCATGTTGTGGCATCAACGTTTAGGCCACATATCACGAGATCGCATGTTAAGACTCATGAAGGATGAAGTATTACCAAATCTTGATTTCTCTGATTTTGAAACATGTGTTAAATGCCTCAAAGGTAAAATGGCTAATGCATCTAAAAAAGGTGCCGTCAGGAGTTCTGGTATACTAGAACTCAAACACTGATATTAGTGGAACTTATCCTATTGGAATATCTGGACATAAATCATTTATCACTTTTATAGATGATCACTCACGTTACATGTACTTGCACTTAATCAAGGATAAATCTGAATCACTTGACATGTTTAAAACCTTTAAGGTTGAAGTTGAAAATCAAATTGAACTTAAAATAAAGGTCGTAAGATCAGATAGAGGTGGTGAGTATTGTGGTAAATATTGGTCAAGCTCCCGGTCCTTTCTTTGAATTTTGTAAAGAATACGGGATTGTAAACCAATTTACCATGCCGGATACTCCTCAGCAGAATGGTGTAGCTGAGAGAAGAAATTGTACCCTAATGAACATGGTTAGAAGTATGTTAGCGAACTCCTCTTTACCTGAATTTTTATGGACCGAGGCATTAATGACAACTGTTCATATACTAAATAGAGTTCCTTCTAAGTCTGTCCCTAAAACGCCATTTGAAATTTGGACAGGAAGGAAACCTAGCTTAAGGTATATGAAAGTATGGGGTTGTCCAGTCGAAGCTAAGCTTTATAATCCTTAACAAAGAAAACTTGACATGAAGACAGTCAGTTGTTTTTTATAGGATATCCTGATCATTCAAAAGGGTATAGATTTTATTGTCCCTCTCATACTACTCGCATCGTAAAAACTCGTCATGATGTGTTTTTAGAGGATTCTAAGGTCAGTGGGAGCACTGAAAGTCATGACATTGACTTACAAGAAGTGCAAGAGGAGGGGGGTGGGCTCTTTACACTTACCTCCTATTACACCTCTTGTACTTAATGCTGCACCATTACAAAACACTATACCATTATCTCATGTTTCCTTAGAAGTTCATGTTGCTCCAAACATTCCTGTAAACGAAGCACCATCAAATCCACAAGAGCAAGTCCCTCATACGACTACTGAAACTGCAAAACCTGAAAATCAGCTATGGAGGTCATCACGGTCTAGAAGGCCTACTAATTTTGATGATTATGTAACCTACCTAAACGAAGCTGATTTGGATTTAGGAAAGTGTAACGATCCAACCTCCTATAATGAAGCCATTAGTAGTGATCAATCGTCTGAATGGAATAAAGCTATGATTGATGAGCTTGATTTCATTTATAAGAATGATGTTTGGGAATTGGTTGAATTACCCAAGGGTGTTAAACCCGTAGGATGTAAATGGGTTTTCAAAACCAAATTAGACCCGAATGGTAATATTGAACGTCATAAAGCACGATTGGTTGCTAAAGGCTATACTCAAAAGGAGGGAATTGACTATTAGGAAACCTTTTCACCTGTTTCACGAAAAGATTCCTTAAGGATCGTTACGGCCTTAGTAGCTCATTTTGATTTAGAGTTACATCAAATGGACGTTAAAATTGCTTTCCTTAATGGTGACTTACATGAGGATGTGTTCATGAACCAACCTGAAGGTTTCAAACCTAAAGATAAAGAACATTTGGTATGTAAGTTAAAGAAATCCATATACGGGTTAAAACAAGCATCACGTGAGTGGTATTTAAATTTGATGAAGTTATAAAGAAACAAGGTTTCATAAAAAATCAAGTGGATCAATGCACCTACCTCAAAATGAGTGGGAGCAATTTTGCTATACTTGTCCTTTACGTAGATGACATTCTATTGGCAAGTAATAGTTTAGATTTGTTGCATGAGTCAAAGCGATTACTTTCACGTAATTTTGACATGAAAGATCTCGGAGAAGCTTCTTATGTAATAGGCAACGAAATACACCGAGATCGAACCAATGGGACGTTAGGATTGTCTCAAAAGGCGTATATTGAACGTGTCCTTACCCGTTATAATATGCAACATTGCTCTCCCTTAGTTGCTCCAGTAGTTAAAGTGGACGTTTTTGGTTTATTCAATGTCCAAAAACAGAGGATGAGAAGGAGCAGATGAAATTGATACCTTATGTTTCAGTAGTGGGAAGTTTAATGTATGCTCAAGTTTGTACTCGTCCTGATATTGCATATATTGCTGGAATGCTAGGCCGATATCAATCTAATCCTGGCCTAGATCATTGAAAAGCAGCAAAGAAAGTATTGCAATATCTTTAAGGGACAAAAGAGTATAAGTTGACATATAGAAGAACTGATAACTTGGAAGTGGTGGGCTATTCTGATTCTGGCTTTGCTAAATGCAAAGATGATAAGAAATCAACATCAGGGTATATCTTTATGTTAGCAGGCGGACCTATTTCATGGAGGAGTCATAAGCAGCAGTTGACAACAACCTCAACAATGATGGCAGAATACGTTGCAGTTTATAATGCAACTTGCCATGTGATGTTGTCAAGAAATCTTATTACCGAACTCAAAACTGTTAATTCCATATCACAACCGTTGAAGATTTACTGTGACAACTCAGCTGCCGTTAGTTTCTCGAATAGTAACAGTTCGAGTGGAGCTATACAAAATATTTGTTTGTACGAGAACGAGTAGAGGAAAATAATCTTTGTATCGAGAACATTAGCACAAAAGATATGCTTTCGGATCCGATGACTAAAGGTCTACCACCCAAAACATTTCAAGAACTCGTAACAAGGATGGGTTTTACTAGAGACCTTATATAATAACATATCAAGTGTGTATTTATGATTAATGTGATTTCCTCAAATATTTATTTTGTCTATTATAACTTATATGTGCGCTTTATGATCTATAGTCAAATTTGTGTAGATAAATATTGTACATTAAGGGTTTATTTAAGTCATTTTGGTTTTATGTTTAATGTTTTATATTGAAACTTTAGTATGACTGTTGGGGGTCTCGGATTAACATGAATTCGAATGACTGTAACTATTTGCTATAAGTTTCGATATGAAACATGATGAGTGTCTAACTTGGCCAAACTTATGTATACTCATCAAAATGATCACTCGGCCAAGTGGGAGAATGTTAGAAATAATCCGTAATATGTGGCCTACGGATCATTTAAATAAGTTTCACCAAATGACATAATTAGTCCCCAATAGTATAAGGGGGTTATTTGATGGAAATACCCCATAATTATAATTAGGATTTCCTCTTAGATGTTATACACACCAATAATTTTTCTTTCAAGATCATCCATCGATCCCTCTAAACATCATAACGGAAACGAATCTCAAGATCATGACTTCATCATCTTCATCAAAGATTTCTATTCCCACAAGTAAGTTTTAATTATTTTGATATTTAATTTATATTAGATGATTGAATAAATATGATTTGAGTTTCATAATTACATTCATGTTTTAAGATATAATCAACAAAATGTACCTGGAAGAGTTGATATATTTATATCAGAAGTCAAATGACCTCATGTACCTTTTATTCTAAATCATTGACCCATCAAAAACTAAAGCATCCAGGGCAAATTCTGAAATTGTACCTGTGAAAAATCAAATGACCTCATGTACCTTTTAGTCAAATGACCTCATGTACCATTTAGTCAAATGACCTCATGTACCTGTGAAGAAAAAGTAATCATCGTACCGAATCCATCCACTACCATACAATTAATAAGTTGTAGAAAAATTGAAGACGATGATTTGTTTGGCCTAATGCTCTCCACCTGCAACTTGGTGAAGAAGAAAGTAACCATTAGAGTGATAACTTTGTCTCTGAGAAGACACCACCTTTGACTTCTTATACCGGTGGCGACTGTTGACCGGTAATCGCTTTTGTTGTGGTGGATCAAATCGAAGATAGGCTTGTAAGTTGTAACTCCTGATCAAGCTTTTGTCCTTGACGTAACTCTAATCAAACAGATTGGAGGAGGCGGTCGAAGGAGATGCAGATTGCCAGTCAATCGAAAGCAGTTGCAGAGTTTGAACTATTTCGTAGGGGGACGGGGGTGAAATTATTTTTTTTAGGGGTGCGAACTCGATATTTATATAAAAATTTACACTACCGGCAAAAATTTACATTTTCGAGCTAAAATTTAACACTACAGACGAAAAAATAAAGGTGCGACGGCCCCCTCTGGCCCCTGTGATGCTCCGCCCCTGATCGAAAGGAGGAGGTAAACAGAACGTCCATCGGAGCGTCTCATGAAGTCAGGAGTACGAATGAGTAATGGGGGTGGAAACGTGGAAGAAGAAAGCCCACAAAAAAAACAAATGATCATAACTAGTACCCTGGATAATAGGTATATTATATGGGTTATATGCTTTTATTATACTATCTAGACAATATCCATGTAATGATTGATAATACTCATTTCAAGTTTTATGATAGTCATCTAAATAAGAGACTCTCTACGTATTTCTAAAACTAAAATGATCGATTTGATACGGATTTAGATTTAGGTTAAAGATAAAATGAGATTATATTAGAAGTGTTAGAATGATTCAAACTAACTCATGAATACAAGTTGGTTGAAACTTTTTAAAATCTGTTACTTTCGGAACAAGTCTAATTTTTTTAACAGCTTTTTAAATAATTTCTTAAAAGCTTAAAAAACATAAAATAATAATAGAACACCCACATGGGATCTACTTAATGAAGATGGAGTGCTGAATCATCTTCAACTCTACACAATCCACTGGTTTCAAACGCCTCATTTGTGGTTGCAATTTGAAGCCTCTATCTCCGATCAATCTATCATCATCATTCATCAATGGCAGCCGCTAGAGTGATGGTGTCAACGGTCAACATTGGCGTTTCATCTTCATCATTCTTCAAAGCTGCTGCATCTTCATTCTTCAAGCAATCGTCTTTAAGCCCCTGCTTCAATAACAACCTCAATTTGGTTGCGAAAAAGAGGGGTTTTGCTTGTTCAGCTCTCTACAGACCTGATGTTCAGATCAAGGAGGAAGGACAACCCGAAACCCTAGATTACAGAGTGTTCTTTGTTGATGGTTCGGGCAAAAAGGTTTTTCTTTTATTTTCTCGTTTGATGTTTGTGTTTTTTTGAATCGGTTGATGTTGTAAAGATTTGATTTTTTTGTTGGATACATTGGTTTAGGGATTGATTATGTGTTTTGCTGTGATTGTTAATGATAAGATGTTTGAATATGATTGATGTAGCAGATGACTGGTTGGGACTTGGGATTGTTGATTGTAGCAGTAACGTACTAATTGAATGCCAAATGAGAGGGATAATGGGATATTATGAACTTGGAACTAGTTGGAAGTCAAATTGGCTAATTTGTGACTTAGAATTTGAATTTATGTTCTTGAATTTTGTAAGACTACTAAATTATGATTATATAAGTCTTTGTTCTGATTGAAAGTTGAAAATAACTGTGTTTCGCCTTTTGGGAATCTTGATTAAAGAAAGATGTTTTCTTAATCATTCTATGATGTTTGATTATTGAAAAATAGGTATGACAATCATTGATTAAGGGTTTAAATGTAAATTTCAGATGAAATGATTCAAGCTATGTTAAAGGTGTAGGGTTTAGGATGATGACATGAATTGGTTGTTTCAGGTTTCACCTTGGCATGATATACCATTGCACGTGGGTGATGGGGCATTTAACTTTATTGTTGAAATTCCCAAAGAAACAAGTGCAAAAATGGAGGTTGCTACAGATGAAATATACACCCCCATTAAGCAGGATACAAAAAAAGGGAAACTTAGATACTACCCGTAAGCCTTTCCTTTTTTATATTAGTTATTTCATCCAACATATATGGACTTCTGTTGTTTGTGATCTTATCTGCATTTACTTATTTCATGTTCTTTTGTCACTTTCGTTCACATGCCTAGGATGCTACAGTAGCATGAGAGGCGCGGAGTTACAATGTCAACTTTTTGTCGCTTTATTATTCAATGCTAATTCAAGAAAACGTTGCTTACACGTCCAATGGCATATCATAATAGATGACTGATTATACTAACCATAATTACAGTTATTTGTTATTATTAAAGGCGATATTATACATCTGACTGATTGTCAAACACTTAGCTGCTGGATTCTTGGCTGGTTATATGTTAAAATTAAGTAATTGGGACCCACAAATCATATGTTAGTTCCTTCTTGATCATATAAATAGGACCCACACAATCAAAATGTTAAATTGCCAAAACGTGTGAAATCGCTTATTGAAACATAGCCTTAAAATCTTCTTATTGGTTTCTAATGCACTTGCAACACTGAAGCTGCAATTATTTAGTAAATTTACCTTTTATTTTCCCAAATTTAATTTCTCAGTTACAATATTAACTGGAATTATGGATTGCTGCCACAAACATGGGAAGATCCATCATTTGCAAACCCTGAGGTTGATGGAGCGTTTGGAGACAATGATCCAGGTAAATGTGAATCTCATTATGCTATTTCTGTGTCTCATTTGCTGTTTAATGATTGCATCAGACCACTCTCCTTTATATGGTAAAGATAAAATTATAAAATTATTTTTTTCTTTTGTGAAATCTGCAGTTGATGTTGTTGAGATTGGTGAAAGCCGTGGGAATGTGGGTCAACTCATGAAGGTCAAACCCTTAGGTTGTCTAGCTATGATTGATGAGGGAGAACTTGACTGGAAAATTATTGCAATTTCATTGGATGATCCTAGGGCTTCACTTGTTAATGACGTTGATGATGTTGAGAAGCATTTTCCGGTATGTTCTTTTCAAACTAATCATGGCATAAATTAACAGGTGACAAAAGAGTAGATTGGATATGATGGGTAACGGGTCAAAACTGTCATGTTAGACTGGTTTGACCCATAACACTTTATTTTCAATTTATATGAAAATTTATTAATAAAGCATGTTTTGCATTATAATTGCAAAATATAAGAAGTTACAATAATAATAGAATTCTTTGAATAAAGTTTTTAGTAGGTTATATGTATCAAAAGTAGACATTGAGTGACTGTTGACCCGTTGGTTTTAAAAATAACGTGAATTGGCCCGTTCTAAATAAATGGGCTAATTAATTGATTTTGTGTAGGGTACTCTTACCGCTATTAGAGACTGGTTCAGGGACTACAAGATCCCTGATGGCAAACCTGCCAACAACTTTGGTCTTGGCAACAAAGCAGCTAATAAGGTACGTGTTAGAACCCAAATCAGTAAGCTTGAATCAAACTAGAAAGAAATACAAATAGACCCGGTTCGAGATGGGTTGATCTCCGATAACAAGGTATATAAACCTTACTTTTGATGAACATAAACAAAGACAAAAAAAACAAATAACACATAACAATACTATTTAAACTAAACATTGGCGGGAACGGTTAACCCACTCCCCTAAATTGCTGAACCTTTGAATGTTTCCCTCCTAATTTCCCTCCGCTCCGTTTTGTGTTATCCAGCAGCAAATGGGTCGAACCCACTGTTTGGGTTCGTATCAGTACGCATTTCATAACTTGGGTCACATAACTTTTGAAAGTCTTTCTTGTACTTTATTTTTATATTTTATGTGAAACTAATAATATTTAACAAATAACAGGATTATGCTCTGAAGGTGATAACTGAGACAAATGAGTCATGGGCTAAGCTTGTGAAAAGATCAACCCCAGCTGGGGAGCTTTCACTTGTGTAGGTTCACATTTTAAACATTCCCTCTGTATTTTCGAGTCGGAAATCTTTCTAGTCAGAGGTACATTTCATGCATTGTTTACATCATTTGTGTCGTAAGGCAACTTGAATAATACTTTTTTTTGAAGTCTATATAGTTATGAGAACTTATAACATAAATCGGTTCAATCAAATTATTAACAAATTGATGAAGTTGCTATGTTCATGGTTCGGGAGAAGCTGCAGTTTTTTTGTCTTTCTTATCTTCATTTGAAGGTGTTGGTTTTGACTGCTCGTTATCTTCGCTATATCTGTCAACGTTAGGAAGAAAGACACCTGCTCGAAAAATAGTGATAAACTTAAATATTTTAAAAGAATAACCCTTAAGGAAGGTGTCTGAATTGGAAATAGACTTTGTTTTTATTATTTATTTTAGACCAAAAAAAACACAACCCAAATTTACCGACCAGCATGAAATGTCTTCTCTCAATTCAATTAACGCTATGAAAAACACCTTACTATAAACCATATTCCAGCTGCCAAAAACAGTACTGAAGTCAAGATCAAAGTAGATTTTCTCCAGTTTTTAAGCTTGTCCTGTGTTACATGTAAATTGTAAGACCATGAGCTGAAATCATCATCAAAATGATCAAAACCAAGCACAAAAACTGATAATCTAACCACAAATAAATAGTTTTCTAGACCAAAATCTTTCAACCCATCAAAAATATAAAACATCAAGAAAACCATTTGATGAACATGGCTTTAAAACTGAATAACATACCTGCATAACTCCAACAAGTGGAGATGAAGGCACATCACCAAAGACATGAATAGACACAGTAGACATAGCCATAGCTAATGGTTTCAAGCTTGGCTTAACAGAATGAATAGACACAAAATTTACTGGACCCTGCAGTTAAAAGTATGTAAATCAGTAAATATTTCTCATGAAAACAGTCGGAACATGTACATCGAAAAAAAAGTTACCTGAGTGGCGAAAACTAGTATCTCCCCAATTAGAAAGAACACTATAAAAAGGTGCATGTCCCTAAAACAAAAGGCACTAAAGCAGAATACTGCCCCCAAAAATGTTGCTGTGGAAAGAAGCTGTTGTGTATAAACAGAATTAATCAACACAAAATACAAAAATAATAAAACTTTCGCAAGAAAAATGAGTACCTTAAAAGCATTAGGGATGGTTGAACTCATTTGATCAAGAACAAAACCACCTGTTAATGTCCCCACGATTCCGCCCACGATTGTTATCCCTCCAAACAACAAGTCAGCATCTGTCTGTGAAAGATTTGTATATTCTCAGATGCAAATTTCCTTTTTAGTTTAATTAAAACTTTTAGTTTCTTGAAAACTTAGTTTAATTAAGGTTTGCCCCACCACACCCTTCCATACTATCAGTAGCTCTACTATAAGCGAGATTATACAGGGTACCTAAGTATGTTGTTTGTTTGTTATTTTTTCTTTAAAACTTTTCACTTGCAACACATACCATATGATATATGCTATAGCCAGCCTTGGGTCCCCAATATGAATAAGCCCCTATGACAAAATTGTATAAAATATAACCTACAAAAACCATACAAAAGTAGCCAATTAGTACATCACATGATATTTCTTTGCAAAGTAACTCTATTAAAGACTGAAATGTAAGTACCTAAAACATTTACAACATATATCCTCTCATTCAGAAGAGACTTTACATCTTCACAAAAGCTAAATAAATGACTAGACCTGCAACAAAATATATGTGCCCTCAGAAATTTAGGCATCAATTTATGAAACTCAATTATTATTATATATGAGAACAAACCCTAAAGTTTTCTTTGAGTTATGATCAGTGATCTTTTCATTTGAACTGATATCTTTATCATGCGAAATACCTGAACAAATATAAAATTATGAGCCAAATTAGCAAATTTGTTAGCAGCATAATGCCATAATTCTCAAATCTCAACACCCACCTCTGAGTTGCAATGGTTTCATTAAAAAACCCAAAATAACAAACGGCACCATCAAAATTGCCTCACCAAAAAATGCATAACGCCAACCGTAGCCATCTCCAACCTAGAAGATAAAAACGCGTGTCATAAATCTGGCCAGTTATGAGAACTGTACAAAATATATTTAAACTTACCAATCCACCATAGACATAACCAAGGCAACTCCAGTAGGTATGCACATGTAAAATATCCCCAGCCATGCTGATCTCTGTAATGGAAATTGATATAAAAGTTCAGATCTCGACGGATAGAATTCATTTGAGAACCAATAGATAAAAACACAAAGGTCCAAGAATTAAGTAAATACACACGCCTTTGTTCACATGTTTTACTCAATCTTGATCCTTCATTCTATTATCTAAGGGCCGGTGGTTCATAAGTGTTTTGAGATATAAGAAACTTGAATGCATCCAATGCATATGAACCTGAGTTACTGGTGCATTTTCATCTATGAATGGAGCTGCAAGACTTATAAAAGAAGCTTCACCAACACCAACTAACCTGAAAACAACAATAGCAAAAGTTTTCATCATGTTAACGAGGTGGCACGGAATCTAATTTGAAAATCCAAGAGAATTAGTTGGTTTCCTCACATTCTGCAAACCATAATTGTCCAGAAACCAATTGAAATTCCACAACCCATTGCAGACAACGTCCAAACCGACAATCCAACTGCAATAAGCCTAAAAGGGTTGATGCTGCTCGATAGACAACCACCAAAAACATACATAATAAGCACAAGAAAATAACCTAGTATCTATAAAAAAAAACTAATGTTGATTTATATCCCCCTAATAATAATATCACCTCTTGGCCATTGATGCAAATATTGGAGATGCTACAAGTAGTCCAACCATAAAAGCAGAAGACAAAATACCATCCTTGAAATTGTTCAATTTGAACTCACCCCTGTAAAACAATCACGCACTTAACACACAATCTGAATCAAATCGCTTATGTTTCAGTATCATCCTGAAGCAGGTGTGAAAAAGTCAATAATACTTACTGAATTCCAGTACCATGTGAGCATTCTCCATTTGGTTTGCAACTTCCTGGAACCCCATTTACACCTGTACTCGCGATCACTCCTCGATCCAAATACGTTATCAAGTTTATCACACAGAACAACACAAGCAACCTGTCAATCAAAATCTATTAAAAATGATCAAACTTCAATAAACACAAATTATATCCAAAATCCCTATCGCTTTAAATCAGAAAGCACGAAGAGATCACAGATATGTGTATTCCCACATTTTTAGGATTTCAATTCTTGAAATATAAAACTCATAAGAAAAAGATTACAAAACGATCACCTCTTAGGCGTAAACCATGAACCTGAAGAGTCCAATGAGTCATTTGAATCGTTTTCAATCGAAATATCAACCTGAGGATTATGTTCTTCGTTTTTTACCCGATTATCAGATCCTTCCTCTGCAGCACCCATTTCATGTAATGCCTGTGATTCTTTTTAGTTTTTGCACAGAATATTTCACTGGATATTTGTTCTTGAAGAACTGCAAAACTTTTTTGTTTTCCATGAAGAAATCCATCAAATACTTTTGTTATACTGCCAACAGGTGTCAGATTCTCATCTCAAATTGCTTAATTTATGTTTCCTTCTTATATCATGGTGTTCTTAGATGGTGTTCCTTGACTATCTGGATTTATTTCCTCAAAATTCATATTTGAAACTTTGGCATACGTTGCAATTTCTACCCTTGTTTTTCTGATTTGACAATTCACATCCAAACTGAGGTTTGTGAGCAATTTTTACCCTAATTAGGACAAGGGGACTGTTGTAAAAAGATTTAAAAGGTAATCAAATGATCATACAGTTATAAACAACTCATATACAAATATATAACTACATAAATTTCTCACAATTTATGGTGTAAGATTGTAGAAAGTCAATCATGAATCTGTTAAAGTAAGATTTTGTTGAGTTAATCATAAAGAATTTTCATTTTGTAATTATTTGTTAGGGTCAAATTTAATCAACAGATTTTCTACTTGAATCTTTGTTAGGGTCAAATTCTGATATGGGTATATTAGAAACAAGTGTAGTTTAAAAGTAAGAGTAGATGAGTGTGTGAATTGTTATTGTTTGAAGAATTGGTCTAAAATGCCAATGGACTCAACATTGAACTAAATTGTTGAGGTGTGACACAATCACTTTAACCGGATAAAATATACCAAGACAAATAATAAGTTCTACATGACCACTAACAAACATGTGATATGATAATCGATATTCAATAGCGGAATAATAAGTGTTGTAAGAATCGTTGTCGGGCGGCGAGGTGGAGACTAGAGATTGATTAAGATTAATCGGTTTGGAAATTTTATATATAATTTTCATTTTTATACATACACATTTTTGTATGTAATTTTTATAAATATGTATATATATATATACATATTTTCAAAATTTTCGCTGGAATTTTTGAATTTTGCTGGAATTCCAAATTCCAGAATTCTGCCAGAATCTTGCCGGATTTTGCAAAAATGCAGATAGAGGCCGATTAACAGCCGACTAGGTCCGATTTTTTTCCGATTTGGACCAATTTTGCCGATTAGCGTTTATTAGCTCCGATTAGGGAAAATCCAATCGGTATCTCATCGATTCCCTGTAGTCGGCCGACTAGTCCGAATTTTACAACAGTGGAAGAATATAACACTTAAAATTACTACAGTCAAATGACAGTAATGGTCATACACACTTCCTATTTTTAAACCGGTCTTTTAAGATGTTTACCAAGCCTTAATACTTAAAAATCTAAAAAATTGTTAATTAACACTAGTTTTAAGCTTAGGAAAGTAACCTTGTCGCCCAGAAATAGAAAACAAAAATACATTGTTTAATGATGTTATTCAATTCTCAAATGTTTGCAGGGGCCTATTTGAGATCAAAGTAGAAATGCAGAGACCAAATATTTATAATTTATAAAAACTTGTTCAGCAAACGGTGGGGCCTCATGAAAAAGCGCTCGAACCATATTCCTTAAATAGATTAAAGCGAAGATAGAGGAGAAAAACCGTTGTCATGTTTTAACAACATTAATCACTTTATATGATGATAACATTGGGCTATTTTAGAACAAAAATAATATTATAAAAACAACTAGGTTAGTTCTCGTTTAATGCACAGATTCAACAAAAAAAGATTAAATAATTATTAATAAAAATTTACGTATTATAAAATCATGCTAAAAGATAAAATATGATTATACATACATATATATATATATACACATACATTATACATACATATACCTCTATATATATATACACACATACACACACACATATATATATATATATAATATATATATATACATACATATATATATATATAGATACATATATATATATATAGATACATACCTACATATATATATATATATATATATATATATATATATATATATATATATATATATATATATAGATAGATAGATACACATATATACATATATATATATATAGATACATATATATATACATATATATATATACATATATATATATATATATACATATAGATACGTATTGATACGTATACAGATACGTATATATATATACGTATATATATATATACGTGTATATATATATATATATATATATATATATATATATATGTGTGTGTGTGTGTGTGTGTGTATGCATATATATATATACCTATATATATATGTATATATACATATATACACACACACTCACACTATGATTCTTACTTTCAATCTTCAACAATTTTCTTGACATGTTCTGCTTTTGGCAAAAATATAATTCATTTTGTTAAGATGATGTCACAAATGTGGTAGTTCAAGACAGATCGAAGACTAGATGCTACGTGCAACAAATGCATAAAAATTAGGGGCAAGACGAACCCATGAATGGATATAAAAAGGCTAGGGTGAGACTGAAAGGTGAAGTTGAATGCAAAGACGAATGAACTTTGATAATTACTCGTGGAATAAATTGAATACCGTACATGCGTAAGTTGATACAAAAGAAAACAAATCATAAATTGTTTTATTTTTTAGTGCAAATTTGTAATTTTAAAGGTTTAACTGACTAGGTGTAAATTTTTAATTTCAAATCATAACCATATTTCAAAATATTTAGTAACTAAGTTAAGTTTATGCAAGCAGATACTTCATATTATTTTAAACTTGTATCATATTATAACTTCAAGTTCTTTCTAACCTCAGACTATAAAATAAAGTTGGATGTGTACAATTTGAGCAAGCAAATGGCTAGTAGGGTGAGGAACCACAATGAACAGGATGACAGAAGTTTCACAAGAATATGACTAGAGAGATGTGAAAGTAGAAGCAAAGGACAGAGAGAGCGGAGAAGACTGATTGGATGAATGTTATTTCATGCTCATAGGAACTGGGTTATCCCCGTATATTCTAATGATCTTTTCTTACTGATCAATTGTGTCCCATGAGATGCTTCGCCCGGAGGATCATTCATGGTGCATTTGATGTTAGTTTGTAAATCTAGTTGCATTATGATGGGTATAGAAATCTAATATGAGAACTAAAAGCGAAACTGATGATGTAATAGAGAAGAAAAGGATAGAATGATTGTATTAATGGATTCATGAATAAGAACTTACAAAATGATAACCACAGCTATGCTTTCTCTCAATGCAAATTGCATGAGCCACTCTATATATAATACTCTTTGTAACAAACTCTCAGGCATTTTTGTATTTGTCACCCTTGCATCTTCTAGGATAGACCAATAATTCTTTTGACCCTTCGTTGATGTTAGAATTCGTATCATTACTTCCCCTTTGACCATAGTCTTGTCCTCAAGACTGAACTCTGGAAACTGCGTAGCGTACCACTCTTTATCTTCCCATGTTGCATCGTTGGGATATTGATTTAGCCACTGCACCAACCATTGTTCAACCGATGCTCTACCTTCCCGAAGGATGCGAGTAACCAGAATAGCCCTCTAAACAAGTGAAGCGGTGTCACTAATGTCCAATTTACGAGGCAAAATTGGATCACAAGTAGAAGAGATGGCCTTCTTGAGAAGGGAAACATGAAACACTAGATGAATTTTAGAAGTATCAGGGAGTTAGACTTTGTAAGCTATTGGTCCCAATTTGTCAATAATTTGAAAAGGCCTGAAAAATCCGTAGATAAGCCTTCTAGATCAATCTAAGAAGAGCTAAAGGCTGCAAAAGACCCCTTGGTAACACGCAGCTGGATTTGCATCGTTCACACACATCACACTCACAAATGAACCGTTTAATGGTATCATTTATGCTTGTCCAATAAACATTTGTTGCGAGACAATGATAGGTATGGTAGAATCCATAGTGTCTGCCTATAACTGTAAGGTGAAACTCATGGAGAAGGGCCAGAAGAAATTTAGAATGCTGAGAAATGACTAACCGATCTTTATAAAACATGTTATCATTTTTAACTGTATAACCCGAATATTTTCTAGGATGTAGTAAGCATTTCTGGCTCAGTGACATAAATTTCGTATCATGCTTGGCCTCGTCAAAAAATTGAGCCCCTTGGGATTAAACATGAGAGGAAATAGCGTGACAGAATTCACCTGTATCAACGCGGCGAAATAAGGCATCGGCTGTTTGGTTTTCCCACCCAGGCTTGTATTGGATCACAAAGTCAAAATGAAAAGCTTAACAACCCAATTTTGTTGATCTGAAGAAGATATATGCTGTTGAAATATAATTTTTAGGCTCTTTTGATCCTTGCAAACAATGAATTTTGTACCAAGAAGGTAAGGGCGCTAGTGTTGAAATGCCAAAACCAAAGCCATTAATTCGCGTTCATAAGCCAATTTCACCAAGTTTCAATCACTTAAAGTCTTACTAAAATATGCAATGGGTCTTAAATTTTGCATTAAAACCGTACCAATAGTGCAACCATAAGCATCACATTCCATTACAAAAGGCTTGGTAAAGTTGGATAAAGCCAAAACCAGAGCAGTGACTAAAGCCTGCTACAAGGAGTCAAAGGCGCGTTGAGCGAGCAGATTCCGCTGGAAGGCATCTTTCTTGGTTAACTCGGTTAAAGGACAAGCAATGCTACCATAGTTTTTGACAAATAGTATAACCCGTAAGGCCTAAGAACCACATAGGCTCGCACATTATAAGGAGTAAGTATGGCCTAATAAGGGATGAAAATCATTCATGGGAGCATGAAAGGTAGCTGAGATGTTCATGAGATCAAATGGTATTACTAAATACTGATAGTGGCCATCATGCGTACAGAATGCAGTTTTATCAATGCTATCAAAACACATCCGAATTTGATTTTAACCCGACTTAAGATCTATCTTAGAAAAGAATGTTGAGGGTGCGGTACTCCACACACATATGCCATGAATTATCTTTTTACGTACCAAAACAATTGCGTGGAATACACATTTTTACTAGAATGAATCAAACCCGTAGCAAGAAATTCCTGAACCTGGCGCTAATTTCAGTTTTTTGGATATGGGGATAACGATAGGCCAAACACAAATTGGAGCAGAAGTTGATAGGGCAATACCGTGATCATAAGACCGCATAAGAGGCAAGGCAGACGGGGGTTGAAACTTTAAAGCATACCTACGCAGAAGAGAAGACAAGGAGGATTCTTGAGAATATGAAAGATCAACAAGAAGAAGAAAATTGATAACATTAGAACTTTGTAGATGAGAAGAGGAAGGCAAGGTTGTAGAAACATCTTCCATAACTAACCAAGGATGTAACGTAGTAGGAACGGCTACCCAACCCGAATTCCCTGTAATTGAACTAACGCGCCCTGATAGACAAAATGCATCCAGGAGTGTTGCCAATCATTAATCACTCATCCCAAGGATTGCAACCAACGATTGCGGCCCAAAGGTACGGAAATGTGAAGTCAAGACACCATCGGAATCAGGTCGTAACATCAAATTAACATCAGCCAAATACATGGATTTTGAATCTGAAGGTCACTAAAAGCGTTGCAATAGTTCAAATTGAAAATTAACCCAGAAAAGCGATGGACGAACCGGAGTGATGATTGTGAACCAGTGTTGAGCAACACCGATCATACTCAGTGGAGCAAGTTGTAAACGAACATCATCGGAAGTATTGTTGATGGCAAAATAGAGGTTGGCCTTCCGTATCTACCCCTGAGGATCAAAAGTAGAAATTTTCAAGAGCTTCACCTTTTTTTTACCGCATAAGGAAGATCAGAGGAACCAAAACCAGAAAAGACCAATAACTCTTTTGATCCTTCCTTGATATTAGAATGCGTATGACATTAAATCTTGATGATGCCAAAATCACCAATAAACTTAATCAAGATATCACTTATACTTGTTTACATAAACTATACTTGTTTACATTAACATTTCAAGTAATCCCTAATTCATCATGATTGATACAATTGTTTTTGTTCTGTTTTTTACAAACACTACTAAACCACCAATATATGCATACATCCAACCCATGATGCACAAACCGGCTACAACTCTGTACATTAGCTTCGTGTTGAGTCATATCAATCTAGCAATGTTTAAGGTTAAGCAGTTGCAGGCGTATTTTCAAGCAAAGGCGTTACATCCGACTGCTTAATAGTGGACCCCACATGCTCGCCATCTTCATTGTATCTGTCCACACTGTCAAGAAAGATACCTGCATTATCAAAGAATATAGCATATATAAGAAGACTGCTAGTAAAATATCTAAATTGCCCCTTTTGATAACAATGTCATCTGTAACTTGTAAAGATAATGATGAACAGATTCGTATAACTTTAGCTTTAGTATAACTTTAGCTTTAGACGTTACGAAGATATAGAAAGCATTAGAATTAATTTCTTCTTAATTGAACACATCATACCTATAAACCATATTCCGGCTGCCAAGAAAAACACTGAAGTTAGGATCAAAGCAGATATTCTCCAATTGTCAACTTTGTCCTGAGCAACATATTTGCAGCTTCTTTATTAAAAACAAACATTCATATTGAACACAATAAAAAAATCTAGCATAACCATCAATGTTCTACCTGATCATTTTAGTTTGAATACAATCAAACCCATTAAGCCACTGAAACAAAGTCTTGATTTTTTATTAATTGTTTGTATGTTTTTTTTATTCAAATTTTGGGTCTTTTAACTCTTTTGAGCATGTGAAGAATAGAAGATGGGATAATGGGCGCTATCTACTTGATGTGTGGTTCACAAAGTGTAGGAAAGTAGAGAATGTGAATGCAAACCTGTAGAAGACCAACAAGTGGAGATGATGGCACATCACCAAAAACATGAATCGAAACAGTTGACATAGCCATTGATAATGGTCTCAAACTTGGTTTAACAGTATGAAGACATACAAAATTCACAGGCCCCTGCGGCGAATGTGATGTACTTTTGTCAGAACCTAAACTTATAACTAGGAATGGCATAAAGGAGGGTTAGGCTGGTTTAATTACGGGTCAAAACTGGCAATCAAGTACATCTTGAAACAGGTCAGGTTCGCCCCAAAACCTTTGGTAAAACATTCTAGTTCTATACGTGCGTCAAATATAATTAAAGAAGTGCATCTTTTCAATATCAATTTAACTTTTTTAAAGTTATTTTGTAGGTTTTATCACTGAAAATACCTTTTAGGGAAGATTTGAGTGTTTGACCCATTTCTTTCGAAATTTTTTTACCCATTTGACCGCTTAGTGATCAACTGTAACCCAAGTTGACCTATTCGAAGGTAAATGGGTCAAGAATGCCATCCATAATTGTAATAAACTAGTATTTTGACCGCGCGTTGCGCTGGTTCAAATAAAATTTATATAAAAACATAGATGGAAACAAATATATCATAACAGAATTTTTGAAATATAGAAAACAATTATGATGTTTTGAAAAGAACTACAAGTATATAATACACAATCTGACCATGGTTTTGGTCTCCGGTTGCGATGATTTGTTTCAAATGAAATTTTATATCAAAATATACATAGAGATAATCATGTCGGAACATATTTTCAGAATTTCTAAAACCATTACGTTTCTAAAAAATTAAAAAAGAATATTATATTTGACCATTTTTGGTTTTAAATGAAGTTTACACCTAAACGTAGACAAAAATAAACACATCACAACGGTGTAACCGGAACCTGAAAAACGTTACTTTTTTAAAGATATAAGATTTTAATAAAAAACAATAATTATTAATCACAGTAATAAAACAATAACTTTGAAAACAAAGCATTGGCCAAAGTCAAACACAGAAAAGCCTCATGCCTTGTAAGTGAGTACCTCAGGCATCGAGGGTGTTGTGTTTGGTTTTTAAAGTGTATATAATGTATTTAATTGTCACTTCACATCCTTGCAAAAGAGTTACCTGAGTGGCGAAAACAAGTATCTCCCCAATAAGAAAGAGAACCAAGTAAATGTACAAGTTGCTGAAACAAAAGGCACTAAAGCAAAATATTGCTCCAAAAAATGTTGCAGTCGAAAGCAGCTGTAAAGAGTAAATAATTTTAATTAACATAAAACAAAGTTATACAGTTCAGCTCTCATTCTCTCAGTAAAGAATAAGCAGAACAAAACATAAATTTACAGAACATCTCTACCTTAAAAGCATTGGGGATTGTAGAATTCATGCGATCCAGAATAATACTACCCCCTAATGTCCCCACAATTCCACCAACAATGGTGATTCCTCCAAATAATATATCAGCATTGTTCTGTAAAATATGGAGCTTTCAGATAAGTTTTTCATTTGTTTTATCATGTTTTTCAGTTTCTATATAAAATGTATCATTTGAAACAAAAATAACAGAAATACAAAGGTCAAAGGGATTACCATTTGATATATGCTATAACCAGCCTTTGGTCCCCAATATGAATAAGCACCAATGACAAAATTATATGCAATATACCCTAGCAAGAAAAATACAAAATCAGACAATTACCACTTAATAAGTTGATAAGACATCGAAAAAATTAACAATTACCTAGGACATTTACGACATATATCTTCTCAAGCAAAAGAGCCTTCATATCTTGCCAAAATCTTGATAACTGATGGGAGGTAAATGGACTGTAGCTGTAACAAATAAGTTCCCGGCCTTTTTTTAATAACAGTTTATTCCTCAAATCCAGATATCATTAATTTATAGAAAAGAGTGTTTTTATATAATAGTGCATCGAGAAACACCTGGAATGATCTTTAGAGCTATGCTCAGCAACCTCTTCATTTATGGATCCTGTAAGAATTTTATCATGTGACATACCTATATAAATACACGTATAACTCGTTAAACCATGGAGAAATCAAACAATATTGTATGTTTAAATATAGAACTACATAAATGCAAAATAAGTACCTTTCATTTGTAATGGTTTTATTACAAACCCCAAGATAGCAAAAGGCAGCATGAGAATTGCCTCACCAAAAAATGCATAGCGCCAACCAATGTAACCTCCAACCTACAAAACAAAGAACCACGGTCGCTAGTTTGACCTTTTCTGGTCAAATGGTTATTTGTGTCACCACAAAAAGAAAGAAAGATCAGGTCCATACCACTCCACCATAAACATAACCAACAGCAACTCCAGTTGGAATGCACATGTAGAATATTCCCAACCATGCTGTTCTCTGTACAAACAAATGGATATCAGTTTATCTATTGCAATCAAATAAAGGAAATTCAGATACATTTTTTTGTGTTTTGTTTCCAATTATGCATTACTTTAAACAACACAGCAAAACACGTCTATTAATAACTTGTGACCTCCAGAAGGCAATAGTCAACATGAGTTCTTTTAGCGAACCATGAAAACGCCAAAATTAAGTTTAAATGTTATTCACATAAATTTGAACCCATTTTGGATTACCATTTACATCACAGTTTTCAAAGACATAAACATGAAATCAGAACAAAACCTTGACAAACAATTGTTAGATGTCTGTATGATCTTGGAAGCACGAAACATGTATGAATGTCAGGTGATGGTGGTAAGAAGAACAGGCTGGGTAAAGTATTAAAACGGGTTCCGTCCAAAATAGACAACTTTTGATACAATGGGTTGGGTTGACCTAAAACACTTCTTCCTAGAATTTGTAAATTTTTTTATAGCTAACTAGTGTGTCAAGTATGATTACATAAATTATGTTCTTCTAACTTTATTTAATATGTTTACGGGGGTATTAAGCATAAAAAAGCTCATTTGGATATCATTTTACAGATTCTATCCAATTTGGCCCATTTCATTTTAATCTATTTTTTTAGTTTACATGTTTGACCTGCAAAAGATAAAGTCATAAAACATATCCTGAATCAGCTCACTATTAGTAAAAGTGGATCAACTGTCTATGATGTATGGAAATTAGCCAATAAGGAAGAGAACCTGAGCAACCGGAGCATTGTCATCAATAAATGGAGCTGCAAGACTTACGAAAGAAGCTTCACCAACACCAACTAACCTAGAGGCAGCCATATTTAAGTGATAACATAAGTCAAAAAGTACTACAAATATAGTTTCAGATATTTAAAGTAGTCAACTCACATTCGGCAAATTGTGATGGACCAAAAGTCAATAGAAAAGCCACAACCAGCTGCAGCAAGAGTCCATACTGACAATCCAACTCCAATAAGTCTAAATGGATTGATGCTGCTCATATACACAAAAAAATATGAGTACACAGTTAAGAATGTCAAAGCTTCATCTCTAATGGGCTGATTACTTCAAAACAAGTAGTACTTTTATGAGTCAAAGGGTTGATGACTTCATATCGGTAAACTTTAGTTTCATCTACATGTTGTGACGAGTATAATAAATTTTGAGCCATTATCCAGATGATAAGTTTTGACCTACTATCCGATTCCAATTGCCTTAATTGGCTAAATAGGGCACCATGACCACCCAAATAATCCATTTGATCCTTTGTAAAATCCAATTAATTTGTCTCATTTTTTCCTTCTTCAAATTTTAGAAGTTGAAAACTTACATCAACTTCCAGACTTTTGTATACCAAGATGTACCATGATACAGATTATAAGATAAGGTATGATATGACACAATATGAAAAGAAGTTATACAAAAAGGGTATGGAACAACACAAAATGTTGTGGCACAATATAAAATTATACAAAAAGATAAGTACGATTGAAAATGTTTCACAATGGTATTATATTGTATAAAATGATATAACACAATTACACAATGCCACAATGATGTGCTACAAAGTGAATATCAGTTGCCTGCATATAATCAACCGCCTTTCTACAAAAATATAATGCTTTTTATGTTTATTGTAAATTTCAATTATTAGCTATCAACATAATTTGATATTTAATATGTTAGTAATCCAGTAACTCTTTATTTCTTTCTATGTTGTTCTTGGAATTATATACACTTGATTGGGTGTCATGCCCTCTTTTTCGTTAAAGTAATGAAAAAAATGCTGAGAAAACAAGTATTTTGATACATCATGTCAACAAAACTTGATAGAACAGATTTACTACATAAATTTCAGTAATCCCTATCATATAAATTTAAAATAAATTTACTATAAGATCATGCAACCAATATACACTGTCTTTTGACAAAATGATTGACCAATAAACAAACTTGCACTTCTCAATGAAAGTTATTGCACAACACTTATATTAATATTACACCTATGTCTTTCAATAAATAAAGTAAAAGATATGCATATTAACATATACCTAAAAATTGATTTTTGTAATCTGCCAAAAAGAGTGGCTAATGATTTAAAAGTGACAAATTACCTCTTGCCAAGGATGCAAATATTGGAGATGCAACAAGAAGTCCAACCATGAAAGCAGAAGAAATCACACCATCACTAAAATTATCCAGGTCAAAATCACCCCTGCAAAACAATAAAGGCACACAAGACATATTAGAAAATGTTATAGAGGAATAATGTATTATCACAGATGTAATGTAACTTACTGAATTCCAGTCCCATCTGAGCACACACCACTCTCTGTACAGCTTCTGGGACTCCCATTAACACCATTACTTCCAATTGCTCCTCGATCAATATAATTCACCATGTTGATCACACAAAATACTACAAGCAACCTGTACATATAGTACCAATAACCCCCCCCCCCCCCCCATGAGATAAAATTATTCTCATAAATAGGTAAACTTGTCATGAATGAACAACCCCCTTCTAAAACTTGGCCGAAAAAACAAAACTGTTTAAACTTGATCAAGTTTCAGACTTATTTCACTAACTATCATGATGCAATCCAAGATTTCCATCAAAGAATCTTATCTCAATGTTAATGTTGTATAAGTTAATAACCATATACTTTCAAAGAAACTACATCACTAAACTAAAAACACTAAATCAAAACAACTAACATAAAAAAAACAAAACCAAATCTTTATACTCGATTTCACTTCTTAAAAAAATGACTAAAAACATGTGAATTCCCGTATAACTTAGCATGATTTCTTCTAAATTGATCAAAAACCTTAGAAGAAATAAGAGAAATAAAACATGAAGATTGTACCTTTCATGAGTAAACTAAAGAATCTACATCAGAAAGCTAAAAACAGTAATCATCCCAAATCAACTAACATAGTGAATCCAAAACCAAATTTTATTATTCAATTTCATGTCTTAAAGAAAGACTGAAAAACATGTGAATTCCTGCATTACTTAGCTGTATTTCTTCTCAATTGATCAAAAACTGAAGAAAAAGAAAACGAAAAGAAACCTAAAGATTGTATCTTTGGTCAGTAAACCAAAGAACCTACATCACAAAACTAAAAACACTAATCATCCCAAAACAACTAACATATAGAGTCCAAAACCATAATTTAATACTCAACTTCACTTCTTAAAGAAAGACAGCGAAACATGTAAATTCCCATATTACTTAACCAAATTTCTGTTCAATTGATCACAAAACTTAAGAAGAACAAGAAAAGAAACACCAAGATTGTACCTTTTGGGAGTAAACCAAGAAGGAGCAGGCTCAGATAAAGAAGTTGAATCAATAGCCATGTTATTTTCTATCCGTCTCTCGGCGTAAATGAGGCCACACAAGGGATTGATATTACTTTGATCCTCAAGTCCCCTGGTAAACCTTCCTCTACCTGAACATCCATATATGGTTATCTATATGATTCAGAACATAAATTAGCACCCACCAAACCCCTTTCCCCTAATTATTAACATCTTTTTCTTCCAATTCTGATGGTGCACATATAGATCAGTCAAAAAAAGAATCATCTTGTTAGGTTAGGTAGAGAGCTATTTTTCCCAAAATCAAACATGAAATTTGTGGGAAATTCTGTATACGACCATCACAAACAGCACAAAAAGAAATCTTTAAATATGTGTTGATTATATGTTATACATAGATTGATGAAATTGAAATAGAAGATAGTTAAGCTGGGCAGTTTAAAAGAAAGTGGTAATTTGGATCTAAGAAATTAAGTAATATTGGATTAAATAAAGATGCAGTTGTGATTACACTTACGGGTGGTGGTTACGGCGGAGATCGACGGTGGCTGACGGCGGAGAATTTATCAAAGCATTTTCAATATGGGAGTCTGCGATAGATGGTGGATTAGGGGGGTGAGGAAGAGAGGTCGTTTTTTTGTTTTTTTTTTTATTATTTTTTTTATTTTAATAATTTTTGGATGAAAAATTATCATTTTCATATTTGTAGTTTGTTAAAACTAATTTATATATTACTAATTATCAAGTTTTACATGCATTATAGTCTTGTACATATGTTTTATGGGCGTTGTACATATGCTTTATTATCTAGTTTCTTTATTTATTTTCTAAATTAATAATATAGCATAATATATTGCCTTTAACAAATCATATGTTTACAACTATTATCGACGTCAAAGTTTTGTTTTTCATAAATAAACATATGCTATCAATGGCTTTGAAAGTCCTTTTCAACAAATAAATTTTTGATAACATTCTTTTTTTATATGAAATTATGTATGTTATCAACAGTTTCCACATGCTCTTCAACACGTAAATTCCCAACAACATTTAGATGTTCGTTTTTCATGGTTATATGCATCTCCAATATGTGGGTTCCCGACTTTGTTTTAATATTAGTTTTTATGTCATTTTACGCTTGTGACATCCTGTATTTTTTCAGGTAAACATCGTTTCATTATCTAAAATCACTTCTGTCACTTATATTATTAAATTCAAATTTGTATAAATGAAATTACAATTGTAATCACTTTAATTATTTAAACTTCAAGCTAACTTATAAACTTCAAACTAACTTAAAACAAAATTTAAATTAACTATGAAACTAATGCAAAGTGAAGGGGCCTAAGGTGCAAATTCATAGAACACATTATAAATCCCAAACACCTCACAGTTACCATTCGTAACCTCACAACCCATCTCTCCCGAAACCCTGTAACATCTTGTATTTTTGGTTAATTAATAGTTAACCTCGTTTATTTTTGTAGGGACTATTTATGTCTCTTTATGAATTGTGTGTTAGTCATGTTTATTTGTTTGTGGTCATTAAGTAAAACTTAATAACATAACTAGTAAATAAAAAAATATATAATAAATATAATAATAATAACTCTAATAATAATGTCTTTAATAATAAATAGTAATAATAATAAAAGTTATAATAATAATAATAATAATAATAATAATAATAATAGAAATAATAACTGATAAATGTTAAATAAGTAATAAGTTGTAAATTAAAACTTAAAGATAATTAAGTTAGGGGGTAATTTGTTAATTTTAAAAACTTTAAATGAATGTTTTGACATGAAATGACAACAAAACAAACTACAGGGGTCAATTATGTAATTATCAAATAACCCAAACCATTCCCCCATTTTCAAACCCGTAAAACCGGTGACCGGCTCCGGCCACCGCCGGCCAACAATCCGGCAGCCCCGCCACCCATTAAAACGCCGATTAACGAACCTAAAACTGTTTCCAATCGATTCGTTGGCATGATTCGAAACTAGAGGTGTGTAATAATCGAGTTTAATCGAGTTAAAGCTTCGGTTTCAAGCTTGAAGCATCCTATTAAACTTGCTTTCAATCATCGAACCGTTTGAACATTAAAGATCAATAATAATCAAATTAATTGAACCCACACAATCAATTAACCGTTTCTACTCGATTCCTAAGTGCAATTTCAGTCTAAACACCTGAAATCATCGCACATAGTTACCAATTCCATCGCGAAACTGAGTCTAACTGAACCCCAACCTTCGAGCATTATAACTTCTAAGTGGTTGAGGGCTTAGAACCGTAAGCATCACTCGAAGATTCACACAAGTTTAATTTGGTTAACATCAACAATTGCACCTTGAACGAATTCAAGCTTCAATCGCAACTCGTCTGCATTTGTTCTTATCAACATAAACATCAAATCGGGTAATTAATTGTGTCCTTAGACTCGAAATCACATGGGGAATCAAAGCCCCATGTTTATTCACGTAAACATTATCACTTGATCTTCGATTTTGGGTTGACCAATCTAGGGTTCTTGCTGATTTGGGGTTATCTTTGAAACACGGTTTTTGTGAATTAAAAACCAATCATTGAGGCGGCTGAAGCCTTGGTTCAATGGTTAAAGTGTATATGTCTTAAGCATAAGGTCCCGGGTTCGAACCCGGGGACCTTCATGCAATTTTTTTAAAAAAGGCTTTTAGCCTAAAAGGTGAATTGTAGAAAATTCTTAAATTATATATAAATTATTTTTATGAACTTTAACTATTTTCAAAGGTTTTAAAGATTTCTAGAATTGTTCCAAGATTGAACAAAAATATTTTGGTGATAAAACAATTTTAACAAAGTATCTTTAAATAGTTTTTTTGTTTATAAAATGGATGGAAAATAATATTAGTAAATGGTCATTGGTTCAAATATCCCTTTCTAAATTAATTTTGTTTATCTGGTAAATAAACTTTTAGTTATAAAAAATATATTATTTGAACTTTATATAAAATTTTCTAAATTATTATAATTGTTTCTTTTTCACAACTTTGAATATATATTTTCAAGAAAATATAAATTTGTTCCATTTGTTTAAATATAATATTGACGAGCCCCAAATTCGACTTAGAACCCTAGTCCTCGTAGATTCGATAAACTCATTTCAATAAAATTTAAATCTTGTAAATATATATACTAGGTACCGTGTGAAGAACTACGTTGGAACCTTGCTTATTACACTTCTTATTAATCGTAAATTATATACATTTGATCATGTGAGTATTTCCATACCTCTTTTTGCTTATTTTCACACTTTGGGGTGAAATATGTTAACTTATTATCATTGCACTTGTAAACTTATTTGAGACTTGTAATCTTTATGGCAATTCATCATGTAAAGCTGTGGTTAGTTGAACTTTTGTGGTTACCATGTTATGGCGTTATATGTACAATCATTAACTATTGCTACCCCAGCGAAGTCATATATCTATGGGCAAGACAAGCCTGCTTTGGTTAATCCAAGTAAACTTAGCTGATCGTATAATCTTGTAAACGTTTGAGACTTGTAAAATTTTGTCGAGGTTTGATTGTTGCATTGTTCATAACATCCCTAGTCACTTATTCACTAACTTATGACTTGAATTGCCATCTTTTTATAACCTATGTATTTAAAACTATGGAATGCTCACCAACATTATTGTTGACCCTTATTTTTAACATGTTTCAGGAAACGCCCAAGTTTGATATCTACTCTTTGAAGCTTGCACATCTAGGAATGGACCTAGATAAATGAATGAAATAAGAATAACTTGTTATCTTTTATGTTCTGGTTTTATTTCTTTGGTACTTAAGATTGTAATGTTACAATTGAATTTCATGATTAATTTATATTTGGGTTAATAATAGCGTTATGTGGCTGTGAACGATCTTAACTCTCACTCCTCGACGTTTCCTCCGTCAAGGTTGGGGTGTGACAAACCCCAACCCTAGTGTTCCTTCGACGGCAGCCGCTTCCATCATCAAAAGCTCCTGTTACCATCGATCTCCTCACCGAGTGCGAGTCTCCGGCAACCCCGTTTCCCGTTACGACCTCTGGTGATCCTTCTATCTACAACCGTCATCCTTTCGGCAATCATTATCACCTGACAGCCGCGAGGATCGACCGGAACAACCATACGGTATGTCATTTTCGTTAATTTCGAACGTTCATATTAACTCGGTTTCGGTATGGCTATCGTGTTCGGTTCGGTCGAAGTCGCGAGCATGTTCGTAATTGAGTGTTTCTTTGAAAAGTTTATGTTTCTCATGCGTAAGTTGTGGTGTATATATGTACGCAGGTATGATGTGTGTTTGTGCGTGTGTTAAACGTGTGTGTGTGTGTGTGGTTTAGAGATTTCATGCTAGGCGCATGGAACAATAAGGTGGGCGCATGAACTTCCTAATCGGGTGCATGGAGGAATTTTTCCTCTTGGTTGGGCGCATGCATATTGAGAAGCAGGTTGCATGGGTATCATGGTATGTATATATATATATTATATATATATATATTATATATATATATATAAAGAGTACTTTTATATATAATTCGGGTTATACGTGAATATTGGGTTTTATGTTTGTGTGTGTTTGCATTTGCTTGTGTATGGGGGATTTCTACCGAGAACCGACACCGTAACCGAGACGTCAAACGTGAAACCGTACCTTCCTTATATTATATTCCACAATTAATATTAATAGTGTAAATTAATATTAATTCAGGTTAATCGGAGACCTGAATCTTTTATGTTACATTACTTAGTTGCAACGCACTCGAGGTGAGTATTCACGACCCCTATTTTACATTATTTTCCTTTTGGGGAAGAAAACATGCAAACTTTATTTATAAATGGTTTCTAGTATTATTGTTTATCGCATGTTACGTTAGTGCAAACATACTTAAAAGTCCTTACATTCTCAAACCGTTAGTAATGTGTAGCGAGGTAATTCTGAGTAGTACTACTGGGTTTGACAAACCCCGCCCGGGCTAGTCGCGCTAGCTTGATTGGAGGTCAAACGGGTGCGTTATTGACCTAACATTTGTCACTATCTAGGTTAGACGTGACGGGAAGGCAACAAACATACAAACAGTCAGCTTCGATTTGAAACGCTAACTAACTTGATTATAGGCTAGCTACCTATCGATATGCTTTAATTACTTTACCATTCGAACAGTTACAAATATTTTTATCTGTTATTAAACTTGTGAACTCACCAACTTTATGGTGACACACTTTAGCATGTTTTCTCAGGTCACAGGAACGCTTAAGCTCATGTTGCACAATTAGGGAACGCACTCAGGACATGCATCATCAAACTCATTTATTTTGCTTTGAACATTTTATTTGGCATAGTACTTGGGAACTTCTAGTATTGGTTTACATTTGTCTTTACGCTTCCGCACTGATGTTTATTTTGTTTATGACTACTCTGATTTAAAGCTCAAACGTTTATTTAAATTCATATAGTGTCGTTTGATATGACCGTGTCTGAGATCCTGTTTTGTCACACGCCTCGTGATAAAACCCCGCACGTGGAATTTGAGGGTGTGACAACGCTCACACTGCAACGCGGGGGTCATGATACTAGTTATTTTTATCTAAAAGTTTAAAAATCATTATTTTGTTTCAATAGTTTTAGTTAAGAAACGATTTTCATTCACTTCGTTACCATTATCCATGGATTCCGTAAAAAAAAACCTTTATGAATGAGCATTTTAGTTAATTTAATGTGAAATTAAAAAAGTTTTGGTTTCCACTTTACAGACTCCACACCCACAATCGGTTGACTTCACAATTCACATCCTTCAATCATCTGTCGATTGGCTTCACAAGTTGTGACTCTTCATTGATCGACTTCACAACCTACAACTCATCTATTGAACGACTTCACAAGTCATGACTCCTCATTGATCAACTTCATAGGCATGTGAGTCCTATTGGTCCTTCAAAGAATCTATTGTCATGGTTCTTTTGTTGTGGTACGTTTCAAAACAAGATTATGGGTTTGATCCTTATCATGTTTTACAGTGAGTTTGCATTACTTTTTTACAAAATCATGTTTTAGTGTCATGTTTGTTATATCTTATGGTTGCTTGATTTTAACTAAGACAAAATGTTTCTTTTCATCATGGAGACTTCTTCGTTGCATTCGTATGCTACATTTTTATTTGACTGCATTTGGTTTTATGGATTAAAATGACAACAACAAATATATCATATATAGAAAAAGTTTCAAGTTAAATTGACTAAAATGCTCCTCATGTGACGGAAGACTTTAAACGAAATCCATGAATATCGTTAAAGGAGTGGATGCAAATCATTACTTAATTAAAACTATTGGACCAAAATGTTTATTTTGAATGAGAATAGTTGTTTTGATTAAAACTGAAAATAATAATCTACTCAAAAACTTATTATATATATTTTCCTCATGTTAATCTACTTGTTACTATACCAAGATTTAGTTAGATCTATTTCATCACATTTACCTTTGTATTAAATGATCTATAATTAAAAGTTAAAGTTATTATAATATTATTAGCCAATTTTAATTGCAAAAAGGATCTATATGGTCATATTATGAATAACTCTATATCGACGTCGTCGATCGGTCCCACTGCTACACCACAGCCGAATCAGATAAATGTTTATTGTAATGCTTTATTAGGTTTCGAAGTGGGTTGAGGAAGAAGATGTAGAAACCTGCAAAAGGGGTTTGAAATTATTTGGGAGTATTTATAAAGCCAATTAAGAATTGAACCAAATGAACTCTAGTTATATGGATTCTATTATGTCTTTAATTCAACTAATGAGATTTGGAAAGTTGAAGTAATGCTTATCAATATCATCATGGTTGTCGTTGTTGTTCTTTGATGTGCGATTGTATTTGTCTTGATCGTGTTGTTTGACTGATGTAGCTTTCTTTACGATGATGAGACTTGCCACATTTGTGACATTTATTTGCTTTGGTTCTGTCGGAAATGTCGTTGTTGCATTGTTTAGTTTCGTTGGACTCGAAGGGCACTGATGATATAATTGGAGTGGTGCTTATTGTTTATGCATGGCTACAATTTACGATTAGCAGCCGTAACTATATACTGGTTCCAAGCTTGAACAAAACAGTGTTTCTACTTCAAATCGTTTTGTTCGTCCATCACACGTACAACGCACATTAATAGAACATATTGGTTAATATGAATAATTGGAAAAATATATTATATTCAAAATTAGATACCATATTATATTTAAACTATAGTAAATTACATGGATAATCATGTACTTTGAGTAAAGTTATGGTTTATATTTTTTTATGTATGTTTTTCATCGTTGGTTTAAAAAATCAATAAAGGGTTTAAACTTATGTACATTTACATTTTTAATTTTTTATTAACAATAGAAATAAAAATAAAATACTATTTAACTTCCCCTTAGATTGGTGGGACCCACTTAAATAAGTAATAAATAAATGATATGAGATTATTAAAACATCCTAAAATTATAACTCAAAACCTCAAATTTTTATATGGGTCATATAGCCCCACGCACATTATGTAGGGGTCATATAGCCCCATACGAGCCATATAACACCTCTAACAACCCTTTAAAATTTTCGTCATTATCAATGTTAAAATTTGCTATACGCGTCGTATAAGCCTATATGTATCATATTGGGAGTTGTATAGGGCTATATGGCGCGTATATTCCTCTGACAGCCCTCTGATTTTTCTCGTTTTTAGTGTCTTCGACCTTATACACAACTGTATGTGGCTATACGAGGCATATAAAGGGTGTCAATTTATAATACGGGGTGTCCGTAGATTAATACCCTTAAAATCAACATTTTCATTATTTCTCTAAATTGTTGTTTTTCTTGGTGAGAATAGATTGAAACAAGCAAAAAAGGCCACGATAATCTTCAATTTTCCATCATAAAACACGTCAGAGCATATGTAGAAACTCATCTAGACATTATGCTCCTCCACTGCATCAATGTTTATCAAGTAGATCAAATGTTCATTGTTCGAATGATTCAAGTGGAGGAGAGAAAAGGTGAATCATAATTTGTTTTCTAGCAGTGAAATCAAAAAGATGAAGATGTAGAAGATTTTTTTATAATAGACATATTTTAGGGAAGGTTATGGAAATAATTAAGTTAAAATTCCTATAATGCGCAAACCTTTTTAATTTAACCTTTTAAGTTACAATTCAATTAAGACTTAAATGCGTATTAAGTTCCTGAGGTTTTATAGAAATTATCATTTGAATCCAAAAATTTTAAATGTTATCATTTGCATCCAAAGGTGTCACTAAAATTGCTATTTTAATCCATTTGACTACATCTAACTAACACGGTTAACTTTTTATGTTAAGTTTCCAACATGAGAGTTATTTAATTAAAAAAATTATAAAATAAAAAAAACAACTCACGTAAGGATTTTATATGTTTAGCCTCTTTTGATAATTGTGACTCTATAATCGTATTTTATTATTTTCTCTTGTTAAAGTATTTTTGTTTAGTAATCGTGTTACTTTTGCCCGTTTTATAAATTAAACGGTAGATTTTTTTGGTTTAAAGCTTAATTATGAATACAATTATGATATTTTATGAGGATAATTAATGTTATTTTACAAATTATTTTCATACTTTTATGATAATTTGTCTTTTATGATTATAATTCAAATAATTTATATTATATGACTTGTTTGTTTATTTATATATATTTTTATTTTGTATATTTTATAAAGTTATAATGAATCACTTTTATAAGTATAACTAACTAAAACATACAAAACAAAAAATATATAAATAAACAACAAGTCATATAATATAAATTGCAGGATCGGTTTGTGTCACTAAACACTTGATTTTCTCTCAAACTCACTTAACAACACTCTCGATGAAAGCAAAGTATTTAAGAGTTGATAACAATATAATAAGTAATAATAATATACAAGAAGTAATTTTCAAGGTACTTGCATATATTGCTTTTCAACTCAAATATTACAAGACTCTTACAAGCATATCTTTATGAGTTAAAATTTGAAACTATATATAATACTACTTACAGCCGGATATACTTTGATACCAACCGGAATCCTCTAACTAAAGCAAATAGTACAAAGCCATAGTTTAAGGTATCTCAGATAAGACTTTATTTGAGATATGGTAGTCAGGACATGTCCTTGACTTACCTTTTGTCACCAACTAAAGTTGATAACTTGTACTAACATAAAAAGGTGAATAGTGAAATAAAGTATGGTCAACTACATGGCTCTTTGAGAAAATGCCATGCAGTATCAGAGGTCTGCAACGGAGTGTCAGAGACCATACTTATGTCCACTGGTTCATAGCAGTGTCTTCCGAAGGTTAAATGGCTTCGGAAGAACAAGTACTTCCGAAGCCACTTATACTTCGGAAGAGGCTGTTTTTTCCGAGGCTTGAGAACTTCTTCTTTCTTCATACTTTGGAAGTAGTCTTTTGATTTTTTCCTTTGAGACTTCATCTTCGGAAGTGAATACTTTATCTTCGGAAGTAGAGCTTTGCCTTCGGAAGTTCCTACTTTGTCTTCGGAAGAACTCTACTTCCTTCGGAAGTTCCACACTTGGCTTCGGAAGCCTTTGTAAGCAACACCAAAATTCGTCAAAGTGATTTGATTTTGGTTGCACCAGCCTTCTTGATCCAACAAACTCCCCCTAGGCTGATACTACCAAAACCTCACTTGTTTCTGCTCCTTAAAACTTTCAGCACCAAGGAGAGTAAATACTTATCAGTCTCTTTGTTCTTCCTTGATGTGGTTCTGAGAAGTTTGTACAAATCTTTGGTTGGCAGGATCTCTAGTCTGTCGCCCTGAATGATATGTACCCTTTGTTGTGGCCCTCTGAAAAGAGTTAGTTGATGGGAGCTATAATCTTATTCCTATCGAATTATAGGTTCCAATTCAGGACCTTCCACCATCTGTAGAAAGGCTATGCCCTTGGTGGGAGATCTATCCTTGTCTTCCTTTCTTCTCAATCTCAACTCTTCTTTAATCTTAGCTTTTGCTGTTAACTAAGCCAGATGAAGACTGCTGAGATGATTCTTGATGTGAGCAGCAGCTTCAAAATTGGAGGGGTTAGAGAATGGTTTCTCTGCTAACTCAGCAATATCAAATCTGCTAGAGTGTAGCAGAGAGGTGGCATTCAGCCTGTTAACTTCATCGTTCTCTCTTTCCACAACAAAGTTGTGAGTAGCTTCATCGAACCTCCACTGGAGTATATTCTTTCTAGGCACAAGAGAGTGACTAGGAATCCTATCCTCTTTCCTTGTATCTAGTAGAGTCACCAGCTTCTTTCTTAGTTTCTTCTCTTTATCATTCAACGATTCTGAGTTGATACCTAGAAGTACTGCAGCCTGGTCCAGTGTTCCTCTGGGTAGATCAAGAAATTGATCTCTTGTGAGGGAACGTGAAGATCCATCGACATAGGTTAGCTTGATGGAGTCTTCCTCACAGGAGATATCACTCAGGGTTGTGTAATTGATGAGCCTATTCTTGATTCTTTTAAGCTCTTCTAGAGAGAGATGTTTATAAGGCTGAGGGGATGGTTGGGAAGGTTGTTGGGTAGGATATGGTAAGGTGGTTCTGGTAAAAGTTTTGGGTTGAAGGATGGGTAGTTTTGGTGGTTGAGGTGAGGAAGTGGATGAAGGTAAAGGTGTGGATTCAAGAGTGTAAGGTTTAGTTTTGATGGTGAAGGAGTAGGAAATGGTTCAGGTTGGGGTTGAGTGGTTGGTGTGAAGGTTATCCCCTGTACCCTTCTGTACATTTCTCTTCTTTTCCCCGAACAAATGTCAGCTTTGATCTCACTGACAAGTCGTTGGAGTGTCATTTCAGACATGGGACCCACCTGCCTTCGAGAGAAGCCGTGAGCCCGGAGACAATCTTTCATCCAAGCTTTGTCACCTATCTTCCTGGTTGCAGATGCCCTTGCTTCTTCTTCTTTCTTCTTCTTCTTCTCTTTCAACTTTTCTCTTGCAGCTTTTTTTCTTTCTTTCTCCATTTGATACTGCTCTTTGTTGAAAAGCCAAAGGATCGTTTCATCATTGTGTGGAGAAAGTTCTTGAAAAGAGAAGCCTCTAGAGGTTAGGAAATCTATCATTTCCTTCCTGAGCTGCATGTCAGCTTCCCTTTGTTCCTTTTCCTTCTCTTCCTCTGAGGCCAACCTTGCTGCTTCCTGCTGCAGCCTGGTTGCCTTTTCTAGTTCCACCAACTCCTCTAATATTAGCAGGAGTGTTTCTTCAATGGCAGCTCCAAGTTGAATGAGTTGGTCAATGATCTCTTCTCTCTTTTTGTTGTTGATAGCCTCCTGGTTTGCTGCAACTGCTTTTGTACTAGCAGCCAACAGCTTCCCAGTTGGAAGTCTTCTTTTCTTTTCAGCTTCTCAATCTTTTCCTCTTCCTGAAGCTCTTCCGTAGTCATCTTCTGTTTTCCTTTGGTATCTTTTGAAGAACTTGACTTTGGTGGTTCTTGGACAGTGGATTCTGATTATGAGAGAGGTAGAGAGGGTGTCTAGACAGGAGGTTGATCCAGAAAGTCCTCATTGTTCACCTCATATGCCATTAACGTTTTGAACAGTCCTTCCACAGCTTCCATTTCAACTTTGGAAGATTCAGCTTGTTCTTCTGAGGCTTTAACTTCAGCTTCAGAAGTATGAGGTAATGCAGATTCTGTCCTAACTGTTTCAGTTGCTGGGCCATCAATCCCCATTTCCCCTTCGAATTGAATCTCAGGTTCCATGTGGACCTTAGGTTGACCAACTTCTTCCATAGTGGTAGAAGGTGCGGTTAACCTCTAAAGCTCTTCAGCTCCAAAGTATATCATGGCAGCATCAAGACTTGGCTGATCACGAGCAGATCTTAACAAGAACTGAGAAAAGAAGTTGTAGAGATCTCTGAGCATCCTTGAATCAATTGTTAGAGTTACTTGAGATGGCTCAGAAGAAGTTGTGATAGGAGCCGAGTATTTAGAAGTTGAAGATTGGCTCTATGGGTCCTTAGATGTTTGTCTCTAAACACTCTCTCCCTTTTTGGTAGCATCATCTTGAGAGCCAGATGAGCTGGAGGAAGAGGTCAAGAAGACCTGAACAGGTACATGCCTAACAGACCTCTCAATCTGTTTCTCAGCTATTTGAACCTTGAGATTGTCAATCTCAAGTTGCTGAGTGGCAGACCTTTCTTCTAAAGTCCTAACCTTGGATTCAAGGTTTGAGACTTTAGATAGTAGGTCTTTAATGAAGAGTTGCATGCTTCCCTCATCTTCTTTTGAAGAATCACGGGGAGATGAGGTAACATACCTAGTATGTTCAGCCTCACCACCAGATGTGGTTTCTTGGCACCCTGGTTTCCCTTGCTTAGTGATGTCTCTGTCAGAGTCATCAAAAGACATGGTTGCCGCAGATTCAGTCTTAGAATCGTTACCACTGTCCATAGGGTCCATTAAGGCACCTTCTGTAGTGGCAGCTGAATCTGCATGAGTCCCCTCCACACCAGTGGGACTCACCTCAGTAATGGTTTTCTGATGGGGGCTAGAGATAAGAGGTCTCTCTAGGCTCTATTGATCCTGGAGAGGGTGTTTTAGATTAACATTATTGCCATAGAGAGACGTTATCTCTTCATCAGTTTTAAAAAGAAGGTCAATGAAAGATAAGGAGGTTAAACCTACTGACCCGGACCTTGGTCAATGTCTACAAGCATTGAGCCACTGATTGGGTTGTCCCTTATTGGCTGCTCAGAGGAGTGAAAAGACTCACCCTGAGGGCTTTCAGATTGGGTAATGGGCTCATGAGTTTGAGAATGAGGAGACTCAAGACCCATATTGAGGTCGATAGTGAAGTAAGGTGAGACCTCAGATTGAGTGGGAGCCCAATGTTCCACTCTAGCCTTTTTAGGTTGAACAGGAGGAGCTTGTTCAATCAAAGTAGATTGAACAGGGTTCGTTTGGGGCATCTTGTGTAGTAATGGTGATGGGAAGAGAAGGTAATGTTGGCATTATGGTTGCAGTTGCTGGTGTGGGTTCATCACCTGTGGGGTGAACAGGGATGTCACTAGGAGCGATGTGCTCAGTCATACTAGGAGGTAAAGAAGTTTACCTTCCAGTGAAGTTGGTGGATACCCTCTTCAATGTCTTGAAGATGGTTGGCCTCATGTAAGGGACAGATAGAGTGGCTGCATAGACAAGCCGACTCTGGTCCAGCTCATAGTTAATGATGCGCTGAAGAAATCTGGGATACATAAAGAATGTTTCCCTTTGAAGATTTCCAATGAGATTGAGCAGCACAAATCTTGAGTAGTTGAAGCGCAGGCCTCTCACCAATCCATGAACTAGGCACCCTAGTTCATATGGGATTTGATCCCATCCCCCAGATTTGTTTGACAAGCAGTGAAGGACAATGTGCAGGGGGAACTTCCAGTTGTAGGAGAAGTTGAATTTGTAGACAGTCGACCTGCTCACGTCTCCACCATATCCCATGAGTATGTAGGTACTGTCTAAATTTGTCTTGGGGAACTTAGTAAGGGCACCTTCATCGTGAAGCTCCAGATGCTCCCTGATGAGTTGTTCAGATATGACCAACTCTTGGCCACAAATGCGGGATCGTATTACACGAACCCCATTTAGGGTTTTGACCTGACCGTTTCCCTAAAATCCAGTCATGTGGTTAAGGTAAACTGTGGGATTAACAATCAAGGCTATGTAGTAGGATGATGGGTGAGGAAGGAGATGATTTCAGAGAAGTCCACATCTCTTGAAGAGTCAAGAAGTGCGACTTGGTTGTGTTGAGGATTTAGGGCCATTGAGAAAAAGTGAAGGTAGAGCAGTTTGAGCTTGGATGAATTTGGAAGCAAGGAAAGCAAGGAAACTTTTAGAGCTGTAAAATTTGAGGTAAGAAGATGAGAGTGAATAGTCGGGATTATTTAAAAAAGGGTGGAATGGCGGTAAAGTGTTAGGATAAGGTGAAATGACGGTTTAATGGATGAAGTGACAGGGGCGGTAAGGTCTAATTCAGTTAAATAATCCGACATCATTAACAAAATCTTTACTTTTTATAGTGCGGGGCCCAAGAGATTTCCGTTACACAGTAAAATCTCTCTTCCGAATATAAAACTTTTCCGAAGGTAATTTGTCTTCCGAAGGCAATTCTTACTTCCGAAGGTAAAAGGTTACTTCCGAGAGTAGAAATTGCTTTCTGAAGGGAGAGATTTTATAAGCTACGGAAGTAGATCTGATATGAAATCAATCGCTTCTTCCGAGACTAAAAACTCTTCGAGAAGAAAATTATCCTTGGAGAGATTTTGCTTCGGAAGATATGAAGATAACTTCCGAGGGTTAATTTCTCTTCGGAAGAAATTTATACTTAGAAAATTTCAAAGAGATCTTTTGTAATAGGGCTTAATTTTTATTGACATAAGACATTACACATTAAAAGGTTTCAAAAGAGGTAATCTAATCAATGTTTATCATCCCAATAGCTGTTATAAGATACTTAAATCTTTGTTCATCAAAAGCTTTGTTGAACAGATCAGCATATTGTTTATTTGAATCAACTTTGATTAGTTTAATTAGATTCTTCTCATGAATATCTCTTATGAAATGATACTGATATCAATGTGTTTTGTCTTGGAGTGCTTTACCGGATTTACAGTGATGGAGATAACACTGTTGTTGTCAATATGGATAGGAGTGCTCATAAAGTTGAATCCATAGTCCAACATCTGATTTTGAATCCATAGCAGCTGAGCACAACAACTAGCAACAACAATGTATTCAGCTTCAGCAGTTGATGTAGAGACACAGGATTATTTCTTGCATTGTCATGAGATGATCCTTCCACCAAGAAATTGACATCCTCCTGATGTTGATTTCTTGTCAATGTTGCAGCCACCATAGTCACTGTCAGAGTATCCATAGAGATTAAAATCATTGTTCTAGGATACCAAAGACCTAGTTTAGGTGCTCCTTTGAGGTATCTGAGGATTCTCTTGGCAGCAGCTAGGTGAGACACCTTTGGAGCAGCCTGCTATCTTGCACAGATGCAAGTTGCAAACATAATATTAGGTGTACTGGCTGTGAGATACATCAGAGAACCAATAATCGCTCTATACTGATGTTGATCAGTATCCTCCCCCTAAAGGTTAGGACAAACATTATGGTTTCTGGGTATGGGTGTCTTGGCTGGCTTGCAATCTTTCATCTCAAATCTTTCTAAGATGTCATTGACATACTTAGATTGATTAATAAAAAACCCTTCCTTCAGTTGCTTCACCTGAATTCCAAGGAAAAAAATCCATTTTTCCCATGGAACTCATCTCAAACTTCTTCTTCATAATGCTTTCAAAGTCCTTACACATTTGGTCATTTGAAGAACCAAATATGATGTCATCAACATAGACTTGAACAAGCAAAATGTCCTTATCAGACTTCCTTATAAATCAAGTCTTGTTAATGGTTCCTCTGGTGTAGCCATTCTTAAGGAGAAACTGACACAGAGCCTCATACCACGGCCTTGGTGCTTGATGCAGCCCATATAGAGCTTTATCCAATTTGCACACAATGTGAGGATGATGTGAGTCTTCAAATCCTGGAGGATGGCATATATACACTTCCCTATCTATATCCCCATATAGAAAGGCACACTTGACATCAAGCTGGTAGACAACAGCATAAGCAAGGAAGATCCTAACTGCCTCAAGTCTTGCAACTGGTGCAAAGACATCAGTATAATTAATTCCTTCCTCTTGAGTGTAACCTTAAACTACCAGTCTTGCCTTGTTCTTGATGATCAAGCCTCTATCATTCTTTTGTTCCTGAAAACCCATTTAGTGCCTATTAGTACTTGACCAGATGGTAGTGGACATAGGTTCCAAATCTTCTGTCTTTTAAATTAAAGCACCTACTCTTGCATCGATTCAACCCAGCTACTATCTTTCAAGGCATTTTCCACCTTCTTGGGTTCCATCTAGGATAAGAAGCATGAGTACAAGCAGACATTCCCATGATGAGTCTGCCCTCTTGTTCTCACACCTTCAGAGACATCCCCAATGATGTTCTTAGCTGGGTGAGTGTTGTGAATCCTTAAACGAGGAATCACTTCCAGTTGCTAAGATAAGTCCAGATTAGACATATTTTGCTCAAGAACTGGAACACATTGTCCAGTTGTTGTTTCAAGTTCATTTAATGAGAACTGATTGAATGAAAGAGAAACATCATTATTTGTTGGCTGTGAAGTAGCATTAACAGTCACCTGTTTCTTCAAAATGCTACCTCCCTCAGCTTGGTGTTGTGTTAGATGACCTGATGAGTTTTAAGGATCAACAGGTGATTCACTGGTTGAAGCTTTACTATTCCTTGATATGGTTATACTTTCTGATCTGTGAATAGTGGGAGCTTGATTTGTTGCATCTCTCGGAGAACCTGGAAGAGGTCTGGGTAGCTCAAACAGTTTATTAGCATCAGCATCATCATAAGCATCATTTTGAGAACCTATTCCAACTGAAACATTCTCACAAGAAGGTTTAGAATAGTTTGGAAACAATTGTAAATCAAAGATATGATCAGGGTCATTCCCCTTAACACAAGGAGTGTGCTCATTAACAACTATATTGGATGACTCCTCAAATTATTGATTCTTAATGTTGTATACTCTATAAGCTTTGGAGCTAGAAGAGTATCCAACAAAGATAGCATCATCCGACTTTTTAGCAAATTTTGCTAAATTGTCCTTTGTGTTAAGTATGGTACACCTGCTGCCAAAGGACCTTAGAAAGCCAATGAACGGTGGCCTCTTGTTCCATAGCTCATAAGGGGTTTTTCCATGTGGCTTAACTACAAGAACTCTGTTCTGCACGTAGCATGCAGTGCTAACTGCCTCTGCCCAGAATGTTAGAGGTAGTTTGGAATCAGCTAACATAGTTCGAGCAGCCCCAATAAGTGTCCTGTTTCTCCTCTCAGCAACACCATTTTGTTGAGGAGTTCTGGGAGCACTATATTGTCTGGCAATCCCTTTTGAGTTACAGAATGAGTCAAGAACGAAGTTTTTAAACTCAGTCCCTTGATCACTTCTAATAATCTTAACCTTTTGATCAATTTAATTTTCTATTTTAAGAATAAAAGATTTTAATGTTTCAGTAGTTTCATCTTTAGTTCTTAAAAAGAATACCCATGTAAATCTTGTAAAATCATCAACTATCACAAGGCAGTATGATTTCCTTCTGCTCATTATACTTGTGGGACCAAAAAGATCCATGTGCATAAGTGTAATGGAGTAGTAATGGAGTTAACACTTTTGGATTTATGAGAGGCCCTATGTTGCTTCCCTTTCAGGCATGCAACATAGTTGTCTTTGCAGAAAAATTTCTTTTTAGACAAACCATGTACCAAGTTATTTTTAGCCAATTTATTCATTGTCTTAAAATTTACATGACACATACGTTTATGCCAAAGTGTTGACCCATCACTATCAGCTTTGGAAAGAAAGCATGATACTTCATCCATTGGGGAAGCATTGTTCATATCCAGCTTATACATATCCTCTTTCCTGGGATATCTAAGAAGCACCAATTTCGGAGAAATTGTCATCCCTGGTTTAAGGATAATGCACTCATGCTCTGTGAAAAGCATTTGGTGCTTTTCATCATAAAACTGAGAAACACTTAATAGATTGTGTTCAAGCTGTTTGACAAAGTTAACTTTGTCAACTTTTAACTTACCATTGGATATACTCCCTCTGCCAGAAATATATCCTCCGGCCTCACCTCCAAATTGGTGTAACGCCCGAAAATTTTCTTTGAAGCCGACGAAAGAAGAAAAAAAATAAAGTCCAAAGTCGAGGGACCAAACTCGTCAACGAGAAAACTTGATGAATAGGAGTATAAAAGGGGGAAGACACCCCATTCTTACCATTTTCAGCCAAGAAGAGAGGAGAGGAGAAAAGAAGAAGAAAAAGAGAAGAAGTGTTGGTTCGTGCTGGTCGAGCGGCCAAAATCGACGTGTAGCGTGTCAAATCGAAGCTCTACTCGACGGGATCGTTAAGGTGAGTTCTAGGACCATAGTATTGTCTGACTTTCTGAAAGTGCGGACTTAGACTCGGACCCTCGAGTTGTAGATGAGATAGGGGCATGGATGATGCAAAACGATGTATGATGATGAGTTGATGACAATGATGTGTATGATGTTATCTGTGATGTATGCTTGGCGGTGCGTGTGATGCATTGTATGTCGGATGTGTGTTATGAATGTATGAGGATGCCTGTATGGTGATGATGTATGTTTATGATTATGTGTATGTTCCTTATTATGTATGTATGTATTCCCTTGGCTTTACGTTGAACATTAATGAATGTAATGAAAGTATTATGTAACGTAAAGTGGAATATAATGAAAAGAGGAACGTAATGAATGAATGCGAGCATAAATGAATGAATGAGAGTAAGGATGGCTAGCGAAAGAAAGAAAGGAGGTTCACGACTCATTGAGAGTTGTTAGCTCAACTGTGTGTGCATCATAGCGTGCGATCTTGGCTTACTCATAAGGGGACATAGACACAGTAGGAGTTCAGTTTTAGTAACTGCTCCGATACGTGCGATGTGGTATTTACCGTGTGATGTAGCGTGCGATTTTGGCTGCCTCATGTGGTTTATATAACGTGCGATCTTGGCTAACCCATGGGATGGCGTGCGATTCTGGCTAAACCCCAAGAGTTCTCACACACACAGGGGGATTCGTCTTCGTGACCACTCCGATGGTGTGATTGGTACGATATGTGCGATGGACGGCATAAGGGTAGCGTGCGATTTTGGCTGCCTCATGTGGTTTTTATAGCGTGCGATCTTGGCTAACCCATGAGATAGTGTGCGATTCTAGCTTCCTTATGTGTGCGATCCATGCGATATGTACTTCGGGTGCAATGATGCGAAGGTGCGATTTGAGCTAAAGTGCGATAATAAACGAACGGGATCCTTGTCATTCGACCTCATTAATCATGGTTGAGTGTCATGAGGAGGGTAAAGCTTGACAGGATCTAGATGAGAAATGAATGATAATAAAAGTATGAAATGTGCGAACGTGCGAACGTGCGCTATGTATGTAACGAACGTTAATGAATTATCATAATAATAGCGATACGGATCCTTGTCATTCGACCTCAGTAATCGTGGCTGAGTGCCACGAAGAGGGTAAAGTCTGACCAAATCTCGAGAAAAGTGAAAGATAATGACGTACGTTGAATGAACGAAAGTTAACGAACGTAATAATGAAGATAATAAGATTATTATCTGTATGTACGTATGATGTATGATCACTAACGAATGTAAAGCACCGTATGATTTTGAAAGAAAGTAAAGAACGGTTTTATCAAAAGAAAAGTATGCTTTATTTTATAAAACTAGAACTCACTCAGCAACGCTGACTTTGATGTGTTTCCAGTTGGCAGGTATGTTGCTGAGGATGGCACGGGGCGGCTACTCAGCGTATTTTGGATGGCATTCCTTGTTTAAATCTTTTGTACTGTAATGAAACAAATATTTTTATGCTTGGGCAACGATTTATCCTGTTGTAAAAGTTTTTATGATGAAATGTAATGTTGTTTAGTGTTTCCGCTGTAACATTTTATGAAAGTGAAATATAATATTATGTTTTATGAGCGATGAGGATCCAGTTGTAAGCGTCCCGGAAACGGGGCCTTATAATTGGACAGGACCTCCATCATAGTGTTGAAACTGTTGAAGGAGAGATTTGTTCCCTGTCATGTGCCAGGAGCATCCACTGTCTACAATCCAGACATTATTGTTCTTGTCATATGGATGTCCTTGCATATAAGATGAGATTATTAGTTTTCATTGGAGACCCAAGCCTTGTTGGTCTTGGATTCCTCCAAAGATAGTGACATAATTAAACCAAAAGTTAAGCATGGGGTTCAATGGATGTCTTTGAAGAAGAGGCTTGTGCTACGACATCTTTCTTGATCTTTCAATCCATCCTTTGGTTGATCATGGAAGATGTGCTTGTAGAAGTTTTTGCAGCATGGCATTCTTCTGAAGCTTCTTTATTTTCAGAAGAAGCTTTCACCACCTTTTCTTCCGAAGCAGTCTTCTTCTAGGATGGTTTCAAGGGAATTTTCTTTTTCTTTAGAATTTTAACTGCTTTTGCTTCCGAAGCCATTTTCCCTCGGAAGGAGTTTCTTCCGAAGACAACCTAGCTTCAGAAACTAGCTTTCCCTTTTTATCACTTGGACCATCTGATAAGGTCCAAATGAAAAACCTTTCCCGACTCCTTCTTTTCTAACATTATTTGCATAATGTGTGCTAACAGGATTGTAATAACAATCTTTAGCCAAGTGGTTTTGCAAACCACACATTATGCATGTAATGTTAGTCTTTTGGGAGCTTGTAGGTTGTTGTTTCTTAGTCTTTCTCTTTTTGTCAGCAACCTTTCCGTAAACTTCTGATCCTTTGGTAGGACAGGAGTGCTGGTACTACAATCATTTCCTGAATCAGAAATACCTATCACCTGGAATCCACTGAGATAAAGACACCCTTTTGTTTTGGGTCAATCATCAACTTAGACTCAGCCATTCCCTTAGCAGTTCTTCTGGAAGCTTTAGCTATGCTTCTTCGGGCTTTGGTGGTAAGGGTTTGATATTCACTGGGAGAGATGGGTGGATTTAACTGTTCCTTCCCTATGGTGGCAACTGTTGTTGCATCATTCTTCAATTCATGTGAAGAAGGATCAACAGATGGGACCTCTTGCTCTTCAGTATCATATCTTGGTTGTCTTATGGACTCGTAAGAATGTGGTGGAGCAATTTCATTTGTCCCCAACCCTCCTTTATTCTGATAACAGATTTTAGAGTGGAAGGATGATGCAATAATAGCTTGAAAGTTTTGCTCAGAAATAGCATACTTCCTGGCTTGAGCCTTAGTGGTGACAAGCGGGGCTTGAGCCTCAGACAATTTGGATATTAAATCCTTTATTTGAGTCTTGTAATTGGTGTGTTCATGTGTTAATAAGGAAACAGTTTTCTCTAACTCTTCAAATTTCTTTAGGTAGTCAGATTCTGCCCTTTTAAAATCAGATTTCAAAACATTTAAAGACTCAATATCAGATTTAATTTCCCTATTGTAGTCCTGATATAAATTAACCTTAGCTATACAGGCAGGAGTACAAAGATGTTCATATACCTGGTTATCATCTGTTCCGGGCATGAGAGCTTGAGCAGGAGTCACATCTTGAACCATAAAGCTCCAGTCAACTTCTTGAGCCATAGCTCCTGTTTCAGTTGACTTCTTAGTGGGCTTTGATGTAGAGGGATGTACGGAGGCCTGTGGAGTTCCCGGGTTTGATTTGGGAGCCTTGCATTCCCTTGCAAAGTGACCAAGTTGGTTACAATTGTACATTTGGCCTTGGTCTTGTCAAACCCAAACTTGCTGGAAGTTGGGTTTTGAGGGAATTGCCTTCCAGTTCTCTTAAAGAACTTCTTCGCTCTGTAGGTTAAAAGAGCCATCTGTTGGACGATGTCCACATACTCTACATCGTCTGATTGAAACACTCTAGATCATCAAAATAGTATTGAAGGTGAGTGCCCACTTCCTGAGACAAAGGCACAACTGTCTTGAAAGGAGTTGTGCTGAGCCTGTTGAGACCTTAGAGTCTCAGGGAAAATGATGTAAGGTCCAGAAGAGCAGGATGGCTATTGGTTGTATGTCAGGTATTGCTGAGGTTGTGGGGGTACTGAGCCTTCAGCAACCATCAAAGCATTGCTAGCAGGAAGGCTCAGAGGTCTGCTTGTTTGGTGGCCCTTCTTACTCTCCATCTCCAGCCAGTATCCAGCAAGGATGCCATAGAGTTCAGTCATAGTAAGAGTGTTCAAGTTCTCTGTCCTCTTGATAGAGACACAGTAGAATGTTCACTCATTTGGAAGAGCACTCATAAACTTTCTTGTAAGATCTTTAAGTTCAGGAGTGATCTTCACACTGAAGTGAAGAATAAGAGTCACAATTATAAAAAAGGCTAAACATATAAAAATCCTCACATGAGTTTTTTATAACTTTTTAATTAAATAACTCTAATGTTGAAAATTTAATGGAAAAAGTTAACTGTGTTAGTTAGGTGTAGCCAAACGGATGCAAATAACAACATCTTAAACTTTTGGATTCAAATGACAATTTCTATGAACCTCAGGTACGCAGAACATATTTAACTCTTCAATTAAGTATAAAAATAACATCATTGTTTTTTAACCATTGATTAATGATGTAATATTGTAGATTAGTTCTCGCGGTTATGAAATTATTTATGAGTTTTAAGATGATCATGCGCTCTCTCTCTCTCTCTCTATATATATATATACATACATATATATACATACATATATATATATATATATATATATATATATATATATATAATATATAGAGAGGGATCAAATGAGAACTAGTTTTTTTTTGTGAGAACTCTAAGAACCAATCTCAACCACTAGTTTTCAATGACAAAATTAATTAACAAAAACATATTTAAAAAATATATAAATAAAAAATAACATAAAAATAAAAAATAAAAACACAAAATGTTCCCCAACTTTCCCTCTTCATAAAAAAAAATAAAAAAATTATAAAAAATAAAAAATTCCCGTTTTTGTAACGAAATTCGTTTTACACATGTAATATCGGATTTACACATGTGTAAATCCAGTACTACACATGTGTATAACTAGATTTACACATATGTAAACAACGGATGTACGATTTTTTTTAGAAAAGTATATCGATATAGTAGGCGTTGGAAAGATAAAAATACTGAATTTTATGGTAACTTTTTTTGAAAAAATGATGTCGTGAAAAAAAGTTACGAACGTTTTAAAAAAGGGGGAAATGACATATGATTTTGCATGTGATAAAAATGAATGGTTGAGATTGGTTCTTAGAGTTTTCATAAAAAAATATGTTCTCATTTGAACCTTCACTACATATATAAAAAATGAATGGTTGAATTTTTTATATATTTTTTTCAAACAGAAAAGTTGTTATACAAAAAATCACAAATTTTATTATTTTTAAAATGAGTATGATATTGTTATATTTACTTTAAAGCAACATGTTTTTTCAAAGACGTAGAAGTATGCATTTATACATCGCATTTAAAATGCTTGGCACGTGACCTTTTTGTGATCTTGTTTGACATTTTTGTCATCAAAATATAACATTACGATTAGATTTTCATTCTGTATTACTCGAGAATCACATATGTAAATAACCGAGTATCTATGCTATAACCCTTTAATAAAAAAAGGATAGATAGTATATAAAATATAATTTCTTTTGCCAATGTAGCACTAAATCAATGATAAATTAACGGTATTTGACAAAGGATATATCAAAAAGAAGATAGCAATCAAAGAATCATTGTCATATGAACGTTGAGGAAACTCCATTATTATAACCAATTTAAAAGAAACAAACAAATTAAGCTTCAAGACTTTCTTGCCCTGCCATGCAAATCACGTAGTGAGCCACTCCTACACATCCAATTAACTAAGCATATATCCATCCTTTATATATAGACCACCTTCTTAAGTTAAAGAGTACCTCAACATCTACCAACTAATTAATTATCATAATCTATTTGTTGATCAACACCCAGAAAACATGGGTTTCATGTCGTGCAATACATCAACCATCGTAGTGGCACTTCTTGTTTTTGGGATGTGCGCATGCCTGGTCACATCGCGAACACTAAGCGAAGAAAACATGTTGCAAAGGCATGAACAATGGATGGCGCGTTATGGTCGTGTGTATAAAGATGATTTTGAGAAAGAAACGCGTTTCAAGATATTCAAGAAGAATGTGGCTTACATAGAAGCATTCAACATTGCTGGCAACCGCGGTTACAAGCTCAGCGTCAATCAATTTGCAGACCAGACGAGTCAAGAGTTTAAGGCCGCTCGTAATGGATTCAAGTTCCCATCCACACCAAGAGTAGAGAAAACCACATCTTTCAAGTATGAGAACGTGACCGAGGTTCCATCTAGCATTGACTGGAGAAAGAAAGGAGCCGTTACCCCGATCAAGGATCAAGGTCAATGCGGTAAGACCATCACACATTCCAAATTAAATAAAAACATTTTGTTTTACTATAACTTCTCATGTATCTTCTAAATACTATGTGTATTAAAATCAATATTTAGGAAGTTGTTGGGCGTTTTCAACGATCGCTGCCACCGAAGGAATCACAGGGATCACCACAGGAAAACTGATCTCACTGTCTGAACAAGAACTTATGGATTGTGACAGAAGCGGTGAAGACCAGGGGTGTGAAGGTGGATACATGGATGATGGATTTGATTTTATTGTAAAAAACAAAGGGATCAACACCGAGGCTGCATATCCTTACAAAGCAGTAGACGGAACTTGCAATACAAAGAAAGAAGTCGTTGCTGCAGCGAAGATCACCGGACATGAGGATGTACCTACTAACAGCGAGGCGGCCCTATTGAAGGCTGTGGCTATGCAGCCTGTTTCTGTTGCTATTGATGCTGGGGAGTCTGCCTTCCAGTTTTACTCGAGTGGTGTTTTTAATGGGACTTGTGGTACTGAATTGGACCATGGGGTTACCGCAATTGGGTATGGGATGAGTGATGATGGCATCAAGTACTGGCTTGTGAAGAACTCATGGGGCACGAGTTGGGGTGAAGAAGGGTACATTAGGATGCAGAGAGATGTTGAAGCTAAGGAAGGGCTATGTGGTATTGCTATGATGGCTTCTTATCCGACTGCTTGATAAAACTACAATTGATGTTGAATACATGTAAATTTGTTCACTTTCATCATTATCATCTCTCCCTATGTGTCTTTAAAATTGGGGACTATTTTGTACATGTTGTATATCAATCAATGGCTTTTTTATCTTAATTCTCTCCTGCTCGTATATATAACCTGCCTACTAGTATACTCTTTAGATAACGTGTCTAGCAATTACCAAATTTTAAATTCTTTTAAAGTTTTATATGTCATAGGTGAAAAAGGGACTATTAAAAAATATAAAATAAATTTTTGGTTCGATTCTAGAACAAGGATCAATAGTTTACTACTTTATAAAGAAATCACTAACTGGAAAGGTAAACAGAAACTCCAACCCGACCTGAAACCAATAACATTTAGGACGGGAATATAGGTATGTGATTGATTTATAAATTTTTCATGAGTATGGAACGAGCCTAATTACCAAAACCCATATACCCGTTTACCGGGATTATATACACAAAAAAAATTATTTTTTTATTTTTTATTTTCTCTAACCCTTGTCTAATAATCTTTATTTCTAGTAGGAGGATTTTAAAATGTCTATTGAAAGAAAACATATCACATATACAAGGTTCGCTAAGACTATGTTTAATAAATCTGTCGCGTTACTCAACAAGCGATATAGATGGCTTGGTTGTCATGATAACATCGTTACAGCTGACGTGACATGGTAAAACCTGACACACCACCATCGATACCCACCAAGCAAGCGAGCGCAATCAAAAGTTTTTTGCCCCTCAATAGTGACATTGAACCCAACGGCTAGTTTAAACAAATAGAATAAATTTTTGAAACTTCTCTTATATCATTTAAAGTATATATTTTTTTCTCACACCAATTTCTCTCAAAGTAAAAACTGATATCATGTGTTTATTATCATCATAAAGCGATAACGCTATCAGCATTTACTTTCAAACGATCATGGAAATCACCCAACTATTAGACTATGAAGTCAAGAGTGAATGACCGAAACTTCATCCAAAATTTATTGGATTACTTGCAATAGAATATTAGCTCCAAAGGAAAGAAAAGAAACAAATTGTGTTAAAAGGTCATTGCCTCGATCCATAGTAATAATAGAATGTAAAATCCTATGCCCCCTATAAGCAAGTATCACTGGAACTTGGAAAAAACATGGTCTCAATTGAATCATAAAAGTATATGTTCTTGAATAATTTTTGTTTCTATATATATCTTTATGAGTTACAATGAGAAACTATATATAATACTACCTACAACCGGATATACTGTGATATCAACTGGAATCCTCTAACTAAAGCAAATACTACAAAGCTATAGTTTAAGGTATCTCAGATAAGACTTTATCTGAGATATGGTAGTCAGGACATGTCCCTGACTTACCTTTTGTCACCAACTAAAGTTGGTAACTTGTACTAACATAAAAATGTAAACAATGGAATAAAGTATGGTCAACTACATGGCTCTTTGAGAAAACGCCATGCAGTATCAGAGGTCTGCAGTGGAGTGTCAGAGATCATACTTATGTTCACTGGTTCATAGCAGTGCCTTCCGAAGGTTAAATGGCTTCGGAAGAACAAGTACTTCCGAAGCCACGTATACTTCGGAAGAGGCTGCTTCTTTCGAGGCTTGAGAACTTCTTCTTTCATCATACTTCGGAAGTAGTCTTCTGATTTCTTCCTTTGAGACTTCATATTCGGAAGTGAATACTTTATCTTCGGAAGTAGAGCTTTGCCTTCGGAAGTGGAACTTTTACTTTGTCTTCGGAAGAACTCTACTTCCTTTGGAAGTTTCACACTTGGCTTCAGAAGCCTTTGTAAGCAGCATCAAAATTTGTCAAAGTGATTTGATTTTGGTTGCACCAGCCTTCTTCTTGGTCCAACATAAATCATTTAAATTATAACCATAAAGACAAATTATCATAAAAGTATGAAAATAATTTGTATAATAACATTAAATGCTCATGAATAATAAGCATAAAACATTAAAAAAATCTATGTTTAATTAATAAAACGGGCAAAAGTACACGATTACTAAATCAAAATACATTAACAATACAAAATAATAAACTACGATTATAGAGTCACAATTATCAAAAAAGGCTAAACATATAAAAATCCTCACATGAGTTTTTTTATAACTTTTTTAATTAAATAACTCTAATGTTGAAAATTTAATGGAAAAAGTTAACTGTGTTAGTTAGGTGTAGCCAAACGGATGCAAATAACAACATCTTAAACTTTTGGATTCAAATGACAATTTTTATGAAACCTCAGGTACGCAGAACATATTTAACTCTTCAATTAAGTATAAAAATAACATCATTGTTTTTTAACCATTGATTAAATGATGTAATATTGTAGATTAGTTCTCGCGGTTATGAAATTATTTATGAGTTTTAAGATGATCATGCGCTCTCTCTCTCTCTCTCTATATATATATATATACATACATATATATACATACATATATATATATATATATATATATATATATATATATATATATAGGAAAGGGATCAAATGAGAACTAGTTTTTTTTGTGAGAACTCTAAGAACCAATCTCAACCACTAGTTTTCAATGACAAAATTATAATTAACAAAAACATATTTAAAAAATATATAAGTAAAAAATAACATAAAAATAAAAAAATAAAAACACAAAAATGTTCCCCAACTTTCCCTCTTTCATAAAAAAAATAAAAATTATAAAAAATAAAAAAAATTCCCGTTTTTGTAACGAAATTCGTTTTACACATGGTAATATCGGATTTACACATGTGTAAATCCAGTACTACACATGTGTATAACTAGATTTACACATATGTAAACAACGGATGTACGATTTTTTTAGAAAAGTATATCGATATGGTAGGCGTTGGAAAGATAAAAAAATACTGAATTTTATGGTAACTTTTTTTTGAAAAATGATGTCGTGAAAAAAAGTTACGAACGTTTTAAAAAAGGGGGAAATGACATATGATTTTGCATGTGATAAAAATTGAATGGTTGAGATTGGTTCTTAGAGTTTTCATAAAAAAATATGGTTCTCATTTGAACCTTCACTACATATATAAAAAATGAATGGTTGAATTTTTTTATATATTTTTTCAAACAGAAAAGTTGTTATACCAAAAAATCACAAATTTTATTATTTTTTAAAATGAGTATGATATTGTTATATTTACTTTAAAGCAACATGTTTTTTCAAAGACGTAGAAGTATGCATTTATACATCGCATTTAAAATGCTTGGCACGTGACCTTTTTGTGATCTTGTTTGACATTTTTGTCATCAAAATATAACATTACGATTAGATTTTCATTCTGTATTACTCGAGAATCACATATGTAAATAACCGAGTATCTATGCTATAACCCTTTAATAAAAAAAGGATAGATAGTATATAAAATATAATTTCTTTTGCCAATGTAGCACTAAATCAATGATAAATTAACGGTATTTGACAAAGGATATATCAAAAACAAGATAGCAATCAAAGAATCATTGTCATATGAACGTTGAGGAAACTCCATTATTATAACCATTTAAAAGAAACAAACAAATTAAGCTTCAAGACTTTCTTGCCCTGCCATGCAAATCACGTAGTGAGCCACTCCTACACATCCAATTAACTAAGCATATATCCATCCTTTATATATAGACCACCTTCTTAAGTTAAAGAGTACCTCAACATCTACCAACTAATTAATTATCATAATCTATTTGTTGATCAACACCCAGAAAACATGGGTTTCATGTCGTGCAATACATCAACCATCGTAGTGGCACTTCTTGTTTTGGGATGTGCGCATGCCTGGTCACATCGCGAACACTAAGCGAAGAAAACATGTTGCAAAGGCATGAACAATGGATGGCGCGTTATGGTCGTGTGTATAAATGATTTTGAGAAAGAAACGCGTTTCAAGATATTCAAGAAGAATGTGGCTTACATAGAGCATTCAACATTGCTGGCAACCGCGGTTACAAGCTCAGCGTCAATCAATTTGCAGACCAGACGAGTCAAGAGTTTAAGGCCGCTCGTAATGGATTCAAGTTCCCATCCACACCAAGAGTAGAGAAAACCACATCTTTCAAGTATGAGAACGTGACCGAGGTTCCATCTAGCATTGACTGGAGAAAGAAAGGAGCCGTTACCCCGATCAAGGATCAAGGTCAATGCGGTAAGACCACACACCACCAATTAAATAAAAAAATATTTGTTTTACTATAACTTCTCATGTATCTTCTAAATACTATGTGTATTAAAATCAATATTTAGGAAGTTGTTGGGCGTTTTCAACGATCGCTGCCACCGAAGGAATCACAGGGATCACCACAGGAAAACTGATCTCACTGTCTGAACAAGAACTTATGGATTGTGACAGGAGCGGTGAAGACCAGGGGTGTGAAGGTGGATACATGGATGATGGATTTGATTTTATTGTAAAAAACAAAGGGATCAACACCGAGGCTGCATATCCTTACAAAGCAGTAGACGGAACTTGCAATACAAAGAAAGAAGTCGTTGCTGCAGCGAAGATCACCGGACATGAGGATGTACCTACTAACAGCGAGGCGGCCCTATTGAAGGCTGTGGCTATGCAGCCTGTTTCTGTTGCTATTGATGCTGGGGAGTCTGCCTTCCAGTTTTACTCGAGTGGTGTTTTTAATGGGACTTGTGGTACTGAATTGGACCATGGGGTTACCGCAATTGGGTATGGGATGAGTGATGATGGCATCAAGTACTGGCTTGTGAAGAACTCATGGGGCACGAGTTGGGGTGAAGAGGGTACATTAGGATGCAGAGAGATGTTGAAGCTAAGGAAGGGCTATGTGGTATTGCTATGATGGCTTCTTATCCGACTGCTTGATAAAACTACAATTGATGTTGAATACATGTAAATTTGTTCACTTTCATCATTATCATCTCTCCCTATGTGTCTTTAAAATTGGGGACTATTTTGTACATGTTGTATATCAATCAATGGCTTTTTTATCTTAATTCTCTCCTGCTCGTATATATAACCTGCCTACTAGTATACTCTTTAGATAACGTGTCTAGCAATTACCAAATTTTAAATTCTTTTAAAGTTTTATATGTCATAGGTGAAAAAGGGACTATTAAAAAATATAAAATAAATTTTTGGTTCGATTCTAGAACAAGGATCAATAGTTTACTACTTTATAAAGAAATCACTAACTGGAAAGGTAAACAGAAACTCCAACCCGACCTGAACCAATAACATTTAGGACGGGATATAGGTATGTGATTGATTTATAAATTTTCATGAGTATGGAACGAGCCTAATTACCAAAACCCATATACCGTTTACCGGATTATATACACAAAAAAATTATTTTTTATTTTTTATTTTCTCTAACCCTTGTCTAATAATCTTTATTTCTAGTAGGAGGATTTTAAAATGTCTATTGAAAGAAAACATATCACATATACAAGGTTCGCTAAGACTATGTTTAATAAATCTGTCGCGTTACTCAACAAGCGATATAGATGGCTTGGTTGTCATGATACATCGTTACAGCTGACGTGACATGGTAAAACCTGACACCCACCATCGATACCCACCAAGCAAGCGAGCGCAATCAAAAGTTTTTTGCCCCTCAATAGTGACATTGAACCCAACGGCTAGTTTAAACAAATAGAATAATTTTTGAAACTTCTCTTCATTTTAAAGTATATATTTTTTTCTCACACCAATTTCTCTCAAAGTAAAAACTGATATCATGTGTTTATTATCATCATCAAGCGATAACGCTATCAGCATTTACTTTCAAACGATCATGGAAATCACCCAACTATTAGACTATGAAGTCAAGAGTGAATGACCGAAACTTCATCCAAAATTTATTGATTACTTGCAATAGAATATTAGCTTCAAAGGAAAGAAAAGAACAAATTGTGTTAAAAGGTCATTGCCTCGATCCATAGTAATAATAAATGTAAAATCCTATGCCCCCTTAAGCAAGTATCACTGGAACTTGGAAAAAAATGGTCTCAGTTGAATCATAAAAGTATATGTTCTTGAATCATTTTTGTTTCTATATAGCAACCAAACATAAAAGCCAATGTACGTGGTACCAGAGTGTGGATCAATCAGCAATGAGAGAGCAACGTCTACTTCCTAATCATCAATTCAACATCCTCCTTATGCTGCGGCTTCTTTCTTGCCTTTTGTCTCATCTCTATCTTTAGCTTCCTCCTCATGCTGCTGCAACTTTTCGCCTTTTGGTTCATCTTTACCTTTAGCTCCTTCAACATGTTGTTTCTTGTGTTTTTCTGTTTGACCCGACCACGTACCACAACTGGAACCAGAACCAGGACTGGATTTAAAAAGAGAAGCAAACGTAGGTCTCGTAAGTTTAGTCATCTGAGCAGCAAGAGGTTTCATACACTTGATCTTCTCATCAAAACTGAGTTGTCTAAACAACATGTCCAGTTCCCTTTCTGCTTGAAGATTTTCCCCAAGCTAAAACAGCGAAAAACATTAATCAGTTAAACCAATCCCAACCTAACAGTTGAGTTTTAAAAGCTAAAGTATGACCTCGAAGACTTGTAAGTGAATTAGTGAAATAGCTTTATAAACATTAGGCCTGGGCCCATATACGTTCACTACTCTCACTTCCTTTGGACCATCAGCAGGAGGTTGACCATCACACTGCACATTCAGATGCATTTAAACAACCAAATTTAGGCTTGTTTATCATTGTAAGTCAATATGCACAAATGAAATAACAGACCTGCAACCAAGCACCAGATACTGCTTCAATTGCCGTGATATTTCTCAGATTTCCCCCAAAGAGACGCACAACCTATATACAAGCAAAAAGGACCGATAACAACAAAATAATTAACTAAGAGGCCCTTGTTTAACTGTTTTCAACTAGAGTGTAGAGTTATAATCACCTTGTCCATATGGAGTCTGACTCCATGCCCATGGACAGTTGGTGGCATCAGAATTATTGGATACAACATGCCTTCATATGCCTGCATACAGTTTCAAACATGTGAGCATTAAACGAACCTAACGAGTGTCAACGAATATGTAAACTTGAAATAGAAGATTGTTAACCTGCCTTTAGGATTTTGTCTAGGATGAGCTCTTCAGCCTTTTTAACTTGTTCAACGGTACCCAATATATCAAGAAACGAATGGCTACAATAATCAGAATCAGAATCAACTAATAGCCCGATTATGGCTTTTGAGGCTCTATGAATTGGCCTCATATCTTCAAAGTCAGCTCCACTAGCTTTGACAAGCTGTGAATAGATAAAATCATCAGAAAAATAAGGAATATTGTATCACTTATTAGAAAATAGATCAAATGTGTGATATAACGTACATCTATATTACGAATCCGGTATACTTTCCTATCTAGTCTTGCTCCTTTAGCCAATTCCTCATTTAGACGTTCAGCTTTCATCGGATCTTCTTCTGATCACGAGAAAACAAAAATACGGTGATAATATACTCATATCGCAATAAAACATTATCATTAGCACAACACTCCATTTTAATCACCATTGCTAACAAGTGCAAGCTTCATTACTATTAACCTTCAGGTTATTATTACTTGAAATGAATGGTCTTATATGAACAACATTGAACAGTATATATCACTACTTTCTTGATCAGAAATAAAAGAACAAACACATCGTTCACAAAATATGATTATTGATGCAAAATCATAGCCAGATCCAGACAGAATCTACCACTGATAACAGTTTTCTTTGACATTTATGCATGCAAAATCAAGAACTGCAGCTATTGAGAAGTTAATAACTCAACTCTTACTCATTAGAAGTCCCTAGGGCATCTTGATCAATGCAAAAGCTCACACGTCCTTCAAACTAGAAATTTCAAACTAACTTCTCGATCAATACCTCTACTCATTAGAAATCCCTAGGGCTTCTTAATCAACAACTTTACCATCTCAAACTTCTTCTAACATAACGAATGTACGAAGAAACATCGAATTCCACTTTTTTGTGACAAAATGAAAGAATCAAATAGCCGAAACGGAAAGATTGATTTCTGGAAACACATAACACAACAGATATCTCATAAACGTTGATTAAATCAATCAACCAGAGTAATTACACAAACAAGGTATAACATCTGCACAAAACCTACACAATTTCACGAAAAATCACAACACAACAGAAATCGCTTGAATCAAAAACTAAATTATCTATGAAACCTCATCAACTACATGAACAGAAGAAATTGGCGGCAATGCATGCAAAATTTGAGTGAAAGTGAACTTCTTACGGATGAGTTTCACATAGCAGAGTTCACCGGTTGAAGGATCCATATTGATTTTCATGAAGGCTCTAGGCAATAGGCGAAACGGTGTTTCAATTTTGACTTTCGCGTATCTGTCAGCATTTGGATTTTGATTCATCATCTTCAATGAGAAATGAGATTTTGCAGATGAAGGGTTTTGAGAATTGAGTATTGTGAAGTGAGTTCGTTAGTGTTCGTTGCAACTTGAAAGACTTAAAAAGGGGGAAATTTGTTGTTAACTGACGTGAGTTTAACGGGAAAACTTACACTCAAGTCCTCTAAGGTGTAAGTAGTTTATATTTAGTCCCTGTATGTTGGATTAAGATTTAAGGAGTTGGTGACTTGAGGTTAGATAGTATATCAGACGGAGTTTCAAAGTTTTGTTATCATATTGGGATTTTGATATGTATCACTTGTAATCGAGATAATTTTAAAATGGAGATTAAAGAGAAATCAGACTCAAGTCATAATAATTTCATTTCTTTTTAAATAACTCTACGACTCACCGTAAATAAATGAAAAAGAAACAAACTATCCACTACTCTAGTGATCCATTACTTTCAAGTTAATTAAATCAAACTCAATAAACCAATTAATATGAATAACTAAACAAACCCTCTAACGATTAGGCAATGACAAGATTAATCCAACAATCACCCTTCTAATATTGTCTAGTACTATCCTTCACATCAACTTTTCCGTTGAAATAAGTCTTCACCTCGACTTCTCATGGACTCTCGACTTCTCATGGACTCTCGACTTCCATCTCTGTCACGCCCAAAGTCTTTTTGGTTTAAACTCATGTTTTGACAAGAATTCTTCAAATCAACATTGTTGGATTCTCTGGTTGAGTCATTCTTGTGATCTAGCGCACTACCAAGGAATGGAAATCAATAAAAAATCTACTAAAAGTATTACCTGCAAACCCCTTTTGCAATCTTTCACCTGTTGTTTTCAAAACGATTGATATTTTCCTTCTGATTAATATGTTCTTCAATCCAAACCTGGATTGACAAGTATCATGTTAATTTTTAATCCAGATTACTTCACAACCTGCCGTGTAACATCCTGTATTTTTGCATTAATTAAAAAGTTAGCATCGTTACTTCTTGTATGGGCCTTGTTTGTCGTTTTGAATCTTTGAGGACTTGTTCTGCTTAGTAAACTTATTGTTGGTTAACAAATTTAGTTATTGGTGATTAATAACAAAGTGTTATACAAAACTTAATATTATAATGCTTAAAAGGATTGTAACCTTACAAATAATAGTTATCAATATTATCAATGGTAATAATAATGCTTAAAATGAATTTAACAAAAAAAAAATTGTTAATAATAATAATAATAAGAATTATTATAAAAATAATAATCTCTAATAATAATAATACTAATAATAACTTTTATAATAATAATAATAATAACAATAATAATAAAAACAATCTTCTTTAAAACTCAAAGTATGGGGGTGTTTTGTAATTTTTCAAACTTGTAATCAAAAGTTTAAAACCATTTGACCAAACGCCCAAACTGCGGGGGTCAAATGTGTAAAACGCCCAAACTTCAGGGGCTGAAGGTGTAAACCTTCTGTTTTTACTTGCCCGCTGTTCCGGCGGCTTCGGCCGGAGCTCCGGCCGAGCTCCGGCGAAGCTTCAAACCTTCGTTTTGTTGCCTTTGATCAATTAAACCGCCCCAACCCCCTCGACCCGGTGTTTCGAACTTGAACCTTAGTTCAATTTAAGATTCTCGCGCGTGAAAACCTTCCAAATCGAACCAAGTTCGACCGATGGAAACTTTGAAATCGAATCCTGCCAAATTCGAAGTTTTCAATCAATTAATTACTCCCAAACTAAAAACGCGGCTTAATCAATCAATTATTCAATCACCATTGCAAATTAACAGCTTCAAATCTCCTAATTTGGTAAACTTCGAACGCGTTTTTAAATCGAGAGAGAAAGGCTCGAATCCATGAAATGAAGCCTATAAATTATGGGTTTTCGGTTCATTGTGAAGTTCCTGAACTCTCCAAACCTTCAATTTCACAAGAAAACCACTCGATCAGAAAACCCCAAACCAAGAACACCCGAAACCTAAACCGAATTCGAAATCACCTTTTATCTCATCAAAACAGGTAATTGAAATCTGTTTTCTACTCGATTTTGTTCAAAGATCAAAATCCCTATGATGATTTAGGTGATTAACACCGAATCGAGGGCCGATTTTGATTCTTTTGAAATTAGGGTTCATAGGATTTGGGGAACCTAGGGAGACAGAGTTTAAAATTAAGACAAACCAAAGTGAAACCAAGGCCTTGGCCCTGGTTCACTGGTTCCTGCGCCCTAGTTTCCAAGGGAGGTCCCGGGTTCGACCCCGGGCAACCCCCTTTTTCCCTTTTTCCCTTTTTCCCTTTTTCCCTTTTTCTTTTCAAATTTTCTTCCTTTTCTTCACTTCTTTTTAATTATTTAACTTTTTATTTTAAAATGCAGATTATTCTTTTTATTTTTGTTTAATTAATTTGTGACTAAATGAATTTTTATAAAATACCTTTGTATTTATAAATACATTATTGTATTTCAAAAAAATACAAAAGAAATGTGTGAACATAATACTTGTATATTTATATATATATATATATATATTCAAACAATTAAATTGTTTAGTTATTTATACCTATATATATATATATATTTACATAGCTCTTTATAATAGCTAAATCACTTATTATAATATACAATATTATAAATCGATTAAACGTACAATTAAATCAAGTTGTACTTATTCTTTCTCACACGCGCAAATAATTAACTATTTCAAAGTATAAAAATCCATTCGTTCCATTTATCCGATCGCATCAATAACATATAATAGATACGAATAATTATTAAATCCTATTAGACCTACAATTAATCATCAAACAAATTATAACGCGCTACTTTATTTCGTTTAGGTGTGTTGTGACGTTTGTGTTGGATCTTATTCGTGGTTATTCTTATTTCATCTTCAAACCCTTATTAACAAGTGAGTTCTTATGCCCCGTTTACTTATATTTTACACCTTTTGGGGTGAAACATGTTGGTTATACAAACATACTCTTACACGCTTGATACTTATTATGCACGTGCAATTCTTTACATAGTCGTGGTTATTTGAATGTGTTAAGTTATATATGAGATGAGTCATATGTGTGCAATCATTAACTATGTCTAGCCTGGCGAAGTCTTAGATCTTGGGCCTGACAAGCCTATTTGGTGCTAAAGTCGATGTATTGCCGACTCCTAGGAGCCGTATGCTTGTGCACTAGGGAACCAAATACACTTAGCTAATCATGCTTATTCATATGTTGTTCAGTCAAGGTTTGGTTGTAACTATGCATGTTCTATATACTTACTTATTCTGTGACCATTGACTAGAATTGCCACTTTTCGAGATACTTATTGTACTTAAAACCATGGGAACTCACCAACTTGTTAGTTGACCTTATTTTTCAACATGTTTCAGGTAATGTGCAAGTTTAAAGATGATTGAAGGAAATGCTTAATTTAGGACTCGGACTTAGACTTAATAAAGACATTTGAAATTTCCTTCTATTTTTTTTTTGTTGTTTGGGTTGTTTTGAGACATTTATGTATGTGGTGTTTGAAAACAATTAATTAATGGCATTTACATTTTAATCATAGCGTTATGTGGTTGTGAACAATCTTAACCCTCACACTTCGACGTTTCCGCCGTCAAGGTTGGGGTGTGACAGATTGGTATCAGAGCCCATAACTATAGGGATTTAGGTTATTAGAAATGGTGACCTAGACTATAGTTTATGCATGATCCTTATAGAATAGTATTCTTATGAATACATACATATTGTTTGCATGCTGCCTAACGCTATGCCTTATGTGCAATGTGATGCCTTAGTATAGGTGCCTTTACTTGCATGAATACATATGGTTACTCGTCTCCCCTAGACTTATCTTAAACGTTGATTCACCCCGACTGTTGCTACTTCTTAAACTTATTCTCGTCGCCGAGTAGAATCTATTGATAGGAATTCTTCAGACTTTATGTCTAATCTTATCAACATCTCATCAAGATTTTGATTCCATGAACCATAGAGCTAGTGTGGTACATAGACACCTGTATCCTGGTTTTCCTGGCAAAAGGCCTTCGGGCTAAGGTAAGCATTTCGTATAAATCCTACGGGACCAGTCATGCTTACCTGGGGATTTCCGGGATGAGTGATAAACTATGGCCATTAAACACTAGTTTCTGAGGCAAATGGGTCAATTTATCTTGACGTGTCAACGTTTCCAAATGGTGATGCGTCATCAAATGGAATCATTCCGTATGACTCTTATCCATACTTTAACTGTTCATCCTTACTATTCTTTTAAACCTATCCTAATCCAATTTGTATTTTTCCAGCATGTCTCGTTATCACGGAAACCGAGGAAGATCCGACCGTAAGCTTGCCGCCATGATTGCCCGCAAATGGCTGCGGTCATCCCGACTATGGTGGCTGAACTCAGCAGCACCATGATTGCAAACGTCACGAACAACAGCAACGGCCAAGGAGAAACTAGTGCAAACCAAGGCCGTAACAACCAGTCGTGCACCTTCAAACACTTCAGTTCATGCAAGCCTCCCAGTTTCAGTGGCAAGGAAGGTGCCACCGGCCTCCTAGAATGGTTTGAAGGGATGGAAAACACCTTCGTCAACTGTGAGTGCCCCGAAGCACTTAAGGTGAGGTATGCCACCAGTATGCTGCAACAAAGGGCCTTAACTTGGTGGAACAGTGAAAAGCGAAACCGAGGTCCCGACGCGATCTTGGCTTTAACCTGGGAGGAGTTCAAGAACATAGCCATCGCCAAGTTTTGCCCGAGAAGTGAGATCCAGAAGCTAGAAGAAGAATTCTGGAACTTGAAACAGGATGGCGGGAACCATCTAGCCTATTCTACCCGCCATCACGAGCTGAGCATACTGTTGCCCCACATGGTGGATACTGTTGCCCGTAATGTGGAAAAATTTATCAAGGGGGTGCCGCCTCAGATTCAGGATGCCGTTGTGGGTAGCCGACCCGCAACCCTAGAAGAAGCTATTACAATTACTGCCCAGCTAACAGAAAACCACATCCGGGCAGGCACCATGTCTGCAAAGGGGACCAAGAAGACTGAGAAGACGGTTCCCGAGGAGGTCAAGGAGGCTAAGGTTGATAACAGGAAAAGGAAGTTTGTACCGGCACGGAACTACGCCGTGGCCGCTCCTAAGCCACCCCAGAGGCAGTGTGTTCCCGGGGCTGCACCGGCAGCACAAGTGCCCGTGGCAAGGGCTTATGCAGGTCCTCTACCGTTGTGCAACACATGTAAGTACCATCATCCGGGGAATCTCCCGTGTCGCATCTGCACACTATGCGGCAAGTATGGGCATCTCGTGGCAACGTGTCGCCGAGCACTGGGGAACGCAGTGACGGAACCAAACCGGCATGCTACAACTGTGGAGAACCAGGTCACTACCGACCCCAATGCCCTCGCCTTGTGGGCAAAGTTCCACAAGCTCGTGGACGTGCCTTCAACATCAACGCAAACCAAGCCCAAGCGAACAACGACGTGGTGAACGGTACGTAACTTTCAACTCTATCTTCGTAAGCTTTCTCTTAAAAATTCCTTGTTTGTACCCTTAAGTGCATTTTAAAAACCTACACAGGTATGTTTCTTATTAACGATACCTATGCCTACGTATTATTCGATTCGGGTGCCGATAAGAGTTTCGTATCCTCAGAATTCGAGCCGACACTTTTGAAACCTCGCTCAAATCTAGTGAACCCGCTCACTGTCGAAGTTGCTGATGGAGAACCCATTACCGTCGACGTGATCATTCGTGATTGTCTATTGCGACTCGACAACCACAAATTTCTTATCGACCTCATTCCTATGAAGCTGGGAGTTTCGACGTTATTATTGGTATGGATTGGCTATCGCAGAATCATGCCGAGATCGTTTGCTTCGAGAAATGCATTCGCATACCCTTACCCTCTGGTGATACGTTGAAGGTATTCGGCGAACGGTCATCCAAAGGACTCAAACTAATGTCATGCACCCAAGCCCGGAAGTATTTGGGTAAAAGCTATCCGGCTTTTCTAGCCTACTTGGTCAACACCAAGGTCGAAGGGAAAGAACTCAAGGATGTTCCAATTGTTCGTGAATTCCCTGAAGTTTTCCCCGACGACCTTAGTGGGTTACCTCCCGTACGGGAAGTGGAATTCAAAATCGATCTAATTCCGGAGCTAGCCCTGTGGCTAAATCACCCTACCGACTCGCACCATCGGAGATGCAAGAACTCTCTAGCCAACTCCAAGAATTATCTGAGAAGGGATTCATACGCCCTAGTTCTTCCCCTTGGGGTGCACCTGTCTTGTTTGTGAAGAAGAAAGATGGGTCTTTTCGCATGTGTATCGATTACCGGGAGCTCAACAAGTTAACCGTCAAGAACCGGTATCCTCTTCCTCGTATCGACGACCTCTTCGATCAACTTCAAGGAGCTGCAATCTTTTCAAAAATCGACTTGCGTTCGGGCTATCACCAACTGCGAGTCCACGACGACGACATTCCAAAGACCGCATTTCGCACTCGGTATGGACATTACGAGTTTATGGTTATGCCTTTCGGCTTAACCAATGCTCCTGCGGTCTTCATGGACCTTATGAACCGAGTGTGCAAGCCATACTTAGACAAGTTTGTCATTGTTTTCATTGACGACATTCTTATTTATTCCAAGACCCGGTCCGAACATGAACTTCATCTCCGACAAATCCTCGAACTGTTGAAGAAGGAGCAATTATACGCAAAGTTCTCAAAATGTGAGTTTTGGCTCGAAGAGGTGCAATTTTTGGGACACGTTGTGAATAGCCAAGGAATTCACGTCGACCCGGCAAAGGTTGAAGCCGTTAGAAATTGGAGTGCTCCCACGACTCCAACAGAAATTCGATCGTTCCTTGGTCTAGCCGGGTATTACCGACGATTCATTGCCAATTTCTCAAAAATCGCAAAGCCACTCACGTTCCTGACCCAGAAGCACCAGCCTTTCGAGTGGAAAGCCGAACAAGAAGAGGCGTTCGAGACATTAAAGCATAAGTTATGTAATGCTCCTATTCTGGCTCTACCGGATGGAAATGACGACTTCACGGTATACTGCGATGCGTCGAAACAAGGCCTTGGTTGTGTCCTCATGCAACGAGGAAAGGTCATAGCTTATGCCTCGAGACAATTGAAGGTTCATGAGGTAAATTACACGACGCACGATCTCGAGCTCGGAGCGGTGGTCTTTGCTCTAAAAATCTGGAGACATTACCTATACGGCACGCAGTGTATAGTTATACGGACCACAAGAGCCTTCAACACGTTTTCAACCAGAAGGACCTCAACATGAGGCAACGTCGTTGGTTGGAACTAATTAATGACTACGACTGTGATATTCGGTACCATCCCGGCAAGGCAAATGTCGTAGCCGATGCGTTGAGTCGAAAGACACATCAAAAGTTGGTCTCTATACAAGAGATTCGCGACCAACGGCAATGGTTCGATACATTGGTGGAGTTTGACACCGAAGTCCGACTCGATGTCGACAATGCAACGGTACTACTCCAAAACTTAAGGGTCGACTGTGACATCGAGTCAAGCATTCGGGAAGCCCAGCAAGAGGTGCAAAACGAAGAAAGTATGAGGGAAGAACTTGAGCCAAACCTCCTAGCTCAATTGGAAGCGAGAGCAAATGGGTTAATGTATTTCGCAAACAGAATTTGGATTCCCAAACGCAATAACCTTCGGACTTTTATCATGAACGAAGCTCATCAGACTCGTTATTCTGTCCACCCGGGCTCCGATAAGATGTACATGGACTTACGTAGTCAGTATTGGTGGCCCGGAATGAAACGAGACATAGCAACCTATGTTGCTAAGTGCCTTACATGCACGAAGGTTAAGGCGGAACACCAGCGTCCAAGTGGATTACTCGAACAACCCGAAATTCCTATGTGGAAATGGGAGCATATATCCATGGACTTCATAACCAAGCTACCCCGGACTTCTCGTGGGCACGATAGCATATGGGTAATCGTCGACCGATTGACCAAGTCGGCACACTTCATACCCATACGCGACACATATAAGACATCGAGGTTAGCTCGGATTTACATCGACGAGATCGTAAGCCGCCATGGAGTGCCTCTCCATATTATATCCGACCGAGACGCTCGCTTTACTTCTCATTTCTGGTCCTCCATGCAAGAACTTCTGGGAACGCAATTGGATTTAAGTACGGCTTACCATCCCCAAACCGATGGTCAAACCGAGCGGACGATCCAAACTCTGGAAGACCTGTTGCGTCTTTGTGTTCTTGACTTTGGTGGTGACTGGGATACCCATTTACCGCTCGCAGAATTCTCCTACAACAACAGTTACCACTCCAGCATCCAAATGGCACCGTTTGAAGCACTTTACGGTCGTAAGTGTCGCTCACCAATTTGCTGGACCGACATCGGTGAAAACCTTATCACCGGTCCCGAGCTCATACAAGAGACGACTGATAAAGTCGCTATCATCCGCAAGAACCTGGAAGTGGCAAGGAGTCGACAGAAAAGTTACGCCGATAAGCGTCGAAAGCCACTAGAATTCCAAGTTGGGGAGATGGTCCTTCTCAAGGTCTCACCATGGAAGGGTGTAGTTCGTTTTGGGAGAAAGGGCAAGTTAGCTCCGAGATTTGTAGGACCATTCAAGATCCTGAAAAGGGTCGGGAAAGTAGCCTATAAACTCGAACTACCCTCCGATCTTAGCGGAATCCACCCGGTCTTCCATGTCTCGAATCTGAGAAAGTGTTTGGCCGACGATAATCTATATGTGCCATTAGAAGACATCCAGATCGACGAGTCGCTGCATTTCGTGGAGAAACCCGTCGAAATCATGGATCGCATTATGAAGAAGACTAGGACCTCTACAACCCCGATTGTAAAGGTTCGGTGGGAGAACAAACGAGGAGCAGAATTCACCTGGGAGCGTGAAGATCTTATGAAGAAGACGTACCCTTCCCTATTCTTGTAACCCCTGTCGTTTTTCTAATTTCGGGACGAAATTCTTTTAAGTTGGGGAGACTGTAACATCCTGTATTTTTGCATTAATTAAAAAGTTAGCATCGTTACTTCTTGTATGGGCCTTGTTTGTCGTTTTGAATCTTTGAGGACTTGTTCTGCTTAGTAAACTTATTGTTGGTTAACAAATTTAGTTATTGGTGATTAATAACAAAGTGTTATACAAAACTTAATATTATAATGCTTAAAAGGATTGTAACCTTACAAATAATAGTTATCAATATTATCAATGGTAATAATAATGCTTAAAATGAATTTAACAAAAAAAAATGTTAATAATAATAATAATAAGAATTATTATAAAAATAATAATCTCTAATAATAATAATACTAATAATAACTTTTATAATAATAATAATAATAACAATAATAATAAAAACAATCTTCTTTAAAACTCAAAGTATGGGGGTGTTTTGTAATTTTTCAAACTTGTAATCAAAAGTTTAAAACCATTTGACCAAACGCCCAAACTGCGGGGGTCAAATGTGTAAAACGCCCAAACTTCAGGGGCTGAAGGTGTAAACCTTCTGTTTTTACTTGCCCGCTGTTCCGGCGGCTTCGGCCGGAGCTCCGGCCGAGCTCCGGCGAAGCTTCAAACCTTCGTTTTGTTGCCTTTGATCAATTAAACCGCCCCAACCCCCTCGACCCGGTGTTTCGAACTTGAACCTTAGTTCAATTTAAGATTCTCGCGCGTGAAAACCTTCCAAATCGAACCAAGTTCGACCGATGGAAACTTTGAAATCGAATCCTGCCAAATTCGAAGTTTTCAATCAAATTAATTACTCCCAAATTAAAAACGCGGCTTAATCAATCAATTATTCAATCACCATTGCAAATTAACAGCTTCAAATCTCCTAATTTGGTAAACTTCGAACGCGTTTTTAAATCGAGAGAGAAAGGCTCGAATCCATGAAATGAAGCCTATAAATTATGGGTTTCGGTTCATTGTGAAGTTCCTGAACTCTCCAAACCTTCAATTTCACAAGAAAACCACTCGATCAGAAAACCCCAAACCAAGAACACCCGAAACCTAAACCGAATTCGAAATCACCTTTTATCTCATCAAAACAGGTAATTGAAATCTGTTTTCTACTCGATTTTGTTCAAAGATCAAAATCCCTATGATGATTTAGGTGATTAACACCGAATCGAGGGCCGATTTTGATTCTTTTGAAATTAGGGTTCATAGGATTTGGGGAACCTAGGGAGACAGAGTTTAAAATTAAGACAAACCAAAGTGAAACCAAGGCCTTGGCCCTGGTTCACTGGTTCCTGCGCCCTAGTTTCCAAGGGAGGTCCCGGGTTCGACCCCGGGCAACCCCCTTTTTTTCCCCTTTTTTTCCCTTTTTCTTTTCAAATTTTCTTCCTTTTCTTCACTTCTTTTTAATTATTTAACTTTTTATTTTAAAATGCAGATTATTCTTTTTATTTTTGTTTAATTAATTTGTGACTAAATGAATTTTTATAAAATACCTTTGTATTTATAAATACATTATTGTATTTCAAAAAAATACAAAAGAAATGTGTGAACATAATACTTGTATATTTATATATATATATAGATATATTCAAACAATTAAATTGTTTAGTTATTTATACCTATATATATATATTTACATAGCTCTTTATAATAGCTAAATCACTTATTATAATATACAATATTATAAATCGATTAAACGTACAATTAAATCAAGTTGTACTTATTCTTTCTCACACGCGCAAATAATTAACTATTTCAAAGTATAAAAATCCATTCGTTCCATTTATCCGATCGCATCAATAACATATAATAGATACGAATAATTATTAAATCCTATTAGACCTACAATTAATCATCAAACAAATTATAACGCGCTACTTTATTTCGTTTAGGTGTGTTGTGACGTTTGTGTTGGATCTTATTCGTGGTTATTCTTATTTCATCTTCAAACCCTTATTAACAAGTGAGTTCTTATGCCCCGTTTACTTATATTTTACACCTTTTGGGGTGAAACATGTTGGTTATACAAACATACTCTTACACGCTTGATACTTATTATGCACGTGCAATTCTTTACATAGTCGTGGTTATTTGAATGTGTTAAGTTATATATGAGATGAGTCATATGTGTGCAATCATTAACTATGTCTAGCCTGGCGAAGTCTTAGATCTTTGGGCCTGACAAGCCTATTTGGTGCTAAAGTCGATGTATTGCCGACTCCTAGGAGCCGTATGCTTGTGCACTAGGGAACCAAATACACTTAGCTAATCATGCTTATTCATATGTTGTTCAGTCAAGGTTTGGTTGTAACTATGCATGTTCTATATACTTACTTATTATGTGACCATTGACTAGAATTGCCACTTTTCGAGATACTTATTGTACTTAAAACCATGGGAACTCACCAACTTGTTAGTTGACCTTATTTTTCAACATGTTTCAGGTAATGTGCAAGTTTAAAGATGATTGAAGGAAATGCTTAAATTTAGGACTCGGACTTAGACTTAATAAAGACATTTGAAATTTCCTTCTATTTTTTTTTTGTTGTTTGGGTGGTTTTGAGACATTTATGTATGTGGTGTTTGAAAACAATTAATTAATGGCATTTACATTTTAATCATAGCGTTATGTGGTTGTGAACAATCTTAACCCTCACACTTCGACGTTTCCGCCGTCAAGGTTGGGGTGTGACATGCCGCTACCCTGTTCGTTGCAACTTGAAAGACTTAAAGGGGGGAGGAATCTGTTGTTAACTGACGTGAGTTTAATGGGAAAACTTACACTCAAGTCCTCTAAGGTGTAAGTAGTTTATATTTAGTCCTTATATTTCTAAGGTGAAAGTAATTTAATGGGAAAACTTACACTCAAGTCTTAGTGAAACAACTTGTAATCGTGTGCTAACCTAGACCTACCACCCCTATTTCACTTGTCGCTAATCAGAACACCTTTCTAATTTTTGGCACTACTGTTGATGGAAAAGAACGTTGTTGCCCTTCGATTAAGCCTTGTTTGTCTTCTCATGCCCTAGTGCTTATCGACTAATCAGAAACCTACCAATCAATCTTGTCTGCTTTTTTTGCTTAAAAAACTCTATTGACACCCCTATAGCCAAAGGATGCTTTCCCCCTTCTAAAATCGACTCTCAAAACCTCTCTTTGTTAAGCTCTGATACCAATTGTTGGCACATGTCCGATCTCAAAGCAACACAAACTTAAAAACAACACAAAATAAATTTATTAATATGTCAATTAAGGTACACTTAATTACAAAAACTTTAACCCCTATATATGCCAAATAAATTTGGAGACTGAGTTACCCTACCTAGACTTAAATTAAGAAAACAAATCAAAATAAAATCAACTAATCTGTCTATCAAATCAAACTAAATAAGGTAAATTAAAAAGACTCAATAAACCAATTTATATAACTAACTAAATGACAATGAAAAGATTAATCCATTTTTTTATTAATAGCTTTGTCAAACATATTGGTAATTATAAGTTTTAGAATAGCCTAAATTAATTAGGTGAAATCAAGAGGGTTGATGTATGTTTATGTTCAAAATAACTAGTGCAGCAAGCAAACAATGGAAGTAATTCAGTTTTTTTAGCTGCTATGGTTTACTTTTAATTTATCTAATTTACCATGTTATACGTTATTAGATTTAAACCCTTCACCCTTTAAAACAATAAAGACGGGACACCTACAATTATTATGACTAGTACATACCGATACAATTTAACTAAGTTTTATAATAAATTAGGTTAGTATCTCGTGTATTACACGGGTTGAATAAATAAAATAATAAATAATTAGTAATAAAAATTTATGAATTATAAAACTATCTTTGAAGATAAAATATGATTATAATTGCATATGAATAGTTATTTCAAGTAAATAAACAATCGATAGGTTAGAGACAGATAGATATATAGATAAATAGATAGTCTAGTTAAACAGATTATATTTCGTAATAAACACGAAAAGTTATAGTACGATATTTTAATATAAGATATGTATAAAAATTATATATACGTACTTGTTCAATAGATAAAAAAATTATACTATTTTTAAATCTCTTATCTAAATAGTTTCATTTTTAAATATTTGTTTTAAGATTTTATTATATAAATTTATTGTTTATAAAAATATTGTTTATTAAAACTCAAGTTTCTAATTATTCTGTTTGATTTAATAAAACTATTTTTACAAAATCCAAATTTTTATAATTATTTTAAAAAATGACTGATTTAAAATATTTTGTTTCAAAAAGTTCAATGTTTTAAAAATATATGAATTTTAATTTTTTTAATAAAATTTATTTTTAAAAACATAGTTTGATTTTAAAAAAATATAGATGAGAGAGAAAAATATATCAATTGATCAAATTAGTTTTTATGAATAGAGAGAAATTGTTTGAGTATTTAAATTACTTTAATACCTTTTTGAAGGAAAAATAAAGTGATGATGCTTAGAAAAATAACAAGTGTCAAAAAACTGGTTTAAGAATATGATAAATGTCAAAAGAAACCTTCATTTATTAATATTTATTATATAAAAACATAGTTTGATTTTAAAAAGATGTAGATGAGAGAGAAAAATATATCAATTGATCAAATTAGTTTTTATGAAGAGAGAGAAATGTTTGAGTATTTAAATTACTTTAATATCTTTTTGAAGGGAAAATAAAGTAGGGATGCTTAGAAAAATGACAAGTGTCAAAAAGGTGGTTTAAAAATATTAAAAACTAGCTTTAGTAAACCCGTGTATTACACGGGTTGAATACATAAAATATTAATATAATAAAATTTATTAATTATAAATAATATTATAAGATATGTTATGATTAAAATTACGTATGAGCAATAACTATAACTAATTAAACAGTGAAATCAACTTTTAAAATTTTGTTTTAAACTTTTTTCCAATAAAATAATAAACATTTTGTTATAAAACAACCGTATAAAAATGACATTTTTAAAAAATTTCATATTATATTTCCCAATTAATAATTTTTGGTTTTAAAAATTGAACTTAAAAAAAAAATTTTGAAATATTTTGTATTTTTAAAAACGTTTTATTATTTAGAAAAAATATATTTTATAATTTTTTTGTTTATTTAGAAATAATATTAATAAATAGATCTCTTTTTTAATTTATTAAATGTAAAAGAAAGTTAAATAATATTATTAGTAATTAAGGTAATTATTTAAGATGAGAGAAATGCCGGAAAATTTTGGTGAGGATAAGTGTGGTGATGACACGTGGCACCTCAAGTTACTTTTTTATTAGAGTAGTAAGATAAGGTAAGATGATAAAAAAAACTTCATTTATTAATATCTATATATATATAAAATTATAGATTACCAAAACATTTTTTTTAAATTAACAAGCTACAATAAGAAAACTGTTAGCATTTTTATATGCTGAAGAAAATATGTATGCTTACTCTCGTGAAACTAATTAGACAACTAAAATGTATATTATATAATTACAATATTATAAAACTAAAGTGAAAGTTTATTGTCTTAGCAAATCAAATTTTTACATGTATGTATTAATATATTAAAAAAGAAATTCCTTTTACAAACGGTGGAGAATTTTTGGCACCGAAAAGTACTTACGAGATTACGAATCTTGTTGCTTTTTATAAAAGAAAACGGGTAGGCCCATATTTGACTTATGAGACCCAATCACATAGCCATCATTTCCGCTGATAAAAACATTGTAACATTTTAATCTTATTGAAGATTGCAATGGCGACCACTTCAATTCATCTGCAACTCATCATGCTCATTGCACTTCTTACATGTTTTCTTGGTAAGTAATCATTAATTTTGTTTCCGTTAATCGGGTCTCATGATTTAAAGTATTGGTTTTAATCGCACCTCTAAAAGCATTTTTTATCTTGATTTTCTTTTCCGGTTGTGTTACAAGTGTTGGGATATGAGAAGAAAATGTCCCTCAATCCCAACAAGTCGTTGGATGGTGCTAAATCCCAAATATTCAACAGGTCTTATATTAAAGTCACCGATCAGTCTATGTCGATGTTAGATGCCACAATGTGGCCCAACATTAGAAGCGGACAGACTAACCAGATCAATGCCACTAGCCACTCGGTGCTAAAGAGTTGCAAGGCTACACAGGGTTTATGCAGCCACAATTGCCTCACGGGTTGTTGCAACAAACGATGTTCTATACAATTCAAGAATGGCACCGGAAAATGCATGGAACCAATGTTGCCTACTGCACCATGTTTGTGTCAATACACTTGTTAGAATCTACATGTTAGATTTCAACCGGTTGTTTATCATTGATGCGCATGGACAAAACTTTGCCCACAATGTCACTTCATGTCACATTTTTTAAACGTCAAACACAATTTTTGACGGGCATTTGCCCTTATGGTTATTCATATATTTACTAAATATATATTAAATAATATTGATTGTGAGCAGTGAGTAGTGTGACTATCCTCTTTCAGTTTTTACTTCCAGTGATGAACCAAACCATAGACATCCTTGAGAACTCCTAATCATATTACGTCCTTGACACAAACATCACCTCGTCATAAAACAAATCACTAGTTGCAATTTGTCTATGAATGACACTAATTCTAACGTATTGATGAACAAATGTCACACACACTCTTATTCTTCTAGAGTTGATGTGTGTAGATTTTAGTCATCTTATGGAGGTATGAAGATGTTAAAATATTTAATCTTAGAAATTAAATCAAGGCTGGATTATATATTAAAAGCAATGTTTCAAATTAACTCCTACGTGTTTGGATTATTGATCTTGTAAAGTACCAATCAAGTTGCAAATATTTTACATTTTAGATTGTTAACATTGATTTATTGTGTTGAAAAATACTAGTTCAATTTAAGTTTCAACATTGATTTATTGTGTTATGATTATTTTTTTCTTAAGGGCAATAGCAAAAATAATTCATGAGGAGGTGGGACTTGAGTATTAAGTTGGAGGGGCTGCTAGAGTGTTTCTGCTAATAACAAGGGACTGGTAAGTTAAATGTCTTTTTCATACATGCAATTTTGTAATTGAATTCAAATGTTTGAATATTTTCATTTTCATCAAAATGTTTTATAAAATGATCATTTAAATCCATTTTACCATACATAACTAACAATGTTAATTTTTTCTGTTAACTTTCCTACATTATAATTACTTGTTTTAAAACAACTGCAAAATAGAGAACTGGCCCAACATGAGGGATTTTATGCATTTATTATTTTTTTTATTTTGTGAGTGTTTTGACTAAAATACCCCAAATATAGGAAAGTTAAACGAGAAAAATTAATGGTGTTAATAATATGTAGTTAAATGAATTCATAAATAATTTTAGTGAAACATTTGGATGCAATTGATAAAATTTAAAAATTTAAATTCAAATGATAATTTTTATGAAATTACAAGGATAAAAAAGACATTTTAACTCTTATAATTATAAAACCAGCTAGATGATATCTTGCGCTCCACAATGAGGATATCCGCAAGGCTATCAGTTATTTCGTACTTATAGTCATGAATGATGTAAAAATTTAAATTGTGGACAACGAGGGTATTAATATATCAACGTTAAAGTAAAAGAAAAAAAGGAAAGACTAAAATGAAAACTTGGAAAGCAAGAGACTAAATAACGATAATAACACAAACTGATTGTTTATGTTAATATATTGTTACATGTTTTGTCATTTCAAGTAACTTATATTATATTTAATGTGTTAAATGACTAAATTATTTTTTTGAAAACTCAAACATAAATATCAAAATATAAAAAGTACTTTCTTTAACATGGTCTCCGTAACTACCCATCCATTCACAACTCAAGCAACACCCACTCTTTCATTTTCTATAGGTGTTTTGTCCCCAAGACTCAATCCTCCTTATAAACTCTAGCCTATAAGCCTATAGATAATTGAAAAAAATATATATAAATAAAAATTAAAAAAAAATGAAAAAACAGATTCCTAGCTTATAAGCGAAATCGATTTGGAATTTGATACGAAACCTATAATGACATTGTTCCAGTCTTGACCGATGTATAGGTTTATACCAATTTGAGAATAAAATCGTTGAAACAAGTTTGGATCCATATTCATGCTAGTTGTTTTTTTATTGTTTTAACCATTCTGATTCTTTGGGCATCATTTGTTAGTATATATTGGTATTAATCACACTACTAAAAACATTATGTCATTTTCTACGACTAAAAAATGCTCTTTAATTTCTTAAAGTTTAAAACGCTCCTTAGTAATGATGTTTAACAACAACGACGATGACAACGATGTTTAAATGAATTAGAAATATTTTGTTTGATGTTTTGAAGCTCAAAAATATATTGCAATTTTTTTAATTTTTAAAATAAAAAAATACTTGTGTTTTCAAACTTGAATCATTCAACTAGGGGTGAGCAAATAACCGATTTAACTGAATCATAACCAAATTATCCGAACCAAATTAACCGAATCGAACAATTAACCGACACCTTGGTTAAGGCATAACCGATTAACTGCAGATTACGGTTTTGTTTTGGTTTTGATGTACAAATTAACCGCACCAAACTGATTCCATTAATGTATAATAAATTTACTATACTTGATATAATTTTACTAGAATTTCATATATTCATCTTTTTAATTCATATTTATAAAAGTATATTTACATAGCGGATTCCGTTATGTATTGAAGGAACATTGCAGACAAGCAGAAACAATGAAAAATGCGCACGCACATTGTTGTGCATCCTGACTTCGGTTTCGGTTTTGACGAGACCTTAAAAACAAACAATATCATGACCATCCTTAATTGGTCCAAAACTAGTCTAACAATAAATTATTAGTAAAAATTTTAGTTTAAAAGCACATGTTAAATATATTGGTTAATTAACAATAATCGATGGTTAACCGAAGTGACGGTTGCGGTTAAAGAAGACGGTATCAACCGAACTCGTGGTTTTCGTTTTCGAAAATGGTATTAAGCGCAAAGAACCAAACCATGCACACCCTACTTTCAATCCGGTTCTATCTTACCGGAGTTTTTTCTTGAACATGTCAACAGGTTGTTTGTCATATGAGATTAGGTATTTAAATGTTTAAATATAAAGTGGTTGAAGTGAGAATATACTTTAGCTTTTTGTAATAGTTTTGATGATCTAAACTCATTATGATTTAAAACATTCTGATTTTTTTAAGAGTTATTTGATTTTAATAATCTCAAGTTTAATTTATTGGCCAGGTAAAATCCCAATTTAGTAAATGTTTACAGATACTCTCAACCTTTATTTATTTTCCTCTAACGATCATTTACTAACTGAAAATTAACACCGTTAGTTTTTTTTATGACTTTGACTGTTTTTGTGGCCAAAACACTAAACAGAAAGTTGAATCTATCATCAATTCCGTCAATTTTAAACTTCCACATTCAAAAAATCGTCAATCTCCACCTCCTGATTTGAACCACCAAACTCATTGGAGGTAGATTTCAGGTGTTGATGAAGGTTGGACAATGGAAAATAGACGTAACTGATACTAGATGGTGCTAGAGTTGAAAATGGCTTAAAGTTGGCCTCATTTCATAAAAAAACTAACGATGATTAACTCTCAGTTAGTAAGAGATCATTGGAGGAAAATAAGTTTAAAATTAGGTTTGCCTATAAAATTTTCATAAGTTGAGAAAATACCAACTAATAAATGAAAGTTAAAATTATTAAAATTCAATAACCCTTTATTTAATAATAATCAACCTATCCAATTCAATTCAACCCGTCCATTTTATCACCTTCAAGTCAAAGCAATGTTTCAGAATTAACTCATACGCATTTGGATTATTAATCTTGTTAAAAGTAACAATCAAGTTGCAAATATTTTACATTTTAGATGGTTAACGTGTAACATTTGTTGTTAAAAGTATTAGTTAAATTTAAGTTGACATTAATTTATTTTATTGGGTTTTTCTTTATTTATATAATACTAATTAACAATTTGTTTATGCACTAATATTTGTAACTTATGTTTTATAAATTGTACCTCACTTTGTTTTTTTCTTTACTTTTTTATTTTTAACCCTGTAGTTTTGTCTTTTACATTTAACTCTAATACTTTTTTATTTTCAATTTTAATCTCATATACTTTCATCTTTTACAATTTTTTGTTTTACGTTTCGGTTTAAAATTTTTGAGTTAACATACAGACACATACGTATGTAGTTTAATGTTTTTACATCTTTTTTTGTTTCACGTGTAATACACTTTGTTCTAATTTATACATATTAACACGTCGCAACACACACGCATGAGTTAAATTTTTTACATCTACTTTTCTTTCAGTTTTATTTCTTTTGTTTTACAAGTTTGACACGGTTTTACACCCCCACCGCAACGCGTGGGGTTAAATACTAGTTTTTTTTTTCTAAAAAGCAATAGTAGAAATAAGTCATGAGGAGGCTGAATGCGAGTTTAAAGTTGAGGCGTTGAGTGTCTGATAGAATGTTTTTGCGAAATAAGAAAAAAATACCTATGCTTGTTAATAGGAAAAAAGATAAGAATAAATTTAAGAAAAATTAAAAAGAGTGAAAATAATACGGATCATTCTTTATGTTAATATATTCTCACTCATTTCGTAATTTGAAGTAACTTGTATAAGATTTTCTGTTGAATGATTTGTTAAATTTAACTAAATTGCTTTTTTAAAAATTTCAAAATAAATATCAATATATTAAAAAAATCACTTTCTTTGAAATGGTCTACATAATTACCCTTCCCTTCACAAGCAACGCCCTCTTTCCCATTTTCAATTAGTGTTTTGTCCCCAAGACCAATCCTCGTTATGAACTCTAGCCTACAAATGAAAAAAAAAACAGCTTCTTCATTTAAAACTGAAACCGATTTAGAAATCAACACGAAAACTATAGTAACACCATTCCAGTCTAGTCTGATCTATGGGTTTATACCAATTTGAGATTAAAAATGTTGAAACAGGTTTGAATCCTAATCCATGCTAGCTCTTTTATATTAAGATGACCGTTTTGATTATTTGGCCCTCATTAGTTAGCATATGTCGGTTTGTTAATTTAATCACACTACTCAAAAGCACTTTGAACTCTCTCAAACTCAAAGACGCTCTCTAATATCTCATCGTTTAAGAACGCTCTAGAGTAATGGTATCCAAACAACAACAAAAACGACAATGATGCTTACTTTAGTTAGGAATACCTTGTTTTATGTTTTGAAGCTTAAGATTTATATTGCAATATTTTTATTTCTAAAGTTAAAAGAATATATACTTGTGTTTTCAAACTTGATCCTTTTAATATAGTTCTAAACCAATCGAACCGGTTCCTAATAGTTTAGATTATCTTCCGGTCTGATCAAAACTAAGTTAAACCTAATCTTACTTCTAATGGTTAAATCCATATTGCATTTAAAGTCAATCCGCTTTCCTCTAAAATCCTTTTTGTAGACATCCTCAAATGTTAAATCTTTTCACATACATCTTATAAAATTTAAACTTTCAAACCTTTTAAAAACAGAAACATCTTTTTTTTTAATGGCCAACGAATAAATTTTAAGCCCGGTCACCCGAGTAAACCCAATGGCGAAAGACCATCCACACCCGCAAACACAGACATCCCATTGTGATAAAACACTTGACCCATTAGGAACATATTACACCTAGTAAGACTTCAACATATGATCTTTACTTTAAAAAATCATAGGATGATTTTTCTAAACCGGTTGATCGAGGGTAACAATGACAAATAGAAACATCTTATGTTAAAAATGGTCAACTCTCACAAAAAGTCCAACAATCACGTGTTCAACTCTGAACACTTGTGCGTGTGGGGGCCAAACGATGATCACTGATCATTGATCAAAGATCCTCTTCTGCTTCTGGTGTGGTCAAACATGTCGAACCACTTCTATTCAATCAAACCACTTTGACATTTTCAACTTCCGTTCAACCAATCCCCTCTATATATCTTCTTCACCCACCACCATCAACCCCTCAAATTTCTTCATCAGCAAACATCTCTTCAATGGTGGTCGTTTCAACCCCTTTTGCTAACTCCGTTGCTGTTCTTCCTGATTCCAGTCCGATGATCAACCTCAACTGCAATGCAACAGCACCATCTTCTTCTTCTTGTTTGGATTCTGTCAGTTCTCGTGTTCGTGTGAGTTTTAAGCCGGTTGTTGATGTTAGGCCATTGGGTTATGGTGGACGATTGCGGTGTGGAAGCATCAGATGTCAGGCTCAAGCGGATTCTGAGTCGCGATTGTTGTCCAATTCGTCTAGTGTCTCTGCGCTTGAGAGCCTTAAGACCTCTGCTGCTGAACGTGAGTTTTAGGTTACGTTGTTGTAATGTTGTGTTGTGAATTTGTGATCGGTGGTTGTTTTGATTGAAATTGATGTAGGTGATGAGTTAGGTGAGTTGTTGATTGATTCAATTGAAGGTTGGTAGTTGTTTTCCTTTTAGGATTTTGATGATCAGGATCAGAAACCGAAACCCTAATTAGTTTATCATTTGTATATACAATCATTGACTCATGAGCCCTATATAATGTTTTTCTAGAGAAATAGGCGAAAACCATACCTGTAGGGGTTAAGATTTCTTCATATCAATGATTGATTTGTCTCTTTTTTTTTTAATTCATCAGGGGATACCATCTTTCTTTGATTATTATGGTCTTTCTTTGAATAGGTTTTGCTGTTTTTTGTTACCATTTGAAAGACTTGTTTATGATCCTAAAATCATAATTTTTTCTGCATTGTGTAGGATATACAAAGGAAAAGAGTGGTATAATGGTGGTTGGGCTTAGTTTCCGCACAGCACCGGTTGAAATCCGCGAGAAACTTTCAATTCCGGAGGCGGATTTGCCTCAAGCGATTAGTGAATTATGTGCCTTGAATCACATTGAAGAAGCTGCGGTTCTTAGCACTTGCAACAGGATGGAGATATATGCTGTAGCCCTCTCCCAACATCGCGGTGTTAAAGAAATCACTGAATGGATGTCAAAGGTACTAACCAGTAACCTGTAACTACATCATAATATACATACATTGCTTTTTGTTTGTAAAATCATAAATGACTAAACATAGAATTACACATCAAAATGCAGGTTAGTGGCGTGCCTGTTTCAGATATTCGTCGGCATCAATTTTTACTGTATGAAAAGGATGCCACAAGACATCTGTTTGAAGTATCTGCAGGCCTTGATTCCCTGGTTCTTGGAGAGGGTCAAATTCTTTCTCAAGTGAAACACGTTGTAAAAGTAGGACAGGGAGTCCGTGGTTTTGATAGAAAGATTAGCGGGCTGTTCAAACATGCAATCACAGTAGGGAAACGGGTCAGAACCGAGACTAATATCTCATCCGGGTCGGTTTCTGTCAGTTCAGCAGCCGTTGAACTCGCCCAAATGAAGATTCCAGAAAATTCTTATGATTCCGTAAGAGTGTTGGTAGTTGGAGCTGGCAAAATGGGAAAACTTGTGATCAAACATTTAATTGCAAAAGGTTGTAAAAAGATGGTGGTGGTAAATAGATCTGAAGATAGAGTATCCGCCATACGTGAGGAGTTTAAGGATGTTGAAATCGTCTATCAACCTTTCTCAGAGTTAATGTCGTGTGCTTCAAATTCTGATGTAGTTTTTACCTGCACAGCTTCTGAAACCTTGTTATTCTCTAAAGATCAAGTTCAGTCATTGAGTAAAGCACCAACACAAAGGTTGTTCATAGATATATCAGTTCCAAGAAATGTGGAATCATGTGTCTCAGATTTGGAAACAACCCGTGTTTACAACGTGGATGATCTTAAGGAAGTTGTGGAAGCCAATAAAAAAGACCGTTTACGCAAGGCAGAAGAAGCTCAACGAATCATATCTGATGAACTGAGAGAATTTGAAGCTTGGAAAGATTCTTTAGAAACTGTGCCAACAATCAAGAAACTTAGGGAGTATGCTGAAAGAATTAGAGCAAGTGAAATGGAAAAATGTTTAGCAAAAATGGGTGGTGATCTATCTAAGAAGAATCAGAAGGCTATACATGAGTTAAGTAAGGGTATAGTAAACAGGCTACTTCATGGTCCAATGCAGCATCTGAGATGTGATGAAACCGAAGGTCGATCTTTGAACGAGATAACTGAAAACATGCACACGTTGAACCGGATATTTGGACTGGAGACGGAAATTTCCATTTTAGAAGAAAAAATTCGATCCAAGATGGAGAAATCCCAGGTATAAAGTTGAACATGTTTAGATAGAAGTTATTTGATTCATTTATTTTTATCACTATATTTGGTGATGATTATGCTTATGGATAAGCAACTAATGAGGATGGAAGAATGCTGATGTATAATTCTTCTGTCAATTAAATTCACTTGTTATCTATCTATGTACAACTAATGGTGTATCGTTCGTTGCTCTCTTGTATATTCTTTTGTTCCGTGCTAGTACATTTATACAGTATTCGTTATAAGCCAATGAATAATTTTTTGTGACTAAGAAAATGCATGTGTCTGGTTTGGTGGCACTATTATTGCGTTGATCAAATGACACAGATAATCTTTGTGTATTAAGCTTGATTGACTGTCTCGACTAATAAGTACTCTTTCTTCTAGTGTTTCTCAAATCAATATATGTATTAAAGTCTTCTAGTGTTAACCAGATACAATTAGTTCCACGAAGAAAATATGTTGTATAGAAAATCTTTTAAGTTTATCTAAGCTTCAAGGGTCTCAACTTTCAATCAAGGATTCATGTTAATAACAACACATCATCAGTCTTTGTATATAAACTTGTCAATAAAAAGATTTATGCTAATAATACTGTGCAACTTAAACTTCATTGATATCTAATGTACAATATATGCATCATCTAAGAAAAAAGTAAAGATGTATTTCTGTTTATGTAATTAACCTTCAAAGTTCAATCATTTGTTACCATGATTTATATCTTAGTCAATTAAGTCCATGTTCAAATAACTTATTTCATAGTTATAGACTTTTAGCATTCAATGTTCTATTTTACACCGAACAATTAAATTATGAGAAAGTACAAACATCATAAAAGTTATATTTGGTCGTTTTAAAGAATAACATGCTATAAGTAACAAGCGTTTGGAGGAGATGGCGCCATTTGCAATATGTACTACTTCCTTAGAACTATTAATATTTGACTTTTAAGAATTATTAACGAATTGTCAACATCTTTGTCTCACAACATTATTGTCAATCATCGTGTTTTCAAATGTCATCTTCCAATACATCTAGAAGAGATTAATCTTTCTTAAAACAATAAAGAAATAATAAGTTTATATGTCTTTAACCAAAAGACGAAGTCAAGAACATATTATAAAAAAATATTACAAACAAGTCTCACCTACTTTCATTGATTTTATCACTATGCGTGAAAGAGTCCTCGAGTGAAATACCCTCACAGTGCCACTTGTAAATATCAGACGCCCTGCAAACTTGCGACAAAGGTATACCTGATGGCCTCATGTTGGGACAAAACGCCCAAACAAAAAATAATTGAAATGACTAGTCATCTTAAATTTTTATTTAGATAAATACTACGTGAAATCACTTAACACAAACTAGACTGAGAAAACAAATCGACCATCAATGTGTTGTTTAAGCCTACACATTGATTTCATCGTTGTAACCGGTTCCACGGCAACGTTTCAACCTTGCTTACGAAGTTAGCAAATGCGCCTTTTGTCACGTTAATATCATCATACGGTCTGCTCATAACGCATGATGTAAAAGACGCTGATATAATAACTACATAAAATAACAGAGAGAAAAGATAAGCATATATAGGCGATGGTCTAAACTCTAATAATAAACATTTTTTCACTTGTTAAAAAGAATTGAAAAGAAAACAAAGTGTGGAGGTGGGTGCAATTAGTCGGGTACATGTGAATGCAAAATAATAATAATAATGAAAGATTAGTCATCTGGTGGCCATGTGGACTGCTTGGATCACTACTGGAGCTAGTCATGGATAAATATTTCCACCTGGCAACAGTGAACTTGTCAGTTTACAGGTGCTGTCTCTTTCTCACTGGACGCCACCATCCACAATACCTTCGACACCACTACCCACATACATACATTCATAACGTATCATCATTTTTATCTCCTACTTAATTTCAGTAATCATTAAAAAAAATTAACTGTCTTTGGTCAACATTTATATTTTAATTAACAGTTTGAAAGATATTTCTAAGATTAAGAAAGGGTTTTAACAGCATGCAAATATGATAATGTTAGAATAGTTGATACAAATAGATTGAATATTGTTAAAAATTATGTTAATTTATAAACTTACACGTCGTTCATTGTTATTATGAATCTTTTCATAAGTCTTGTTAATCTATACACATATTTATGTATATATCTAACTTGAAATAAAGTATAATAATTAATTAATATTTTTTATTTCAGTGTTAATTTACGATGCTAAATAATATATAGAGAATACAACAAATAAAATGTAAAGTATGAAATATGAATATGAAATAGTACATAAACCAGTAAACAAGGCTCTAAACAAATTTAGAAAATTTGATGCAACCTTATTTCCATCCAGATAGCATTTATGACCTTTGAGTTAGAATGAAGACCGTTCCAGACATTTCAACTGGGCCAATTGTTAATTGAATACATGGTTCCTGGGTATGTGGTTATGAGTAGTATTATTATTAATATTGATATTTAAATAAGTATAAGATTAGATAATATGTATAGTTCACCAAATTTATTATTAATGTATTTTATGATTTGATCAACACTAATTTTATATTTATATATTTTATTATATTCAAATACCTAATTTGAATTAAAAAAAAAGAATTAAATATCATTATAATAAAATAAAAATATTGAAGGCAAAGTCCAAGATAAAAAGCCCCATTTTCCTCTTCCCTACGTCCCTCGTTTCCATTAAACGTCTCTCAACGTATTGACCCACCTCTCATCTTCTTCAAAATTTCTCCACACTGCCCTGTTCGCTAACGTGCGCCCATGGAAAACTACTCCTACAACTCCTACCCGGAGTCCGGTGGATCGTCGCCGAGATCTCGTGAAATCGACTTCGAGAATCCGACGCCATGGGAGGATCAACCATCAGCAAACAATAACAGCAACAGCAACAACAGCTACAAAGTGAAGCTTATGTGCAGTTATGGAGGTAAAATTCACCCTCGACCTCACGATAACCAGCTGGCATACGTCGGCGGCGAGACTAAAATCCTCGCCGTCGATCGTTCCATCAAATTCTCCGTTCTACTAGCGAAGCTAGTCGCCTTGTGTGATGCAGATGTGTGTTTTAAGTATCAATTACCTGGTGAGGATCTCGATGCGTTGATCTCCGTCACCAACGACGAAGATCTCGATCACATGATGAACGAGTACGATCGGTTGAACAGAGCCTCGCCGAAGCCGGCGAGGTTGAGGCTGTTTTTGTTTCCGGTGAGTGCTCAGAGTCCGTCGATCACTCCGACGCAGAGCTTTGGATCCACTGAAGGGAGATCTGAGCGCGAACGGTTCGTTGACGCGTTGAATTCCGGTCCGGTGCAGACGTCGACTCCTCCGTCGGCGTTGCCGACGCACGGAAATGCGGATTTCCTCTTCGGTTCGGAGAAAGGAGTGGTTCCGGCGGCCATACCGGTGCCGAAAGCTCGAGATCTTCCGGTGACGGATCCGGTGATTCGTCATCATGAACCGGACGTTGCGATGATGGATGATCGTGGAATCGGAGCGGATCGGATACAGAAGCATATACAGGATCTGCGGAGATTGCGAATTGCAGAGGATCAGCAGCAGAATCTGTACAACAGACAGAGTGATGATAACAACCTCGCCGGTGGTTATTCCGGTGAGTATTACGTCCAGAGGACGACGGAGAAAGTAGTCTCAACGACGCTGCCGGGAAGCGTACCGTCTCCGGCACCGGGATACCAAATCTCCGGCGGATTCACGCAATCCGCCGTTTCAACAGATCAACAACCGGTTTACATGGTTCCTGCTCCGTCTGGTATGTACCACGCGCCCATGGCTAGACCGGTAACCGGTCCCGTCGGTCACGGTCAGGCTCAAGCTCAAGCTCAAGGCCAGGGTTACTACGCGGTTCAGCGGCTCCCAACCGACGTTTACCGTGAGCAACCGGTTTACAACGCCATGCAACCGCTACAACCGACGGCGACTCAACCGATATTCGCTCCACAACAACAACAACAACCACCACCGCCACAACAACCACCACCACAGAAGGTAGCGACGCTGCCGTCGCAACCGGAAGGCATACGGATGATCCAATCAACGGCAGGGATGACATCAGATCCAGGGTATACTCAAGTGGCGTATGATAACGCCCTAGGGAGGCATGTGTACTATACTGCGCAGGGGCCGTTGGTTACACCACAACAGCAACCACCACAGCAACAACAACTGCAACAACAGCTGCAACCACAGCTGCAACAACAGCATCAGTTACACTTGCAACAAACTACACATCAGTATCAGCCTGTAGCTGCTGCACCAGCAACATTAAGTCAAGATGGAAAGGTGATTGCTTCAACGAAGATCTCTCAGGGATCCATCTGATCCTGATGAATTTAGTAAGTTTTCGAATTATTACTATATAATATAATAATATAAATAAACATATAAGTGATGAAGTTGTGTGCATTTATTTGTTTCCGCATTATATTGTCACATAATTTAGTTATGTGTATATCTGCTTGAACCTTCAAGTCAATATAGATTGATGTACAACAGATTATGGCCTATCTACTTTTGTATCACTTTTTTAATATTTGGAAAAAGTCCTAGTATACGTAAACTGGGTCATATCGTATGGGGCGGTATTTAGCTTGTAAAGGATGTAACATGAACGTTGTCGAATTTAGTAAGTTAAAGTGGCTATATGATCGTATAACATTTCACATGACTTTATTAGATCATAAGACATGTTAGCCGTGTATGAATAACATGCCGGTGGTGCATTGGTGCGTGTTAAGTCAGGCACTTGAGAAATTGTGTAGGTCCTGTAGTAATTAGGATATGAAAGAGACATAGTATTAATTAAAAAGGGGTGGATAATTGGGAGATTTATGGGACAAGTGTTGCGTGGGTTGATGCTCGATTGTGATTAGTTGCCCTGGCCTTAATAGCGATTGATGGGTTGATATTTTGAAATAAAAATGGTTGCATTTGAATTTTAGGCCACCTCATTACACGCTTTACATAACTGCCAAAATAACTTGATTAGATAAAGAAAGTATTTTATACAGGGTTGAAATGTACACGCTTACATTACATCACAACAAATTAATAATTAATAATTAATAAATAAAAATGTTGATGACCAATGACCATGAGATATCTGAACTTATTATTGCCATATAATCAATTTAGTTATAATAAAATTATATATATAATTCAGTTGAAGTTTAAATCATAATAAAACAAGCTTTTAAATACAAGGTTGACACATGGGTGGATTCTCTTTTTCATCCATCTGTTATAAGAAAATGCTAAAAAGGCTGACAAAATAAATTATTGCTCTGGGTCAATTAGAACTATATGCGTCTCTGCATGTAGGTTTATGTGTATTAAGGTATTATAAAATCTACGTATATGTAGGTAATATATGAAATTTGTTACGAAGAAGAGGGAGCAGACAAAGTATGGAAATTCATTGACCAATAAGAAAAATTATTTAATCTTTTTAAATGATTACGGAGAGACATTATTTAATCTCTTAAATTATTTGCTGTAATTTTAAATTTTAAATGTTAATTTGAGATCTATTCATTATATAAATCTTAAAAAGGAAAACGTTTATGCGCATTGTACAAGGTTCAAATGCAATCTTACATTGATCAGCGCTTGCGTTAGTTGTATGTTTGTGTGAGCGCTTAGGTCAACATATGAATTAACTTTCTGACATATTTTATATGCTATTATAAAATTTTAATTATATTATTCTAACATACTTATTTTAATTTAATTTAAGTATCTATTAATTATAGTATAAAATGTTCTTCATCATAATGTATAACTTATCAATGTACAAATGCATTATTTATCAAAGGCAACTTAAAGTTTCCTTTTATATTACAACATTTAAATTATAAAATTAAAATTATAATGTTCTATAAAATTTTAGATCTACCACTACGACGTTTATATTCTTAACATTTCGACATAAATATTATGTGGTGAGAATATTGATGTGCAAGTAGTCAAAATTGAGTCTTACAAATTTTAACAAACACTTCATAGCGCGTCGGTTTCCTGTTTCTTCATAGACGTAAGAATTCAGGCGGATTGTACGTCTTCAATGTATGTTTATGTCAGTGCTAACGTTAGCATAATATGTAACATAAAAAAACATTTTTATACTTTTATAATGAACCACAACGTAATGTTTTGTCTTCTAGTAATTCAACTTTGTTAATGTACCATCACCACGTCTACATTTTGATATTAAACACTATGCTTAACTTGTTCACAAACTGCACCATACACATCGTATCACCTCCTCTCCGATTACATTAGAATACGTAAGCTTTCTTTCTATGTTTTTTACTTTTAAATTCTAATTTTTTAAATCTCATCACTATAAAGTACACATATGCAACGCTTTGTCTACTCTCTGCTAACGTCAATATAATTTATTAAAAGTTATTTTATTTAGTTAACTTTTTAACGAACCACAATGTATAAATATATGGTCTAACACACCACAGTTTTTTTATAGAATTATCGTCTTTTGTTTATTTGATGAACGTTTTGATATTTAAAGCAAATCATAACCCGCTCACAAAGCATGGATAAAACAATTACAACAGAAATGCATTACATTTAACTAATAACTATTTAAGATCATAAATTCAAAATCAATCCATTGCCCATCGATTACAAATTAATCTACAATTATATTATATTCACTATAAATTTGGAAACTACAATCACTTGACCACAAAAGCAACTAGACGCTTAATTATCATTTTCGACAACTATATTTTTAACTAGATCAACTAAACCTATTTTTCCTTCATCTTTTAACATAAAAGTTGTATTAGTCGATTGTGGTAACCATCCATTTCACATATTTTGAAATTATTTTCTAAAGTTCATGCTTCGCCCATGTAGTAAGTTCGTGATGACATATAGTTGTTATAATATCTAAAGTAAAGTGTAAAAATAAATAATTAGAAACAATAAATATCAAATGAAGCTGTAAAGTGTTTGATTTTATTATATAGTAACGTTGGGTACTTGGGTTAATCATTGTGCCCTTGTCTATTTGGTAAACAGTTATTGACAAATATATCATGAACGTTAGGACTAGATATTGCAAAACTCTTCAAAATTATAGCTTTACAAGTCTACAACAAGATGTTTTATCTATTCTTTTTCTTTAAATTAAGGTTAGCAATGACCATTATGTGCCTATGGAAATATCTTGATCAACAAAACGATATACTGAAGAAAATATTTCAAATAATTTCACTAATTTCTCTTTATGTTTCGATAGAGACCATATACACAAGTCACCCACTCTTTGTTATTTCAACACCATACACAATCAGTAGAATCTGAATATTTCTATCAATATTGACTGCTAAAAACAGTATTCCTCTAAAAATTGCTTTTAGATGTTTTCCATCAATAACCACTATTGTTCGCATATATTAAAAAAACTTATAATTTGAATTAAAAAAAATTAAGATATAATTTAATAGCCATAGCACCAATAGCAGAAAAACATTTCAAAACAATTTAACTGTTTGTTAAGATATGAGTAACTATCCAAAGATTCATTTCTTCCAATGGTAGCAATAAACAAGTGTTTTGGCAATTGATTCTGTGAAGTATTAAAAACCAAAACAAGTGGTAAACTTTCGCAGTTAAGTTTCTTCTGAAGCTTAACATAATTCTTTCGAAGCTAAGTTGATTCTTCCGAAGGTTATGTTAGCTTTGGAAGGGATTTGAAGTGTACTTTGGAGTTCTTCCAAAGTATGTGTATCTTTAGAAGGGTTATTTCTGTTCGAAAGATTTAGTTTAGGGTCCTTTGTGTAAATTCTCAATATTTGTTGAGTGTTAGTTATAGTTAGTTAATCCCTATAAATAAGGATCAGATGTAATCGGTGAGGGGATTCGAAATAATTCAATTCGTAACAATCATTTGAAAGTTCTTGTTCACAGCTTTATTTTTGTTTGTATCATCTTTGTATTGTTGATATTCTGTGTTTGTATTCTCGATTGGTTTTACAACAATTTGTATCAGAACCTGGTTATTGGCTCAATTGAGAATCAAGATTCAATCAAAGATCGACCGACGGCAACAATGGTGTCTACAAAGTTTGAAGTTGAGAAATTCGACGGAAAGAACGACTTCGGGTTATGGCAGTTGATGATGAAGGCATTACTCATTCACCAACGAGTGGTGGATGCCATGGCCGGAGAATCCAAGTTGCCGAATACAATGTCAGACAAGGAGAAGAAGGAAATGCTGGAACAGGCACACAATTCAATCATCTTGAACTTGGGGGATCGAGGACTTAGAGAAGTATCGAAGGAGACGTCAGATGTAGGGGTCTGAGCAAAATTAGATAGTCTGTACATGACAAAGTCTCTTGTGAACAGATTGTATCTCAAAAAACGGTTGTATACATTCCAAATGGCTCATGGGAAGTCAATTGAAGATCATACTAATAAGTTCAAAAAGTTGGTGTTGGATCTAGAGAACATCGAAGTTGAGTTAGATGATGAAGACCAAGCAATCATATTCGTGACATCTTTGCCATCCTCTTATGAGCACTTTGTGGATACGTTGATGTATGGTAGGGATACTCTTACCATGGAAGAAGTGCTGGCAGCTCTTAATTCAAAGAAATTGAAAAAGAGAACTGATTATAAGGAAAATGGTGGAGAGGGCTTGGTAGTCAGGGAAAGATCTAAACAAAGAAACTTCAAGCAGAGGAGTGTCTCAAAGTCCCGATCCAAGTACAAGAGAAGGTGTTATGTGTGTGGATCTGAAAAGCATTTCAAGAAAGATTGTCTTGACTTGAAAAGAAAGAAAGGTGAATCAAGTGGATCAAAAACTCATTCTGGACATAATTCACATGATGATTTCTCTGATGGATATGAAAGTGCAGATGTGTTGGCTGTCACAAGCAGTGGCAAGAAGGATGAGTGGATTATGGATTCAGGGTGTTCATTTCATATGACACCGGTGAAGGAGTTCTTTAAAGAACTGAAGATTGAAGATCTTGGATCAGTAAAGCTAGGAGATAACAGGCCTTGCAAGATTATAGGTCATGGCACAGTGACTCTGAAAATGAAGAATGGCATGGAAGTGGATCTTCATGATGTAAGGTATATTCCTAGTATTAAAAGGAGCTTATTGTCTTTAGGGCTGTTGGAGAGTTCTGGTTACCATGTTAGTCTTAGAGATGGTAATGCTAAGGTAATAAAGGGATCAATGGTAGTATTGTCTGAAAGTAGACGGGAGAATAATATCTACTTACTAGATAGTGCTGGTGTAGTAGAACCTCAGGTGGCATTTGCCTCAAGTGATAGTAGTTCTAAGGCTATACTATGGCATAAGAGGCTTGGTCATACCAGTCATCAGAGACTGGTGGAGTTACAAAGGCAACAGGTGATGATTGAGCTACATAATTGTGATTTTGGTTTTTGTGAAACTTGTATTCTTGGTAAACATAAGAGGGTAAAGTTTACAAAGGCTAGGCACATCACAAGTGGGGGTATTAGATTACATTCATTCTGATTTATGGGGTCATGCTAAGATTGATTCTTTGGGTGGTGCTAGATACTTTATGACCTTGATTGATAATTTTTCAAAAAGAGTTTGGGTGGTTATCTTAAAGAATAAAAGTGATGCCTTCGATAAATTCAAGGAATGGAAACTACTGGTGGAAACTCAAACTGAAAGGAAAGTCAAGAAGTTAAGAACTGATAATGGGTTGGAGTTTTGCAGTCATGAGTTTAATCAGTTTTGTAAAACTCATGGTATTGCTAGACATAGAACTGTGCCAAGGACTCCTTAGCAGAATTGTTTGGCTGAGAGGATGAATAGAACTTTACTTGAAAAGGTGAGGTGTATGTTGGCTAGTTCTGGTTTACCCAAGATGTTCTGGGCTGAAGCTATTTCTATTGCAACATATTTGTCAATAGGTCTCCATCAGCAGCATTAGACATGAAGACACCTATGGAGGCATGGTCAGAAAGAAAGAGTGACTATGGGGAACTTAAGTGTTTGGATCTTTGGCTTATGCTCACGTTAGCCCAAGGAAGTTGGCTAACATGAGAAAAGTTGGCTAACCCTTAGGGTATCCTAGAAAAACACATTTACAGGCCCTAGGTTCTAACTTCCCTTGGCTAACATGAGCATAACCCAAAGATCCAAACACCTTAAGTTCCTCATAGTCATTTTTTTCTACCTGACCATGCCTCCATAGGTGTTCTCATGTTTAATGCAGTTGATGGAGACCTATTGACCAAATATATTGCAGTTGAAACAGCTTCATCCTGGAACCTCTTGGGTAAACCAGAACTAGCCAACATGCACCTCACCTTTTCAAGCAAAGTTTTGTTCATCCTCTCAGTTAAATCATTCTGCTAAGGAGTCCCTGGTATAGTTTTATGTCTAGCAATACCATGATCTTTACAAAACTGATTGAACTCATGATTGCAAAACTCCAACCCATTGTCTGTTCTTAGCTTTATGACTTTCCTTTCAGTTTGAGTTTCCACCAGTACTTTCCATTCTTTGAATTTACTGAAAGCATCACTCTTATTCTTAAAGACAACAACCCAAACTCTCCTAGAAAAGTTATCAATCATAGTCATAAAGTATCTAGCACCACCCAAAGAATCAACCTTAGCAGGACCCTATAAATCAGAATGAATGTAGTCTAATACTCCACTTGTGATATGCCTAGCCTTTGTAAACTTTACCCTCTTGTGCTTACCAAGAATAAAAGTTTCACAAAAACCAAAATCACAACTTTTCAACTCAGTCATTAACTGCTACTTCTACAACTCTACCAACCCCTGATGACTGATATGACCAAGCCTTTTATGCCATAACATGGACTTAGAACTATTATCACTTGAGGCAGATGCCACTTGGGGTTCTACTACACCAGCACTATCTAGTAAATAGATATTATTATCACTTCTACTACCAAACGATACTACCATTGACCCCTTAATCACCTTAGCCTTACCATCCCAAAGACTAACATGGTAACCAGAACTCTTTAACCGCCGTAAAGACAACAAACTCCTTTTAAGACTAGGAATATACCTTACATCATGAAGATCCACTTCCATGCCATTCTTCATTTTTAGAGTCACTGTACCATGACCCACAATCTTGCAAATCCTATCATCCCTTAGCTTAACTGATCCAAGATCTTTAACCTTCAGATCTTTAAAGAACTCTTTTACAGGTGTCATATGGTATGAGCACCTTGAATCCATCACCCACTCATACTCCTTCCTGCTACTTGTGACAGCCAACACATCTGCATTTTCATATCTGTCACACCCCAACCTTGATGGCAAAAACGTCGAAATGTGAGGGTTAAGATCGTTCACAGCCACATAACGCTATTATTAAACTCAAATATGTTATTCATAAGTTTCAAAGGTAACATTACCAACATAAGTCTCAAATAAGAAATCACAATGCATAATAAGAAATATATCAAGCTCATTTATTTATTTAACTAGGTCCTTCCTAGGTGTGAACAAACTTTAAAGGTGGCAATCAAACATGAGCATTTCCTGAAACATGTTAAAAATAAAAGGTCAAAAATAATGTTGGTAAGATTTTTATAGTTTTCAATACATAAGTATATAAAAGATGTCAATTCACGTTATAAGTTAAAGAGCAAAGTAACTAGGGAAGTAAGACAGAATGCACAATCAAACCTTGACAGTTTTACAAGTTTCAATGTTTACAAGTTTATACGATTAGCTAAGTGCACTTGGATCAACCAAGCAAGCTTGTCAGACCCATAGATCTATGACGTCGCCAGGCTAGCAATAGTTAATGATTGTATATATAATCGTCAATACATGGTAGCTACAAATATCAGCTAACCACAACATATAAGTGAATTGCCATAAGATTACAAGAATCAAACATTTTATAATGAAACGATTATAAGGTAACATGTTTCACCCCAAAGTGTAAAAATATGAAAAATGAGTATAAAAATACTCACATGGAAAACTCACAAGTATAGTGATGGTTGTAGAGTACATAAGAAAACTTGAATATCAAGAGTCAAAGGTGATGTCCTAAATGATAAAAAAACAATAACTTGAGTTTGGAATTCATTACAAGAAATTAGGACGTTTAAAGAATGCTAAAAACGAAAGGTAGATTGAAAAAAGATTATTGCATCAATTTTAGATTTTGGACAGAATGTTTGGTATGTGTTTGAACAGGTTTTAAAAATAGAAAACGGTTTCATAAAATTATAAAAATTTATACTTGATTAGTTCAAAGTCTCCCGAATAACTTTCATTCAGAAACAATTTTATGAAAAGATCTTTAAATAGGTCAAACAAGCAGCACAATACAGAAGGTGCTGAAATACGCACTTATCTTGTGAAGCCTATTGTTGAGTCGTCCAATTGAGTTTGAAGATGTAAAAACCGTAGTTGAAAAGTTAATTCAATGAAATTAACATTGGAGTCTGAGTTTACTCAAATTTAGTTTGTTATGTCGGTTGAAGTAAGATTATATTCTGCCAGAATTGTAGTAAGGCACTTATGTGTACTTTTAAAATCGTTAAAGCATGAAACGGGTTAAACATCTTATGTTGTTGTTTATATTTTTGTGTGTTGTAGTGACTTAGGTGTTGTTTGTTTTTTCTGCAGGAAAACGTGTGCAGTCTGCGGGCCACATCTGCAGACATCTGCAGCAGAAGAGGTGGACAAATGTCTGCAGTCTGCAAGAAAAAGACTGTTTGTTTTTTTAACATCTGCAGAATGCTGATATATTCTGTAATTACAATTACAATATATCATTAGTTTTAGGTGTTGTTTGTTTGACATTTTGACTGTTTGTTTTTTTGTATTTATGCCTTGAATCTGCATAGCTGCATTACAGTTGGTCCAAATATATAATAGAGAAGTGTAACATATCCTCCATTCAACAAGACAATCACGAAAAAAAGATGAGCCTTCAGAGGGTTCTTGCTTGAGGGGATCAAGACTTCGAAAAACATCAACATCAATTTCTTCAATACTTGAGAGAATGTCTTGAACTGTAAAAACCAATATACTTAGTATCAAAGGCACCATCATCATTCTAATATAGCCAACTTTAAAAAATACAAAATAGTACTCCCTCATACATTGATGTGATCCAGACATTCAAGTTTGAAAACTAAGACATCGTGATCATGTTTTCCCAAACTTTTTAGTTTGCAACAATATGATTCAATTGTAAAATTCAACACTATGATAATGTTGTTATTGATGTATAAAGTTTGTAAGTTAACGCATACCACAAAGCGTCTTCTTCCCGCTCCATTATTCAACGACTTAACCGCTTGAGCATGAGACAATGTCGCCATTATGTTAAAACCAAATCTGCCCAACAACAGTACCCAAATTAATAAATTTGGGGATTAAATCATAACCAATTACCAATCACACACTGACTGCAAATTCACCTCCAATTGCAATCCAGTTCATCCACATACTTAAACTAACTTCAAAAACTCAACGAATTGAATACACGTTACGCCTAATTAACTTTCCACTTCAACGTTGAATTCAACTAAAAACTGATTTAACTTCAATCGAACTCAATACATAACATAACAGGGGTGGGAGGCCGACGGGGGTGGGAGGCGAGAGGTGGGTAAAGGAACGAAGGGGGTGGGAGAGTCGGAAGGTAGGACAAGGTGGTGGAACACGACGGTGGCGGCGGTGGCGATGGCGGCAGGGGTGGGGCTGCGAGAGGTGGGTAGAGTGGAGAGGTGGGGGGTGTTAATGAAAGAAGAAGGTAGAAGAGGTTGTGAAGATTTCAAAATATCTTGTTTCACATTTTCTCCGTGCGTCTTCCAGAAAACAAATACTCTGCGAAGTAAAAACCTCTTCCCGCGTCGGCGTACGCACAAATGAAGAGGTGGGGAAGATGTTTTTTTCAAAAAACAAATACCCACTTTATTGACTTGTATTGTTCAATGAATAATGAGATTTAATATTATTTCAACTTATTGGTTCCATGTGCTATGAACAATCGTTTCATATTCGTCGGCCTCGATGATTCCGCTGTCGGTCGGGATGTGACAGAAACTAACATAACTTTCGGAAGATCCCAACTAAACTTCAAAATAACTATGTTAAGATTCTTCACGTGTTGTATTAAAAGGAATGCTTAAGTCTATCATTATTGTGTTGATGTTAAGAATTGTTTTTAGAAAAGAAAAACTTTTTTGATGAATTGGTAATTCCTTGATGAACCCACACTAGTTTCTTCACTAACAAACAACGTAAATATTTCTTTATTCTTTTTCAACAAGACTATGAACAATGAAAAATGTTATTGTCATTAATTATATCGGCAAAGTTAAGTGTAAGTAAATATTTTACACTATTTTATAGTATAATAGTTTGAAAACTGTATCGTTCTACAATGGAAGTTGTCAAATTAGAATAAGTGAATTATTTTTAATGTATAGCACGTCTCACACAAGCAAAAGAATACTCCATAGCATCAAAAGGAACTTAATAACACTCTTTTACAAAATCTCAATTTTTCACTGCTACAAACTATAACGTTAAAAGCGAACAGTGTACCCGGTTAAAGTAAGCAACATTTATTCATTTCACTACTTACATAATGCAAGTCGAATGAACAATGGTGGTGAGATGGTACAAGCGTTCGATGCAAGATACAACGCCTTAAATTTAGTGTTATTTTAATATCATAATTAATTTTGAATATTTTTTATTTTCTCTATTATAAATTTTAAAATATAATATTTTATAAATTTCGAATACATTTATTTCTATTTACTTTTTGTTGTAATTTATTTGAATTGAGCTGTAACAACGCATCGACAAAATCACTAGTTTTTTTTAAACTAGAGAGATTAACGAGTAGTGAAGCATGGGGTATTAAAGTATGCAAGAAAAATGAAAGATGTAAAAGTCTTTAAGTCAGGTTTTTATTATTTTTATTGAAAGAGGTAAAAGTCTTTTAAGCGTGTCTTTTTATTATTTTTAAAAGGGAGAAAATTTTGGTAATTAAACCCAATTTGTTGGGTTAAATATTTCAGTATCACTATTTCAAATCAAATACTTTCAGGTTATTATGTTATATGTATTTATTATTATGTTTTATGTTTTGTCATTATTTTTTATGCATTTATAAATTCATTGTTATTTGTCAATTGTCATTGTGATTTACACACAAAGATGTTATTTTACCATATTATTTTTTAGAACTTATAGAAAAACACAATGAAGTTCATAAAGATACAATAAATAAGCATGAAAAACACAATAATACGTTGAAAACACAAAGAGCTAAAAAACCATAAAATATATACAACGATACTATATTCATTTTATACATTTAGAAAATGTTTTAAAAAATGACCAAATTAGAAAAAGTTTAAAAAAATGACCGAATTAGAAAAAGTTTAAAATTTTTTGCCAATATTAATATACTTTTTCTAGCTTTTTAGACCTATATATCATTTGGGTCATAATCATTTAAGAACTTATAAAGATCCTAAAAACTGCGAGAATAGATATCCATAGTTCATATTTTTTTATATTTTATACTTCTTACACATACATATGTATGTTTATATACATTAAAAACCCTCAAAATAACATAAAAATCCATCAAACTAGTGTTTGCCTATTGTTTTTAAAATTTTTATATCTTTTGCTACACATTTGTACATACTATAACCTACATATGATTTACGCATGTGTTGATTACAAATTCGTTCGTCATTTTCTTTTTGAACTTTAAAAGTGATGATTAAATATTATATTTTTAATCATTTAATGTATACTAATTACCAACTTGAATTATGTATTGAGATTATACTTCTAAGGTGTTTTTCAAAAAAAAAATTGGTTTTTTACTTTTAACCCAAACTTTTCTTATTTTGCAATGTTAACCTCATAAAATTAATATTTTACTTTTAACTAAAATGTTTTCATTTTTGCAATTTAACCTTACACGGCGCAAGATGCATGTGTGGTTCAACACTTGCATTTCGCTTTATGTTTCGTTCTAAATTTTATGAGTTAACACAACCCAACATGTGTGTGTGGTTTAACGTTTTTACGTCTATTTTTTTTACCGTTTTGATAGGTTTGTCATAACACGTGGTTCCTAGATCGAATTAGTTGTATTTTTTTGTGTTTTACGTTCGGTCTAATTTATTTGTATTAACACATCGCAACTTCAGTGTTGATGGTTGCTGACAATGATATGACATTGTTACTATTTTACATAGTTTTAAATCACCGCCGCAACGCGGTAGAGCTTAATTTTAGTTTTTTATATAAACATAAAGATAGAAGTCCCTACAACTGCGTAAATGTTTATGAATTCTCAAATTATCAGAACCTTATATCACTTTTCAGGTAACCAACCAACACATTTTATAACTAATATATTTGATTTTTATTTTTATTATTATGTTTATGGTTATTTATATTCTTTCTTGATATTTATTATGTTTGTTGGCCCAGATGCTGGTCACATATAGAAAAGCCCAGTTCAAATCACAGATTCATAGATGTGGACCTCATGGGCACTCACTAATAGTAATAGCTATTTTATTTGTAACGATTCAAATGTTTGAATAGTTTAGCATTTAATAATTCAGACTATTTGTTTCACGAGCACATGTCTGACTGGTTAAATATATGCACAAAAATTTATCCGGAAAGAAAACCGATCCTGAAAAAATTGCCAGGGAGCTTTTAATAGTTTTTCGCATAGTATGTGAAATTTTATGCGTAGTTTATTAAAAAAAATTATATGTATTGAAACCGCTTCTTGATATAAGGATAGAAAACAAAATGTACGTGGCTCCTTTATATATTTGTTCAAGCTTACGCACTAACCGCAAGGGCCCCTTTCTTTTATGCCGGGACTTTAGCCTTGTCGTGTTGATCTCCATTCCCCTCCCCGCAACGTCATGTATATTTTTTAAATCTAATTTCATTCAGATTTAGTTTGAATATTTCTTATATTTTCTAGTTGTTAATTTTTTTCAAACAATCTAGGAGTTTTAATTGAAATGGAGACGTTTTCGAAAAGTATTTTTATTTTATGTATCTTTTTTATCATTTATAAATATTTATCTTATATTTAATATTATTTTTTATCACGGAATAGTTTTAAAATTTTTATTTTGATTTTGATTTGACAATGGATGAAAACATGTGAGATGGTGGTTGATAGATTTGAAGGTGTTAAATGATTGGTGGTGGTGGTTGATAAAAAGAAGCAAGAGGTTGTGGAGTGGATCTGTAATGGCTTGTTTAGATGCAATTTAAATATGAGCATAACATTACAAATATTGTTATTCAGTTAAAATAATGTGTTTACAACACTCATCCCAACCTAAACCAATAGTAAGAATTATAGTAAGAATTATTATTATTATTATATTATGAGAAGTGAGAAATAATAATGCTTACAATCACATACGAATATATAGCAACTACACATTTTATGACAATGTACTTTTTGTGATATGTGTACAGATGTATGTATGTAAAATCTTTTAGCTACAAGTATTATTGATGTATGATATATATTATATGGTACATATGAGAATGATTATACTTTTTCTCGGTATTTAAAAATTGAATGCTCTTCTGTCTCTCTTTTTTATTGAATGCTCTTCTGTCTCTATTTTTTATAAACTTTTTCGCGTACATGACATGTTTTATGTATGAAGTGTGTAAGAAGTATGGTTCAAGAAAGATATAATAGCATGTATCTTTACTTTTTTTCATTCTTGATTTCTTTTAGGAATGCTCTAAATGTATATTTATTATTAAAGACTCAAATCATTTCTTGAATTGTGTTAATGTTTGTGTCATATAAGTATGACCTAATGATTAAACTATGTGGTTGTTCTTCAGTGGTGAGTAATCATCTCTAATTGTAAGGGAGTCTCTAGTTTTAGTTCTTAAATTTTATGTTTTAAGTGGATTTTACTACAGAGTGTGATCTTTTAAATCAAAACCAAGTTGTGGCATCCATAACATAAGATTACTAGTATGATGATTCCTAACATGCTAGAGACAATCTATAATATCACATCTAAATAAGTAAGTGTACGTATACTACATGAACATGATAATTGGTCACTTATTGGACTTATTGGACAACAAGACACCTTAAACATAATTAAATGTAGAAAGTTTAATAACACAAAGATACAATATGAGACATTTAACAAGATAAATATATGCAGTTCAATAACACAAATGATACAATACGTTTAACATGATTATGATTTACTAAACATAACAAATAATAAATAGACAAAATTAACATGATAGAATAAATGTTACAAAAAGTTGTAATATGTACTTAATTATACTATATTTGATTTTTATAGACTATAAAACTATACCGTCTTGATAAATGGGTAATAAAATAGGTGTTGTGTCAACCTATCGACCTATTTAACACAATCAATTAAACGTTTCGTGTTGACACATTAGCAGTTAACCAGGTTTATTCCGTTTAGACACGTTATTAATCGTGCCATTAACAGCCATGTTGATCCTTTTATGCCCAAATCTCGTTTACTTTGAACACTAACTCGTCTAACTTCATGTCGAGTCATGTTGCATTAACGGGTTATGTCATGTATTTTCGGCCATAAAGCTTAAATGTCATAAAACATGTATGAATAAAAGTACCACAAGTTCAAAAAACAAATAGATAACCACACGAATAAACACTAGATCGCTAGTGGCTCTTCAAGATACGAGTGTGTGTTTAGAACTACCCAATGACAATTCATGCAAAATATGTAAATTAATCTAATCAATGTCAAAAATTCCCCACGATGGCAAAACACCTAGTTTATATTATTAATATTGCTATTAAAATTATATTAGAGGTATATTCGTCTTTTCATAGAAATACTTAACAGAATTTAGTGTCAATAACCAATTTTGTTAGTATTGACTAACATTTGAGACCAAATATGTATTTTTGTTTAAATTAAAACCAATATCGTAGTATAAACATATCATAGGGACTATTTATAAACTATTCTTATAAATAAATGCTAAATGTCTCATTTAAACTTTCACAAGTGCGTACGGTTTGACCTGCATCATGCAAAATTCAACTCAAATTGTGTGGTCTATATATATATACATACATGTATGTATATACATATATATATATATATATATTATCAAATTTAATATGCAAAAATTATTATACTATATGTTTTATTAATTGTACTCATATTTTGTTTTTATTTATTTAATTTTTAATATTTTTATTTTAACATAATACTTTATATCTTATACAATTTTGCCCCAACATTCTTTTACTGTAACTTCAGTCAAAATACTTTTTTATATTATATAAACTGTTCATTTTATGTTTTTATGTGTTTTATAGGTTGTATCTACTGTTTTCTTTAATTATTTTAATCTTTTAACCTTTTTTTATTATTTTAAGTCAATACTCTTACATCTTTTATAATTTAGACATAATATTTTATTTACTTTCTACTTTGGTCTCCTATATTTTCACATTTTACAAAACTCCCGTTATATATTTCGGTCTAAATTTTACGAGTTAACACGTTGCAACGTGTATGTTTGGCTCAACGCTTTTTCGCTTATTTTTCCTAGTTTAACGGCCACATCACTATGCGTTGGTCCTAGATTGATTTACTTATTGTTTTATATGTTTTATGTTTCACTTGCGCAAATGTGTGGTTCAACGTTTTTGTCTACTTTTCATTCGATTTATTTATCGTTTTATTGATTTCTTCAGTATTGATGGTCACTGGTGGGGATGTGTCATTAGTGTTACTTAACATGTTTTTACTCCTATCATTGCAACGCAAGAGGGGTTAATTAATACTAATTCGTCCCAGATGCAAACCTAAACTAAAAACAATGCAAAAAGCCTAAAAACGCCCCCAACACCCAAACTTTAATTCACCCCAAATTATTCCCCCAACCCCCTTCGCTATCAAATCCGATCCATCAGTTTCCGATCAACAATCACCACCACAACTTCGTCCCCTCCACCACTGTACATCCGACGGTAGATAAAATCATCTGAGATCTCCAACAAACCTTAGGCGTTAGATCAATGGAATCGAGTTCGTCGGAAAACACATCTAAAGAGCGGAGATCTACGCACCTTTCTTGTGACCGGAGACGACCCTCCTTTTTTCCAATCTTCTTAAAATTAGGTTTTCTAACTTTATCATTAAAACATGTATTTTTTTTTATTTTGGTATTGCTGTTATTTTTTAATGATTAATACACTTGTTTTGATATTGCTGTTATTTTTTAATGATTAATACAATTATTTTGATATTGCTGTTATTTTTGTAATGATTAGTTTCTAGGCCATATCTTTTTTTTTCATAAGTAATTTCTCGGTCATTTCTTAAAATATATTTTTTGCATGTTAAATGTATATATATTTTTTAATAAGTTTGAGGTTTACTTCTTGGTAAATTATTCCTTCAATTTTCCAACATATTTTACTTTCCACATTTGCTTTTTAACAAAAATGTAAAAATGCATACAATTTTTTTTATATTTTCTCGCCCATCACTTGTTCGTTCTAACAAATGCTCATTTGACCAACTGAAAAACCGAAGTTATAACTAATTTAAACATTTTATTGTTAAAAAATTACATTTGTTAAATACCATTATGCCTATATTATTTTTTTCCCTGGAATATCTTAATAAAAAATTAGAATTCATTTATTTTGAAGAGGTGATTTTATTTGAGGAGAAATTCCCAATCGTCCAATTTTTTTTTTCTCTCAAAATGTTCACCAAATTTTTTTTCTCAAAATGTCTTTTTTAAAGATACCGTCAATGTCTCTTTATACAGGAGGTGGGTTGTCTACTTCAAACATGACGTTAGTGTCTCTTTATATAGGATGCGGTTGTTTAGTCACTCAAAATTATACACATGTTCTATAAAGGACACATATATGATTTTATGTGGCCAACTATACAAACGACCACCTCCTGTTTAAAGAGACACTAATGTATTGTCTAGAGATAACATTTTAAGAATAAAATTTTTAACAAGACATTTTGAGAGAAACAACACGTAAAAAAAATTATATTTTGAAAATTTTCCAAAATTTGAAGGTCCCAACAACCTTTTACCTTTTCCTGTTGGCACTTCAATCCCCAAGGCTATTTCAGTACTTTCACACAAAAAGGTCGGTTATCTTTATTGCCCACAATTACCAAAACACCCTCCACACGCGCTTATATTCACATCACGTGCCACAGCGCGTGGCTGACGACATCACCTCACATATTCACCCAGTCCACGTCATCATATGTATTTGTACAGTAGGACCACTGTAGGCCCCACGCCACAATACAAAAAGAAACCCTAAATTAAAGCACCTAAAACTCACGATATTTTCATCAACCTGTTCACATCCCGCCACGTGGCAAACGAGTCAAATCTCACCCGTCGATTACAGGTATGACGGGCAGCCTGCCCAGACAGCACGTAAATCAAAATCCACCGTTGGATCAACGGTATGAAAGAAATCGACGATGGATATTCTGCCCGTATTCACCACGGTCAGATCTTATCGCCTTAAGAACCACCCCCAACCCCTTCAATCTTCGCTCAGTCACAAACCCTAGAACACCATCATCATCATCTATATATTATTATTATTATTATATTATTATTATTGTTATCGTATGTTTATTTGTTCGTTTTTTCTCCGGTGACGGAATTGAGATCGCCGGCGGCCGGTGTATTGTGTTAAACGACGTCGTTTTGTTCATACATGTATGAAATTGGGTTCGATTTAGATCCGGATCTTGATAGGACAAAATTGTTGCTATCGGATTCGGTTGATGGCGTCGACGGTGTTCGCAAGTAGGAATCAAACGAGCTGTGGTCATCAATCGTTCATGGGGGAAATCCCTAATTACCCAAATAATAATAATCATCGACATCTGAACCCTAACCCTAATCAAAAGCCCAAATCGAGCAAGAAGAAGCATTTTCCCAACGGCCGGCCTCACCTCAGCAGCTCTGTTGATCCTGGTGGGGTGGTGGTGAGTCAAACGGCGTCGGATGATGCTTATTCGTTCAACCAGAGGCCGATTGATTCGGGTGGAGGTGGGTTTAATCATGGGGCGTATGTGACGTACAACGTTGGTTCGTGTTCTAGAAGCGAGATTAACGAGCTACGGAGGAAATTGGTGGCGGATCTCGAACGAATTCGGAGCCTCAATGAGCGGATTCAGGCGGGTGAAGTGAATCCGAGATCGTCCAACGGGAAATTCAAGAAATTGTCGGGGAATAAACGGTTGCCGTTTGGATCTAACGTCAAAGATACGAAATTTCGTCAGGGTTTGGTGAATGGAGGTGGAGGAGGTGAGGTTGATGAGAATCTGATGAAGATGTGCAGACAAGCTTTGACGAAATTGATGAAGCATAAGCTGAGTTGGGTGTTTAACAAGCCTGTAGATGCGGTTGCTTTAGGGCTTCATGATTACCATCAGATTATCAAACGGCCGATGGATCTGGGTACGGTGAAATCGAATTTGTCGAAGAATCTGTATGCGAATCCGGTGGATTTTGCATCTGATGTCAGGTTGGTGTTTGAAAACGCGATGCTTTATAACCCTAGAACCGATGAGGTTCACGGAATGGCTGATCAGCTTCTTACATATTTTGAAGAACTGTTTAGACCAATTCAGGCGAAATTAGCTACTCATCATCACACGAATGAGTTTTCGGCAGTTGATGAATTGGACGGAAGTTCTTGGGATGACATTCAATCACCTGAGAAATCGAAGAAACCCAAAACCAGTGCCCCAGTTCTTCCTTCGGTTTCCAACAAGCAGAATCACTCAACTGCATCGAATCCGATGATTCCACCCGTTGTTCAATCACCTGTGCGAACTCCGTCGCCAATGCAGGCTGCAGAACCAGTCAAACCAATGCAAGCTGCACCAAGGACGGTTGTGGCTAAGCTGCCGAAGCCAAGGGCTAAGGATCCGAATAAGAGAGAAATGAACATGGAGGAGAAGCAGAAATTGGGGTTAGGGTTGCAGAGTATGCCTCCAGAAAAGATGCCTCAGTTATTGCAGATCATTCGTAAGAGGAACGATCAGTTGGCGCAAGAGGGTGATGAAATTGAGCTTGATATTGAGGCTTTGGACACAGAAACGCTTTGGGAGCTTGATCGGTTTGTGACCAATTGGAAGAAACTCGTAAGCAAGACGAAAAGGCAAGCGCTTTTGATTAACAATACCTCAGCTGTTGCTGCTGCAAGTGCCTCGGCTGACATTGATGATGTAAGACCTTTAATTCTTAAAAAAAATTCCTTTTTTGCTTGTTTGATGCGATTGGTTCGGTCGATAATAGCTTTGTTTAATGTATAGGTTCCTTTGAGTGAGAAAATGGATGGTGTGAAGAAGGGCAAGAAGGAAGCAGGGGAAGAAGATGTTGACATTGGGGATGAGATGCCTGAGAGCAGCTTTCCACATGTCGAAATCGAAAAAGATGAGGGTGGAGGTCAGGGTCAAGCTACAGGTCATGGAAATGACAATGCGAGTAGCAGCTCTAGTGGATCAAGCAGCTCAAGTAGCGGCGATTCATCTTCCTCCAGCGGTATTGAATCTTGTCTTTCCAACAACTTTGAAGTTTGTTGAGAAAAGAGAGGTTGGGAGATTGAATTGTTTTAATTTGTTTACAGATTCAGGCTCTGGGAGTTCATCGGGGAGCGATTCTGATGCAGATGATGCGCAGTCTTGACACCAAACAGATGGGGCAGAATGTGTAGTCTATCTGAATCTGAAATGCAGCAAATTGCAAATGCCATTGCAGGATCTTAAAGATGGTGGGTTAAAGAGAGGAGAATTGCTTGGCGAAAAGAAGACTGACGAAGAAGTTCGATACGTTCAAAGCTGCTTCTCCCATGAGATGAGATTTGCATGAATGGAGGTTGTGTGTAATTGGGGTCTCTGATTTAGGTTCAACTTAGATGTTTTTTCTTTGGGATTAAATCCTTTGTTAAATGAGTGTTGTGAGGGTGTTGCTGACTTTTATATAATAGGAAGTAGCAGATGGAGTAGTTGAAGAAAGGGGATGTGTGTACATATGACCAACAAGACAAAGTGTAGTGTAGTAGTAGGAATCCATCCATCTTTTTGCAAATTCTTGTTCTAATTGTTGTCATTCTAATGTTAATGTTGTTAGCTTCTCTTTACTTGTAAAAGATCAAAAATGAAAATATATATAAGAGAAAAGATTCCACCCACTCACATGTCACAAAGAACAAGTTCAAGATACAAGAGGTACGCAAAATAAAGAACCTTAATAGTGGGTATAATAACACTATAACTGAATTTAAACGGCATATAACAAGATTGGGTCCATGATTTTTTGAACTTGGTTGACCATGAATGGGTCAACACATGTTAGCTTGTGGATCTACATTCTAGAAATTGTCAAAGCTTTACCATAATATCACAATTGGTAAGTATGTGAGCATACCGTTGAACGTTAATAAAAAAATGTAATCCAAATGAACCCCCTTTTCGGACTCATAAACTTCACATGCATCAACAACTTTCAAGCTTATCTTTGTAAAAATCAAAAAAGTTGCTCGATTGCTTTCATGAAAATTTTCAATCAACATAACGGGTGGTTAGTTGTATCACTGCATCAACCAACAACAAAACAATATTTTGTTATGAACTAACCAAATGAGAATAAGATTCATACGTGCTAAAAATTATGCGATAATATGTAAAAATAAACAAATAAAAACTAAAGCCAGTGCAAAATGTCTCCAGAAACAAGTATCTTGTGAAACAGAAAAGATGAAAGGCTACATCATTCTAAGGGAAGCCTTCCCAGCAAAATTTCTTGAAGCTGTAGTGTCATAACTTGCTGCATCTTCAAGGGAATGACTCCCAAAAGTTGTATACATAAAAAGATGAAATCATAAGCAAAATGCAAATCCAAACCCTATCCTTGTTGCCTCTTCAAATCAAGAAAAGCTTTACCAATTTGATTTTCACATGCTGAATGAACTTCTGGGTCCAAGGATTCAAGAAATTGTGTCGTTAGGTTATAGGTGGTCAAAAGAGTAAAGATCTTACCGCAGAATTTACGCACTTCAGCCCTTTTTGCTTGCTTGTCTGGCATATTTGTCACCATCTGCTTGATCAACTTACTGAGTCGAGAAAGATGTGTACTTATCAACATCTCATTCGCTTGATTAAATTCATCATTGTTGACCAGAACATTTGGTTTCAATATTTCCAAGATTAAATCAAGTGCTTCAACTTGCCTAAACTTCGACTTTGCACTGGTACATTTCTCAACAAGAAACCCAAAGAAATGTTGACCAATCCATGGCCACCTCCTAAGTATTTCTTTCAAGAATTGGGGTTTCAATTGAGAGTTTTTATCATCAAGATAACGCACCAGAGCATTTTTTAATATATCAAACACCTTTTCCAACTCGGATTCAGGAAAATTTCTTGAGTCAATGATCTTCAGAATCCAATAAGTTGAATTCTGTGCAAGATTAACTATCTTTCTGTATCTCTGGAAGGAAGCAGACTGTTTCTTCTTTGATGGGGTGACTGCTGATTTTTTTTTCTTGAATGGTTTTGCTGCTAATTTTAAATTTTTTTCCAAAAGTGGTTCGAGAATTGATAATTGCACTGATTCTCCTTTTGGGTAGTGTTTTGCTTTAAAAATCTCATGCTCCATAATTTTACAAATACGGTCACCAAGCTGCTCACTGCCTTCGGTTGTATGTGGGTTCACAAACGCCTGAGCAAGATTCGAGAATACTTTCAACACTTGTGGTTTACCTGCATTACAACAAAAAATATTCATATTTTACAAGGTATAATCTGTTTTTTTAGATAAAATGAAAAACTAGCAATAAACTCACCTCGATTCTCATGAAGGTAAATTTCCAATAACGAAAGAACACGAAGTTTGAAAAGAACGAGTTGAGAATGAGCAGTTTCACCACCAGCTTGGTTTCGTTTTTCTTTAAAAATTTGAGCAAGATAAGAATCCATTCTGAACATGGCTTCATCATCCATTCCACCATCAGATTCATCTGAATCTTGTTCTTCTTGAGGTTCTTTTCCTATAGTTCCTCCTTCAGAGTCTTCAGACTGTTCTAGAAGATCATCACCACCATCAGCCGTATTATCGCCTGATTCTGCTTCATCAGATTCCTCTGCCTCTTCTATTTCTAAAAGATCATCGTCATCATCTTCTTCGTCACTGTCTGTCTCTTGATGTCTTGCTGGTTTCAGATCTTTTTTATAACCTTCAACATCCTTAGTAGACCATTATCTGTCACGTCATCACTGTAGTATTTGAAAACCTACAAAGAAAAGATTATTCATATAAGTTAGACCACATTTAAGGGGAGTTTGGATATCTTTGTAAAATATTACCTGCTCAATAGCAGACCGCATAGGAGCTGAAGACTGGGGGAGTAAAGAGAGCAGTGTATCAACAAAAACATCCATTAATTCAGGTGCTTCATCATTATCATCTAGTTCATCATCTGAATCAGGTAGATCAAGTGATGGGAAGAACTTCTTGCAGCATATTATAATTTCAGATGCAGCTTCAGAGAATTCCCCTGGTCTGAGTAAAAGTTGTAACAGCAACTGGATGAGCAAGTACCTCAAAGCATGCAATCTGTTAGCATCCACACTCATACCACAATTCCTTTCCTGCCAATATTTCAGAAAAATATCACTATTTATGGATTACATTTATGGCAAATAGATCCCAAATGGGTGTGTCAGGAAATTGATCAAGAGAAATTCAGCCTAAAACAGGCCCCCCTGATACAGGTCCAATAGCATTGAGGTGTCATAGAAAACTTATGTCAGATTTCTTTTAACTTCTCACAAAAATCAGGGTGCCAAATATGATTAAGACAATTGTATTATTTAACAATTTCTTTTTTGAGATAAAATATAGAGAGGTTTCATGCATATTATAAAATTCATTTTGGGATGCTTTCAAGCAATTTTCTTTTAAGCTACTTTTTTAAACTTACCAACTAACATGTTAAGAGATATAACATAAGCCAAAAATGCACCTCTAATGATAGTATTAACTATCAAAAGATCATCTAAACTCTTATTGATAATTATATCATAGAATATATGCACGTAGGCAAAACATAAATAATCATCAGGGATAGAAATTCATAAAAGCAGTGGCAGAGAATTACCTCTCTAGAAAGCTGACTTTCCATTGCTTGCAATTTCTTCAACGTCTTTTCGTCCTCATCACTCAGTGACCTGAAGAGGGAGACTGAAGGAATATTGCGTAAAATACTAAGAAACCGCATAAAATAAGACCCAAGATCATTAGCTTCAAGCCCGCTTGCAACAGCATGTGGCCCTTCTCCTTTTTGAGCGTTTGCCAATAATAATTGCAGCTGCTCAATACACATCCCACGAAGGGAACTTGAAGTAGCAGCCTTAGGCCATCTAAACTTTTCATCTAAATCAAAAGATGTTACTTCAGTTCCAAGAGAAGAAGAAAACAAACCCTGAACAGCCAAAAACTTCAAGATTTCTTTTTGAACACAGAACTTTTCTTCATTTTCAAGTTTTGAATGTTTTAAAACACTTGGGATGGAATCGACAACCCAACTTTTTAGAAAATCAGAAATCCCACGTGTTTCAACAAAGCCCTTTTCCTCATTGAACCAATTTCGGAATTATCATCTGTTGTTTGACTTTGATCTGATGGTTCTTCTGAAGCAGGGTTCACATCAAGAAACATGTCAATTAGGTTTTGAATAAAAAGCATGCAGCCCTGTTTGGTATTAAAACCTGACATTAAATCTTTAACTGTTTTAGTCCGCGTAATGCTATCAAATTTCCCGTTGCTGTGCTTTTGTAGAGCCATAGTAACTGCCACGCGTCTACCCTCATCATGACTGACCCACTCTAATAATTCTTTTAAAAAGTACTCTGCAAATTTGTACAGCCAGGAATCCTTTGTGGAGAGAATATCCACTAGACACTGAATAATCTTGAAAGAAAAAACAATGGGAATGCAAGATACAGGCAGCCTTGGTAGAACAAGAAGTATAATATCAAATACCAAGTGTTTTCGATCATGTGATGATAAAAGAAGTGATCTTTCAATAACAAAATCCCAGAAATTTTGCAGGTTTTTCTGAACATCTTCATCATGAGAGCTAGATTTGCGATTCTTCTTGTGCTTTTTTGCAGAGTTGAATCCTGTTGCTGAATCAGCATGTTGTGGTTGAATTTCAGGTAAAAGGATATTCACCAAGACTGGCCATACACCATGGACTCGAGGCTGACAAAATGTGGACTCCTGGAAAATAAAGCAGAGTTACTAAACTAAGAACATCAATCCACTTTGAAAATGGGTCAGTTTGAGTTGTGGTCTATGTCAAACAAGTCGAATACAAAAAAGGAGAACATGTCAAACAACTCGAAAGTTGCCCACAGTTTTGATAATGCATACAACCTCCTAAACTATTCTATTCAACGATTCAAATTACTTCAAGTAAGATTATTTTTTGTAAACAAAATCAACTCATCAATTATACATAACAAAATACCAAAAGAGTGTTTATGGACCAACCCTATACTAAAAAAAGTTGATCCAACCTAGAAAAGTTTTGGACAGTTAACCCACCTCCTCACCTGGCCACCTCTACACAAAACCAGGAATAATAATAATCAAAAAACCAATGATAATAATAATAATCACCTTGAAGCAATTTGCAAGAGAGGATAGATAGTCAGCAGAAAATAATGCGCTAGAACTGTATGGATTGGACAAGAGCTTCCCAAACAAATTGCTATCAGTGGCAACTTTTTCTCTGAGCTTAAGAGCTAGAAGTAATGCATCAGGATTTCCAGCTTCTATGGCTCCTTCAAACCATTCAAAAAGACCAGGAGCTTCTAGAACTTGCTTCAACACGACTTCAACAGGCAACTGCAATGCAAATAAATTCAGATTGCATGTACCAATTCAAGTACTACCAAATTTATAATTTCCATCAAAACCTAGGGGTAGAATAACTATAAAGATATGAAACTGGGGAACAGAATCAGAGATACATAAATGATTCATTTTCATACAACCGTTTTATGTTGGTCTTATGTGTTTAGATGTAGATATAATGTGTTTATAATAGGATCAAAGAAAGGGTAAACAAGCACTTTTAGTTTTTTGATAAATAATCTTCTCAAAGCTCATAAAATAAGACACTTGATATTTTGATAAAATATCACTATTGTTTTATGCACTGTTTTAAATGTCAGAGTTCATTACAATCCTAACTTAGACAATCTGATGACGTCGAAGAAAAAGTATCATCTTTTTTTTTGGGTGATGGGGCTATTATTGGAATAGATCATAACAAGCTCCAAATTACAAACCTTCATGTGGAAGTCGATTATCAATTTATCACAATCAATAGTTCTATAAAATGTACCCTGCAATAAGCTATCATAGTAATATTCTTAAAAAAGGTTTTAAGTTTTGTCCCATGCTTCAAATTATTAAGTACCTTCTCACTCAACTGCAAGATAATCACAACAGCAGGCTCCTGAAGGTAGCGTTTCTTAGTGGCTAGCGAAATAACAGAACTAGTGAACTCTTTTACATGCTCAGAATCGTAATCACTTTGTTGAATTAGTCTTCCTGATCGTGCAAGAGACCCATAAGCAAACAAACGACCTAAAAGACAATCTTTAATTTCCTGTACGCCATAAAGAAAGAGACAAATAAGTTGGCAGATACACATTTAGAAAAGTTAGCTGCCAGACTACTTAATATTTGATTACTATCCCACCTGACCCTTCATTGAAGAAGAGACTTCCAATAAATCAACAATTAGTTTCATCAGCGAATCCAATGCAATATTATGGACCGCACCAACTAACATAGTCAAACCCAATGCAAATCCTTGCCTTGCACACTGCAAAACACAAGGCTCACAAATTAGTCAACAAGAATGTATTCTTGAGAATATCAAAAGTTTGGTTTTTGCTTTTATCTCCAAACAATTTCATTATTCACACACGTTAACTTTAAAATCCAAGTAAAGTGCACATAGAAACCTACAAGAACCTACAACTATAACACTACTATATATATGAAGTATACCTCTCTTGATGATGAAACACCACGAATAAGCCTCCGAACAGCATATCTTACAGAAGGTGCACAATTATTCAACCCATCATTTTTCTCAGCTTCCAACTTCAACTCACCTTCAACATCTTGCTTCTTCTCTAACATATCATAAGCCTTCTGAACCTCCTGCAACTCCATCACCAACCTCTCTGCAGCAGCCTCCCTAACCGACACATCAGCAGACCCTAAATCTTTAAACACCCCTATATGAAACTCCGGCAAAGCATTACTTGATCTATTCTCAGCTTCTTTTACCTCCAAATTTGTTACTTTTGGCTTTACATCAACATTATCATCCAAATTAGCACGGTGTTTCTCTTTATCCAATGCTTTCCGTTTCTTCTTCCTTTCCATCGGTTTAACACCATTGGAGCTGTTATCATTATTCTTAGGGTTTGCTACCTCTCCATCGTTCTTCTTTGCCTTCTTCAGCTTCTTCCTCAAATGCTCACTCGAAGCCTTATCATCAGAGCTTGTATTTACATCATTTGCTATCTCTCCATCGTTCTTCCTTCCCTTTTTCACCTTTTTCCTCAATTCATCAGAGTTTGTATCGCTTTTCTGATTATCTACTTCCACACTGTCGGAGCTTCTTTTCTTACTACCCATTGATCGCAACGATAAAACAAATTGAACAAAATCTCTGTGAAACAAAGAACAGAACAGATGAATTTGAGCTTACAGATAAGAAATGGATCAAATTGAAACAAACGAACACGAGATTGATCTCATAGGGACAATATAGCTATAAGTTAGAGGATACAAACCTAATTGCTAACGAATTTGAAATCGGTAATCGTTAGGGTTTTGATAAACCCTAGTAAAGAAGATGTGCAGGTGGTTAGTGTGTTATATCGGCGATGACTGAAGAAAATATGCCCTAGCTTTGGAACAATATAAACCCACCCCGCTGATATGGAAAAGTTTCATTCGTGCTCCTTCTACTTTATATAATTTCACTACAAGAGAAATAATAAAAAAATTCATAAAATTATAACCAAGTTTTAAAAATATTTCAATTAAGTCATTTATATTTTTATTTATTTCAATCAGATCATAAATATTTTATTTATTTCAACCGGGTCATTAAAGTTTTAAGCGTGTTTCAATTAGCTCATTGATATTTTTTTAAAATTTATAACTAATTTGCATTTTTTTAAAATGATTTGATTCTTTATAAATATTGTTAATATGGTGTGTCCACAAGCTCATGTCTTATATCATATCCATGGAGAAGTGCAAGTCTAGCAGATTAAACATATCTACTGATCTAATGTTAGTTTTAGATCTGTTTGTTCCACCCATCCCCTTCGTATTAAGTTTTTATTGTACTAGAGCTTATATGTATTCTCGATCCATAACAAAATATCTCAACATCTCATCATTTATCTTATATTATATTATCTTATATACATGTCATTCTATTTCTTGAGCGACTCAATGTTGATGGCCCATGAGATGGTTAGTAGGATTATGCACTGGCGGAGTTTCATAAGGGCCGGGGGGCGCCGCCCCCTTTATTTTTTCGTCCGTAGTATTAAATTTTAGCTTGATAGTATACATTTTGGTCCGGTAGTGTAAATTTTTATACAAAAATTGAGTTCGTCCCCCTTAAAAAATTAATTTCACCCATGTCCTCCTACGACATAGTTCAAGCTCCGCCACTAGGATTATGGGAAGGTTTGACCACATTCAATGGACTGCGTAGTTGGACAGTTCGTCTAAGTTTTTCACAACCACTGTTAAGCAGAAATGATGTTTGGTTTAACTCGTACCATAATTAAATAAGATCTATCAAAACTGTATCGCAAAATATACATACATGATTGAAATATAAAAGTTGTTTGATGAGTGTTACTTCTTGTATCCTTATTTCATAAACTAATATACTTTTGTTTTGTTTATTTTTGAAGTGATTATGAATCTACATGTTTCGGTTTAAGTGTATATACACTCTTTTTATGACACTAATTTGTTAGTATTCTTGTTATTTTACTATTTTAGCTTCCAACAAAATAATGACCGACATGAAATAGTTTATGATGCTTGAGTTTTTTGAATATATGTTTTATGAGATGAAAATAAAATATTAATTAAAAGAAATATTAATGTTTTATAAAATTAAGATAAAAGAAAATATAATAAAATTTTATTTATTTTCTTTGTTGCGTTTTAACTTCTTAGTATCATGTTTGTTTCATCACCTCTAATAGAACTTGGCTCCTCGACTCATAGTAGTATGGTAGCCATGTGATTGGCCGTTTTTTGCAAGGTATCATTACAACATCATTTTCATGTTGTAAATACTATAATAAAAGATATTATTTCTCGGTTCATGTTCTATTTTACCCTTTTAAAACTTAGAATTTTTTTATTTGAGAATATAAAAAGAGAGGGTATTAAACGGAAAAAAGATTATACGTTGTAAGGACAAGTTGGGTTGTAGAGTCATGTACATTTGATTAAGCTTTTACTTGTTTTTTTGTGTAAGTCTTTTTATTGTAATCCAAAGTATACTTTCGATTGAGTTACAACAACTGAGAGTATATTGCATATCGAAATTATGCTTCGATCGAAACATATTTTCAATTAAGCACTAAACTTTCGATATGGTCAATACTCAAAGATAAATAGTCTTAGTTGCTACTTATCTGTGTATATGTGTGAAACATTCATTGTAACAACATGTTTGAGTGAATGCAAGTGCATTTTGAAGTATTTCTTGTACATGGTGATTATGTGTTCATCTTTACATGTTCGTGTTCTTATTTTTTACGTATCGAATAAAGTTTGAGTGATTACACATCACATATACATAGATTCTACCTCTGTGTTTGTGTGTATTGATGGGGTCTAGGTGTATGGTATTCTTAGGTTTCCCAATTAGGAAATCTCTAAACGAGGTTGTTGGTTGATTATGGTGGGACAAACGAGGAAGGAGTGGGTGGAATAGGAAGGCCTTTGAATGGCAATAAACGTTTTTCCTAGGAACTGAAATTCAAAACCTGCATGCATCGTTTGATCGTTTCTTTATTAATCTTCACTATGTTTAAACTATTTTCAAGCACCTTAACATCTGACATGCCTGGAAATCTAACGAAAGATATATTTTTGTTGAAGGATTTTTTTTATTGAGGACAAAAGCATCCCTAATATCACCAAAGGACTAAAAAAACTTCCATATTTGGCTGCTAAAGCATCCACCTAAAATGTTAGATATGAAGAAGGTAGTAATTTGTTCATGGCAAGTGCTTTCGCTGACCTTTCTACGTTGGCTGACGACCACAAGCCATCCATATTGTTCTCCGAGTCTCATTCCCGGTGGGTTTTTTATTACTTAGGGTGGTGATGTAGTGGCAGCGGCTTCATGATTATGGTGAACCTAGGCTAACCGAGAGAAAGACGGGAAGAAAATAAAAGACACCCCACTTAACTCTTTAAAATAATTAAGTTTTTTCTAAAAGAAAACTATTATATTTTGTTTTTTTAATATTACAAGGGTATAACGCTCAATTTTACAATTTTAATACCAAAAACTAACAACCATCCATTAAAAGAACCACTGATATTACGTTTTGATAAGCCGTTAGAATCATAATCGTAAGTTTTTTAATTATAAAATTATAGATACGATATGGGGATGCCACAATTACCGTTCATGTAATTAACTCTTTTTTTTATTATTGGTCATCATCTCTTGGATTGTTTAAACTCTTATAAATACTTTGGTTTTGATGATAAATGAATTTTGAAGAAGTTGTACTATGGTTTTTTAATTAAGCACGGGCATACAGTTCTTACATAATTGTGGTTTTTAAATTAAACATGGCCATATATGTAGCGGTGATTAGTGTAAAAACGAATTTTCATAATTGTGTACATGCCCCATTATATAATTGAACACACCACTGTAATCAACATTTATCTCTTTAAACATATTGCTATAACGAGGCACATAAACTATTAAATTAACGATGCAACATGCGTTTTAAAAAACATTAGACGTATATATAAGCTAATTTCATATTAAAAAGAAAACATTTTTTGTTTTTAAACTTTTTTAATTTTGAATTCATGCAATTTATTATTGCTATCAACTTCAGAATTCCTTCCTAAGTTCCTATGCTTTAATAGATGAATATAACCGTGAAACTTGGTGAATTTTCCTATTTACATGATTTTAATTTCACAATTTCCTCACTTTCTATGATTCTTAACGGTATTTTATTTCTGATTGTAACTATCTCCAGCATTTATGTGATTATTATATTAACACATCAACTACTTAAACTTATAAAAAAACGTTGATGAATCTACTTACACCAATGGCCGAACCTTATTCAGCCGGCTTCACATGAGACTATTTCTAAAGTGACAAAAGAGTCCAGTTGTGTATGTGATCACTGGTTGACTCGGTTAACTGTTTCTAGCTAACTAAACAAACTCAATATGATCAATGGTTCATAGTTCATAACATCTGTACCTCTGAACCACATCAAGTTCATGGCTATTACCATCTCCATGGTTCATTCACTCATTGCCACCACGGCCGCCACCCTCCTCCTCCTTACACTACCTTACGCCACCCCTCTATCGTTTCGGAAAACCAGTTTCAGCCCGAATGACGGTGATATAACATATGAAAGAGATGCATATCCTTCAAACAATGCAATCCAACTCACTACTAACCAGCGTGATGTTCGTGCATTGGTTAGCATCGGTCGAGCTACTTACTCTGAACCGTTGCACCTCTGGGACCATGGCTCATGGAACATGACTGACTTCTCCACGCGGTTTACTTTCACTATAAACTCTCTCAACAGTTCAAGGTATGGGGATGGGCTTGCTTTCTTTCTTGCACCGAATGGCTCCATGGTTCCTGATAAAGTTACAAATAGTAGCACCCTTGGTCTCACTCGAGACGATGAGACGTTGAACTCTACTAGCAACCCGTTTGTTGCTGTTGAATTCGATGTTTTTCAGAACAAGTGGGACCCAAGAAACGAACACGTCGGAATTGATATCAGTTCTATGGATTCCGTAAGGAATGTGACGTGGCGGAGTAAGATCAGAGAGGGTAAAACATACGAAGCAGTAATAAGGTATGATTCAAGTGTGAAAAACCTTAGTGTTGTGTTCACAGGTTTCAGCAAGACTAAGAGACTGTACCAGCGAATATCTTACATCGTCGATCTTCGGGACCACTTGCCGGAGTGGGTTACTTTTGGGTTTTCTGGTGCAACGGGGAACGCTGCAGTAATACATAGTATATACACATGGGAGTTTAGTTCAAATCTTGCTATCAGTGAGAATACAATGGACCTAGTCCCAAGGACTGGGGGTAACAACGGTTCCAGGACTAGACCCAAGCACGATAAAAGTAAAGCAGGGTTAGTAGCTGGTTTGGTGATCGGGTGTGTTTTTTTAACCGGTTTGGGTCTGGCATGGTTTATGTTGAGGAAGAGAAAGAAAGGATTTAAAACCGAAAATGATGTTTTTGTTTTAGATAATGAATTTGAAAGGGGTACCGGGGCAAAAAAGTTTTCATATAAAGAACTAGTGCGAGCCACAGGTAACTTCACAGAGCAAGAAAAGCTAGGTGAAGGTGGTTTTGGTGGAGTTTATAGGGGATTCATGAAAGAAATGGACTCGTATGTTGCGGTCAAAAGGGTGTCGCAGCAGTCCCACCAAGGAATAAAAGAGTATGCATCAGAAGTGAAAACTATTAGCCGATTACGGCACCGAAATTTGGTCCAACTCATCGGCTGGTGCCATGAAAAGAAAGAGCTGTTGTTGGTGTACGAGTTCATGCTAAACGGTAGCCTAGATGCACATTTATTCTATGAAAAAAGCTTGTTAAAGTGGCCTGTGAGGTATCAGATTGCTAAAGGTTTGGCGTCTGCACTGCTTTATTTACATGCAGAATGGGAGCAATGTGTGGTACATCGGGACATCAAGTCGAGTAATGTTATGTTGGATTCAAATTTCAATGCGAAATTAGGGGACTTTGGGCTGGCTAGATTTGTTGACCACGACAAGGGTTCACAGACAACTGTCTTGGCTGGAACCATGGGCTACATGGCTCCAGAGTGTGTCATGACTGGTCAAGCCAGCAGGGAAACAGATGTGTACAGCTTTGGAGTTGTGGCACTGGAGATAGCATGTGGGAGGAAGCCGATGGACCTTAAGGCTCCAAAAAACCAGATAAGACTGGTGGAGTGGGTCTGGGACCTTTACGGGCAATGGAAGATTTTAGAAGCAGCAGACGGTAGACTCGAGGGTGATTATGATAAGAAAGAAATGGAATGTTTGATGGTTGTTGGACTTTGGTGTGCACATCCTGACAGCAGTTTCCGGCCTTTGATTAGGCAAGCGATTAGTGTTCTTCATTTTCAGTCTCCATTGCCCACTTTACCATTAAAGATGCCTGTGCCGACTTACTTCACACCATCTTTAAACCAGCAAGTGTTTAATACAGCTTCACAAAGCAGCCAGACGCAGAGCTCTAGCTATGGCTATAACACAGATTCTTCATAGTAACTGTTGATTCTACTGCAATATCCAGTTGTATTTCTTTCTATGTAGAAACAAAATGTTGAAAATAATTTCAGTTAACTAGGGACTATATCATTAAATTATGTTTCTTGTGTTATTTATCATGTCCTGTTTTCTTATGTAGTTATGTTCTTTTTCTTGAATGTTATTCATTTGACCATTTTGTACGAGTTTTGAACACACTTGAACGATTTCCTTTTTTCAAGGCTAAATTGCTAAAATCATCTCATTAGAAAATAAAGAGGTCGAAATCATCACCTCTACTTTCAACCAAATGCAGTGTGTCGATAACAAAAACAACACATTAACAAAGCTACAAGGAAGATATTCTGGTGCAGAAAACATCCAAGGAATCAATTATTTAGAAAGTACTGGTTTTCTACACTTCACAGCACAATGACCACTTAAAACAATCTTGATACATGTAGAAACACAATAACCTTAAGCTCTGCAGAAATCAAACATTTTGACAAATCTAAAGTTCCAATATACTAAAACGGGTTGATTGCAACACCAAGATTTATTGAAAGGTTTAGACCTACAAAACCTGGATGGTAATCTAAAGATTTGTGTTTCTCACTTGTAGAGCTCCTTGAATCTCCTGCAGGCTTCCAACACATTGTTCCTATGACCAAAGGCGCTGACTCTGACGAACCCTTCACCAGCTGGTCCAAACCCACTACCAGGTGTGGTCACAACATGGGTCTTCTCAAGAATCTCACTGAAGACGTCCCATGAACTTCGACCAGGGAAGTGGACCCACACGTATGGGGCATGTTTTCCTCCATATACTGTGAAGCCTAGTGAAGTAAATGTATCCACTATAATCTTTGTATTTTCTTTGTAGAACCCAACCACTTCATGCATAGCCTGCAACAATTAGATATACATATAGGTTTTGTTGTCAGATTTAAGCGTCTAAGTATAGACTGTCTTTGAAATTATTTGTGCAGATCAACCCAAAATCAACCTGGCCCATTTTACCAGTAGAAACAATACCCTGTTTAACCCAAACTCATTACCCAAACTGCTCATAAACTAACCTCAAGACCCTCAGGAGAAAGGCATGCAAGACCACCAGCTTGGGCAATGTTTGATGCACCATTGAAACCAGTACAAACAATGCGGTTAAAGTCCTTAGCAACAGGATGTCCATCTGAATATTAAGTTCTTTTGGGACTACAGTCCAACCTAAACGGACTCCTGTAAAACCAGCATACTTAGAGAAAGATGCAGTTTCAATTGCAACCTGCCACAAACACACAAACACACAAACAAAAGATGTTATCTTTGTTTGTCTTACGAGAAAATATCAAAATAATACGATTTTTTTTAAAGTTGATGGTTATGATTGTACCTCTTTGGCTCCAGGGATTTCAAAGATAGATTTAGGAGTATCACCTGACACATACATGGCATATGCTGAATCATAAACGATAATGGACCCATTATCCTTGGCAAACTTCACTAATTTAATCAGTTGCTCCCTCGATGCAGCAGAGCCCGTCGGATTGTTAGGTGAACAGAAAAATATTATGTCTGTTCGAGAAACTTTAGATAGATCAGGAAAAAAATCATTCTCTGGAGTGCATTTCATGTATTCAATATTTGCGAATTTTTCAATATCCTTTTGGAACTGCCCTGTCTGACCAATAATCACACTTGAATCGACATAAGCCTGAAAAAAGATAGAAAGATTGGAGATAAGTTGCAGATGTAAAAGAGCTTCTTGCTGGCCAAGGTTCTTCCCTTTTAACATTCAAGTTAATAATGCAGATTTACAAATCTGTTACGGGTATGACGGGTCTTGCACCGCCATTGTAACTTTAGACCCAAATAAGACCTGCCTCAAGTTTCAATAAAAGCAGAAATCAAATGCAAATTTTTTTCCGCTAACTAAATGATATTGAACTAAGTTGAATAAGACATGTTGACAACACAAATAATTGAAAAACAATGAAATGCAAAAAAAACAAAAAAACAAAAATTAAAACCTGAAGGCGAGAAATGTCAGATTTGGCACCATCAGATACAAATATGTCGTCTTCCTCTATGCCAAGGTTTGCATAAAATGTTGAAGCAAGTTTTGCTCTCAGTTGCTGAACATATAAATGGCATGTATGTGTTAATAACTACCATCTGTGAATTTGTCACTATTCAACCTCCTACGTCCCAACAATAGCATATGACAAATGTGTAAATACTAAGATAGTAACTTGACTATTTCCAAAGTTCTCATATATATCAACCAATTTGATTGCTTTAAAAAGATAAATATAACGATAAAAAGGCTATCGATTATGCACACCTTTTCACCTTGTTCAGCTCCATAACCACTGTAACCCTCAACGGTAGATAAGTCAAGTGCTCTCTGTTAAACAAGAAATATATACACCATCATTCAAACTCTACGTTTGATGCAGGATGAAAAGTACAGCAAAGGGTGATAATACCTTAGCCATAGCAGAAGTAATGACTTCTGGAATGGGCTCAGTAGTATCACCGATTCCCAGGCTTATCACTTGTGCATCAGGATATTTCAACATGTGTGCAGCCTTCCTTCTACCAATCTAAAATTTATCATAAGAAAAATATTTGCATTTCATATCCAGGGGCAAAATAAGAACAAGATACAGAGTTTAACATCCACATTTAAACTATAACTAAAGCATGAGGCGCTGATCGGAATTTGTAAAGACCTCTGGAAAGAGATAACCAGCTTGAAGCTTAGCAATGTTCCCATTACGGGAGACTTTAGTCTTGTAAGCTGCAGAAATAGCATCACAGAGTTAAAACTCTGGCCAATCAAATGGCAATTTGGAATGTTATTATATGCATTGACTTAGGATTTTGAGAGTTCCTCCAAACAATGGGCAATAATTCAAGATAACATTGTTAAAATCCGTCAAATAAATTGATCATATTATGTAAAACCACCAAAAAGATAAAAGTAAAATAAAAAATAAAAGCACCAGAGATTAACAAAATCACCATTTTCCCCAGTTGAGCATAGATTTTTATCTTTTTTAAGCAGAAACAACTCACCATACTATCATGTGAGTCAATAAGTAAATATGAAGTACAATCATCCAAGCAGAAGCAAAAGCATAACGTCATAAAAACAGAAATCAACCAATGTAGATGATTAGTAGTTATACATTGTTTCTAACCACTACACCAAATCAAACTACATTGAACAAACAATAAACATCCTCGGTGCAAACTTGCTGCCATTAGTCTAAACCAAACAATCACAACAGTACAAAAGAGCAAACCAATAACCAAATGTGCAATTACCAGTCTGTTCAGCCATTGAAGAAGCTACACATTTACAAACTCCCAACTTCTTCGGAGGCACACTCACACTCTGAGTCCTGCAACAAAAACAACATACAAATAACAACAACATCGATGTTTATTCATCTATACGATTAGTAGATAAACGAAGCAAACCAGCTGCTTATCGAACGAATTTCAAACCTCTAAGTAGCAAATTAAGTAATCGAATCAGTGATTAGATAGATACCTTACGCCGGGGAGGCTATTTTGCGCGAAGAAGGAGGATGATGACGATGAGAGTGAAGACACATGATTGTGTTGAAGAAGAGACATTGTGAAGATTGAAGAAGAAATGATAGGATTTTGGAACACCGGAGGCTGTAATAGAGTTGAAAATGTTCTGTAGTTGGAAGAAAACCTAGCTGTCTAATCTTTCAGATAATTACATGAATAGTCCTTCTAAGTTCTTAGATTAGTATTTTATGGGAGATTGACATATATAGTTCCTTTTTAGTTTTGATTAGTAGTGTCGTTTATTTTTTCATAAAAGGTCTTTTGGATCATTTTTGTATGCGTTGGGTACATTATGCGTAGACGTTTCGATCTGCAATGTCTTTATTTTTTTAAGATCTTTCATTAAAAAAAGTCTTTCAAATATCTTTTGAGTGCAAACATTATTTATCTATTTCTCAAATCTTCATGTCTCTTTTTCATCCTTCAAACATTAAACAAAACTTCATATTCACCTCCCTTCCTCCATCAATACAACTCCACCTCCATACTTCCCCCGTCTGCCACCCACCTCCCCCCATTTGCTACCACCTCTCACCCTCTCCTCTGGTAGTTCTGTCGACCCACACCTCCATCGTATACCACCACCTCCCACAGACCCATCCCCTTTGTTGTCGTTACTTTGCACATTTAAGTTTAAGTTTATTTTAGTAGTATGCAAAAGTTAAATACTAAAGAGTCTTCTTCTTGCAAACTTAAAAAATTTGGTCAACATCTTCTTCTATAAATGTTTATGCGGTCTATATACTACATATATAGTCCTTGATGTTTTGATTGATTAATTGTTTGAGATTAAACATGTATAATTTCTTCCTTAGCTAGTTGCAAATTAGAACAATTTTGTTATAAATATAAGGTGTATGCCTAAATACTTTATCACTGTCTTAAGATTTCATATAAGTTTGTAAAATAAAATAAATATGAAATCATCTCACAAAATAAAAATGATTTTGAGAATTTAGTTAAAAAAGAAATTTGGGAGTTTACATAATTATAAGTTTAAAAATTTCATTATTCGTTGTAACTAGTGTTATCTTCCGTACTACGCGTGTTAAAATTTGATTGTCTTCCCCTATCTTACGGACATGACTTTTTTTTATCGACTCGGCTAATCGGAAATCATAAAAAGAATATTGATACCAGTTCCAATAATACATATACCAACAACGATGGTGATCGCTCGTAATCAGTTGGTATTGTCTCGATATCGCAATAGTAATTGCACTCGCTATAGCTTACGATACAAAAAAAACCACCAATGTTTGATGCAAAAAAAATGTGTTGTCGAAAAACAAAAATATAAAACGTTGTTGTAACGCCTCACATAAAACGAAATACCAACTCATCAATATTTGATGCCAAAAACACAAAAATTAAACTTTTGTGGCCAATAAGCAAAAATACAAAAGTTTATTGTAGAACATCACTTGCTTTACAAATAAATTACGGAAAAAATAACAAAAACCAAAAAAACATTCACCACGAATCAAATGCCAAAAAAGAAAAAAAACATTTGTGGCAAAAAAACTAAAACCATAAAAGTTATTGTAGCACTAAAGTTGTTTTTGAATATGATATATAATAACTATAAATTTTATGTTGTACTCTATTTAATTTATGGTACTTATAATTAATACTAGTCTATTACCTCGTGTATTATACATGTTGAAATTTGAATAAATAAAATATTAGATAGTTTGTAATAAAAATTTAAAATTTATATATATATATATATATATATATTCATATAAAATATGACTGAGTTACATATACATAAGTACTTCAAGTAAAACAATAAAAATGTTATTTAAAAAAATTATTTTATAAAATTGTTTTTTAAACAGATTGTTTTCTTAAAAATAATATCACTCTTTTGAATCATCATTATAAAACTTAAAAGTAAAAAGTTTTAAAATAATCCATATATTTTTAAAAAAGGTTTTTATTTATTAACTTTTTATCTTATAGCTTTTTTAAGTGTGTTTTTAATTAAAAAATCTAATTTTTAATTCTTACACTATATATATTTTTTATCTAGGGATGTTTTAAGTAATATGATTACTATATGCTATTATCATTTATTAAGAGAAAGAGATGTGCAAAAATTAAAACGAGAAACACTAATATCATGAAACATGCGATTTTATAAAATTTTATTTGTTATATATATAGATATAGATATAGTTTATTCAGCTATTTTTTATATAATCACATAATTAGCATTTAAGTGTAAGATATTATTAATGTAATCAAATTCTTGAAAAACATTTTACCCCCCTAAATTCTTAGAAATTATATACCTGTAAATTTGGTATGTCGGTTTGTACAAGGCATTTAAACTGTTTTTTAGTTTTGCCCCTAAAATAGCTCAAATTATAGAATGGTCCTCAAAGTATCTGTACAATAGCGAGTCTATTGATATTTTTCTTGGATATAGGTGTGTTTTGTTTTCTTTATGAATCTTTCCATCCTTATTTTATTGTTTAAGTATGTATACACTATATCAAGTTTTATTCCTTCCTTTCGGTTTAAAAGTATAAAATCATTTTATATTTTATATGTTTATGTTATATGCAAGGTGATAAATGTCGTGAATATTTAACTGATAGAAATTATTTTAACTATAAATGAAAATCAAATTGAATATTGATACACTATGTGAATTCTTACGAGAATTTAAAAGACGAGGAGTCCTTTTTTCTCTTTTTACCCTCCTTTTAATGCAGGGTATTCATTTTTTTCCTTTTATTCATTTTTTAACGTTTTGTTAAATTTACATCTATTTTTATATGTTTGTTTGATGTTATGAGTCTGATCCGCTAGGCATATATGTGACATAGATTTTATTTGACGTTTATTTGGCGCAAAACCTATATCAAGCGGAGAAGCACAGGCTTATTTTGATAGTTAATATAAAAAGACAATACCACACTTATCAAATGTAATATGACATAAATATAAATAAGATTAGACATGACTTAATGTTTATTTATTATTTATGAGGAGAAGATGGCATGAGTCATGTTGCTAATTGTTCAATTGAATTCATGTTGCTTTACTTTTTTTTAGTTTTTTTAATTAGGAGTACGTTTTGTTAACAAATCTTAGAGTATGGGTCTCTACGTCTCTTCTGTCTTATAGCATTTATAATAGAGTCACTTGTTGACGGAGTCGCACGCTGGTAAGATGTTTTTGATTTTTGAGCGGCACATCCATTAGATTTTAGCAGCTAATAGTCATTGCATAGAAGTTTAGTGTTGGTTTTGTGAATACAGGGATGATAAGTAATTACAAAAGTCAATAGAGTGTTACCTCCATTTGTACTTAAAGTCAAGATTAACGAGAAAAAAACACTCGTGAATTGATTCAATTTCTTTTTCCTGAATTTCTTTATTCTAATTGTGCTACAACATTGATATCAAAGCTCCGACTTCCTTACTTGAAATGAATTGAGCAATATACCAATCTCTTCATCATGAAATGCTCATGTTATTGTTGGCTTTCATATTTTATTATCGGAAAATTTAAAAAATTATCTCAACAAGAATTGTTGACCATGGGGAATCACAAAATTGAGCAAACATAGTGCGTGATTTTTATATCTTAGTGTAAGGGGTCATATAGTGGGGAAGATAAAAGCCCGGGAAGAAACAGGAAGGGTTGGGAACACCATGCCCCCGGAGCCGAGGAGACCCAACCTAGTTAACTTTCACCTGGATCAACTAATGCCACCACCAATTGTTTGAACTTTTTTTTAAATGACAAACAAGGAAACAGAAAAAAAAAACTTAGACGACATCATGTAAAATTTGTAAATATAGGGGGAAACGGAAAATAAAGAAAAATTGATATGAGCTAATGTGTCATATGGGGAAAACAAAGAACACAGGACGGTTGTCAACGACCTAACACAATGAATGATTTTTAGGGGAAAAATCTCAAAATGTATCTTTTCCCCTATACTTTATTCAAATTGTCCCATCCAATAATTTTTTTCTCAAAGTGTCCCTTTCAGACACATGGTTAACACACACGTCGTTGCCTGTAAAACAAAGTCGTTGTTCACCCTTAAAAACACCATTATAGCCACCGTAGGCAGTTGTTATGACACAAGAGGTGATTCTATTAATAGTTTCGTTAGGGTAAAGAGGTTTCAGATTTGTGGAGAGAAAGAGAGCGAAAGAACAACAACGAGATGCTCATATTTGAGAAGGGTGGTCGTGATGTTTAGAGGTCATAATGGTGGTCGTAGCTATAAAGAAGGAAACTATATCTCATCGACTTTTGTGAGTTGTTGGCGGTGGTGGCTTGCGGTGGTTATCAAGTTCAGACAAAAACAAAGGGAGGCATGTTGTGATCAGCGTGATGATGAAGAGAACTAAGGAGGTATGGATGCAATGTTTAGGGTTTAAAGAAAAGTAAAAAAATTATCTTGCTATTTTTGAAAAAATATAAAATGATGAAAATATATCTTGATGTTTTTCTTAGACGGCATGCAAACTATATAAGAAATTATTGGAACTCGGAAGACACACATTTAGATTCCCAAAATTTTAGGGGTGGTCGGCTCTTCGGTCTTCGCGGATGGCCGACTCTTTTTTACTAGAGGTACGTACGTGTCTGATTTTTAATGGACCACTATACAAACTCCCGCACCTATTTTCAAAATTTTAAAATTGACATTTTGAAAGAAGGGCATGGAGGAAGTGAAATTATTAGAATTTTCTTTTTTTTTAATAGGTAAAACACATGTTCACTACTTCACGCTATCAAGTTACAGTGTTGCACAAACCGGGTATTGGGCCAGACCCGGAACGGGTTCAAACCGGGTTCGGCCCGACTGGTTTTTTGTGTACCAGGGTATTGATAAACCCGGGTACGAACCCGGGTCGGGTTGGCTCATCGTAAAACCCTACCCGGCCTACCTGGTTAGAGTCGGGTCCGGACCGGGTTGGGTCCAGAACCGGGTACAACCGAGGTTTTTTTTATTTTTATTTTTATTTTTTACTATTATTATTGTTATTATTATTATTATTACTATTATTATTATTACTATTATTATTATTACTACTATTATTATTGCTATTATTATTATTATTATACTATTATTACTATATTATTATTATTATTATTATTGTTATTATTATTATTATTATTATAACAACATTAAGAAAACATATATAACTCATTAATTTATTATTTATTTATTAAAACAACTTAAAATACATTAACGAATCAATAAAAAATAATATAAAATTTTTATTTAACTAATCGTCTATTTTCTTCGAGAGGCTTCATCAAATGCTAATTTTTCGTCGGATATACCAGAAGATCTCTTCATCGTGTACTTTAAATTCGATTGCAATTTCGTCTTCAAGATTTGTTTTGTCTTGTATACGATCCATCGCGTCTAAGTGGTCCTTTAAACAATGCACATCTCCACCGCTTCCGGAGTTAATCTTGTTCTCCGTAATGATATTACCCTGCCACTAAGAGAAAAAGCAGACTCCGAAGCTACCGTAGAAGCTTGGACGCTTAGTAAATCACGGGCCATAGCGGAAAGAATTGGAAATTGAGATTCCTTTCCTTTCCACCAAGCCAAAATATTAAATGCATGATAATCTTAAGTACTCATAGTTGAAATAAAATTCGTCGTACTATATATACCCAGTTCGCTTGTTGGGGCGTTACCCTTTTGACGTTTAGTCGTCACATCCCGAACAACATTCAACATAGTCATAACGGGGTCTTTAAACGAGGTACTACCACTTGAGGTTGATTCTCTTGGCGTAGTTATTTACGTTAGACCCATATTTATTTAAATAAAAATTATAAATAATTTTCAAACTTTTATTAAAAACTTCTTTTGCCTCGGTTGAAAAATTGTGGTTTTCGTCATGTATATCCAAATTGTCATTTATCTCGTATGTAACATCTTGTATTTTTAGGTTAAATTAAAGTTAACCTTGTTAATTCTTGTAAGGACCTTTGTTGTCAAATATGAAACTCGTGGATTACTGATGCTTATTGCTTTAATTTGCCTTTTAATTCTTTACCTTGAAAGATTATAATGTTAATTTTTTCTTACTTAATAAATAAATAATAGTAATAATGATAATAATAATAATAATAATAATAATATTGTTATTAATAATAATTTTTAAAAATCATTAAACTTAGAAATGATTAAAACTTGGATTTAATCAGTTAAGGGGCCTTAAGGTCATTTTCTGAAATTTAAATAGAAAGTTTATGCATGAAATAATAAACATTTATAACTTAAGGCGAGTGGGTCAACTTACCGTGACGTGTCAACGTTTCCAAATGGTAATGTGTTACCAAATGGAACCACTCCATGTGCCTTGCAACTTTTGCCTTATCCTTGTTAAATTATAATCCTTGTATTTCTATTTCTCGTGTCTAATCATTTTGCATATCCCAACATGTCTCGTCATCATGGAAAGCGTGGAAGTTCCGATCGTAAGCTAGCCGCCATGATCGCCCGACAAATGGCTGCTGTCATCCCGACTATGGTTGTTGAACTTAATAGTACCCTAATGGCTAATAGCAACAACACCAATGGGAACAATAGTGGTGCTCATGGGGAGAATAGCAACAACCAAAACGGAAACAATTCTACTTGCACCTTCAAACATTTCAACTCGTGCAAACTCACTAGTTTTAGTGGAAAAGAAGGAGCCACTGGACTTCTTTAGTGGTTTGAAAGTATGGAGAACACATTAATTATTAGTGAGTGTCCTGACGAGTTCAAGGTTTGCTATGCCACAAGTGTTCTTCAACAACGAGCACTAACATGGTGGAATAGTGAAAAGAGAAACCGTGGAACTGAGGTTGCAATGGCGTTGCCCTGGGAGGAATTCAAGGATATTATGATCCAAAATTCTGCCCAAGGAGCGAGTCGCAAAAGCTGGAGGAGGAGTTTTGGAATCTCAAACAAGATGGTGGGAACCATTTGGCTTATTCCACCCGGCATCATGAGTTGAGTATGCTCCTACCACACATGGTGGACACCGTGCCCCGTAACATTGAAAAATTTATCAAAGGGGTGCCACCTCAAATTCAAGATGCCGTGGTGGGTAGTAGGCCCACAACATTAGGGGAGGCGATTACTATTACTGCACAACTCACCGAGAACCATATAAGAGCTGGCACGATGTCGACAAAGGGTTCCAAGTCTATGGCGAAGGTGATACCCGAGGCAACAAAAGAGGTAAAGGCCGAGTCATCCTCTCAAAACAAGAAGCGTAAGTTCACCCCGACGTGCAACTACGCTATGACCGCCCCAAATGCTCCTAAAAAACAAATGGTGGTTGCAAATCAAGCTCCCATAGCTAAAGCTTACACTGGTCCACATCCTATGTGCAACACGTGCAAGTACCATCATTCAAGCAACTCTCCATACCGAGTTTGCTCATTATGTGGGAAGTATGGACACTTGGTAACTACTTGCTTTCGTGCACCAAACAACACTGCCATGCTTACCAACCGAACCTGCTATAACTGTGGCGAGCCCGGTCATATTCATCCACAATGTCCTCGTAATTCGGGAACTGTGCCACCGGCTCGTGGAAGGGCTTTCAACATCAATGCTAACCAAGCTCAAGCCAACAACGACGTGGTGAATGGTACGTCGTTGAACTCTTTTTAAATCGTCTCTTGACTTATAAAATTTCCCATCTGTGTTCATCATACCAATAATGGATTCTTACCAAACAGGTATGTATCTTGTAAATAGTCATTATGCTTCTGTATGTTTGATTCGGGTGCCGATAGGAGTTTCGTGTCCTTGGAATTCGAGCCTATACTTTCTAAACCGCGTGTTAATCTGGAGAGATCTTTCACAGTCGAGGTCTCCGATGGAAAATCTATTGCCGTTGACGTCGTAATACGTGACTGCACCTTGAGCCTTAACGAACACGAGTTCTTTGTCGACCTTATTCCTATGCATCTGGGAAGCTTTGATGTTATCATTGGTATGGATTGGTTAGCCAAGCAACGTGCGGAAATTTTATGTTTTGAGAAGTGTATCCGAATTCCTTTACCGACTGGTGATACCTTAAGGGTCTTTGGGGAGAAATCATCTCAAAGACTCAAACTCATGTCTTGCATCAAGGCCCATAAGTGCTTGAGTAAAAACTACATGGCTTTCATGGCATATGTAGTTAATACGAAAGCCAAGGGTAAGGAGTTGAAGGAAATTCTTGTTGTGTGAGACTTTCCCGAAGTTTTTCCCGAGGATCTTAAAGGGTTACCTCCCGTACGAGAAGTTGAGTTCAAGATTGATTAATCCCTGGTGCAAACCCTGTGGCTAAATCGCCTTATCGTCTTGCACCTTCTGAAATGCAATAACTCCCTAGTCAACTGCAAGAGTTGACCGATAAGGGTTTTATTCGCCCTAGTTCATCACCGTGGGGTGCACCTGTACTATTTGTGAAGAAGAAGGATGGTTCATTTCGTATGTGCATCGATTACCGAGAACTCAACAAGCTTACCATCAAAAAGCGATACCCTTTTCCTCGAATCGATGATCTCTTCGACCAACTTCAAGGAGCAACTCAATTCTCAAAGATCGCCCCCATAAACTCAACTTTATTAACGCGGCTGAGGCCTTAGAGTAACTGGTAAGATGCGCCCCCATAAACTTGAGATCCCCAGTTCGAATCCGGGGGACCCCATGTTTTATTTAAGGTTTTTCTTTAGCCTTCAAACTTAGATTTATATTTCTATTAAATTATAAAAAACCATTTTAATAAATCTGATAATTTTAAAAATACTTTATTATTTTCTATAAATTGAGTTCCTAAAAAGAAATACTTTTTATACTTTCTTTTCTTTACAAATATTCTAAAACAAAATTTTTATTATTAAATAATTTGCTTTTATAAAATTATACTTTAACCAAAACCTTGTTACACAAACATGATTATTTTAACGTAAAATTATTGTTAAGATTATATTTATTAGACTCTATTCAACCTTTAGGAAATATTTATAAGTGTTATAATTTTTACATAAAACTCTATATAAAATATAATAATGTTATTTGATACTAATAAATATAAACGGTTCCATTGTTAAACATAATTATTTAACAATCCCTAATACCATATTGAACCCTAGTTTTCGTTAATTTGTAAAATTTAATATCATCAACTTTAACCTTGTAAGTATATATATAATTTTAGGTGCCTTGTGAAGAACTACATTGGATCACTGCTTATTACATTTCTTATTTAGTCGTCATTCTATACTTATTTGATCAAGTGAGTATTTCCATACCCCTTTTTGCTTATTTTCACACTACACTTTGGGGTGAAACATGTTAATTTATTATCATTGCACTTGTAAACTTATTTGAGACTTGTAATCTTTATGGCAATTCATCATGCAAAGTTGTGGTTAGTTGAACTTTTGTGGTTACCATGTTATGACGTTATATGTACAATCATTAACTATTGCTAGCCCAGCGAAGTCATAGATCTATGGGCAAGACAAGCCTACTTTGGTTGATCCAAGTACACTTAGCTGATCGTATAATCTTGTAAACATTTGAGACTTGTAAAACTTTGTCGAGGCTTGGTTTTGGCATTGTTCATAACATCCCTAATCACTTTATTCACTAACTTATGACTTGGAATGCCATCTTTTATATAATCTATGTATTTAAAACTATGGAATGCTCACCAACATTATTGTTGACCTTTTATTTTTAACATGTTTCAGGAAATACTCAAGCTTGATTTCTACACATTGAAGCTTACACATCTAGGAATGGACCTAGATAAATAAGTGAATTAAAACGACTTGTTATCGTTTATGTTACGTTTTTTTTCTTTAAGACTTAACCTTGTAATGATACAATTGAATATTATGATTAATTTATATTTGGGTTATTAATAGCGTTATGTGGTTATGAACAATCTTAACTCTCACTCTTCGACGTTTCCGCCGTCAAGGTTGGGTTGTGACATCGTCTATTAAACATTCTACCCCCGCAACATTTAAAAAATGATTTAAAGCAACGACACAAGTAAAAACGGATGGTAATTCAAGAAAATATTTTTTAAACTTGTCTTTCATTGTATCTATCATTTCTCTAAACATATTATTTTTATTTTGAAAATTTTTAAAATTCAAAACCATGAAATATAATTCTTGAAGCACCGAATAACTAGTAGGATAATAAACTCCCGATAATTTTGTAGTTGAGTTTTTAAACACCTCAAGGAATTCGGATAAATGTTCAATATTTTTCCAATCCAAATCCGGAAACAGGTCGGCTTCGCAATTATCCGAAAGACTATTATGAAAAGCTTTTAAAGTGCCTTTTTGTTTTAAAGCACAATCAAACATATGACAAGTCGAATTCCACCTAGTAGTTACATCCAAATTAGGCCCTAAAAATCTAGATTCTATATCCTTACAAAGTTGTTTATAATCTTGATATCTTTTTTTACTTTTTTTAAAAACGTCGTGTAACATAAATCGAAAATCTTTAACAAAGCTATCAACAAATGGTACGGATAGGTCATCTTGCACTACTAAATTAATAATATGTGTAACACAACGAGTATGAAAAAAATCACTGTTTACAATCGGAAGATATTTTAATTTTAATTTTTCAACCGCGGTTGTGTTGTTGAAAGCGTTATTAAATGCCATTGAAAATATTTTATTTTGTAAATTAAAAGTAGTTATTACATTATCCAAAAAGTAAAATAAAAACTCTCCGGTGTGTGGATACGGAAATAGATCAAATGCAATCGTACGTTTCATCATTTGCCATGAACTGGGATCTACCCAATGAGTGGTGACGCAAAGGTACGATTCGGGCAAACCGTGTGACGCCGACCAAACGTCACTAGTTAAGTTTACACCGGTATTTATATTTTCAAATAATACAATTAAATCATTTTTTGCTTGCTTCCATAATTTTAAACAATAACGTTTAAGTGTAGTACGACTTACGTGAGTGTAACGAGGTTGAAGCGTCTCTCGAATTAAGTTGGTTAACCGAGGGTTGTCGAAGTGATTGAAAGGCAAAGTTTCTTGAATCACGAACTTTGCCATTCGATCTCGAACCTCATTAACGTTGTAATTAAAGATTACACCGTCTCCACTCAATTGTGTTTGTTGCGAATCCGGATTATTTTTCAACGACTTACAAAACTTCTTGCTAATGTGTTTGTTTAAAATCGTGTTAGAATCTTTAGCAAGCAAAGCTCCACAAAACTTGCAACGAGCCTTTACAGATCCGTCACTCAACTCAACCATATCCCAATTGCACCAAACATCCATGTTACGATTGTATGCAAGAACACGAACGGCGGTTGGAGAGTTCGATGAACCTTGACGAACGGAAGATTGAGAATGAGCCATATTGAGATTTGAGAGTAAACGAGAGTATTGTTTGCGCTTTTTGCGTATGTGTTTTTTGTGTTTGAAGCTTGGGTACCTTACCATATCAACCCACACCTATTTATACTTATTTTAGGGGTAAAAACAACAAAAAAAACGATCAAAATTGGTCCCCAACGGCTACTAAAAAAAACGGTCGAAACCAGGTTCAACCCGGATTCAACCAGTTTGGGTCCAGGTCGGGTCTGGGAAATTTCAAAATACCCCAAACCGGGTACAACCAGCCGGTTTTTTCCGGGTATGAACCGGGTACACCCGGTACCGGGTTGTACCCGGACCCGGGTAGGGGTCGGGTATGCCGGGTCGGGTATGGACCCGGTTTTTTTTGTGCAACTCTATCAAGTTATATGACACGACATGTTGGGCCTCGTTATGTGTTTGGCGTCCAGCCCAATTTACACAAACAATGCTAATAAACGTGTAACAAAACAAAACTCTATACCACAAACACCGGGCCTTGTTCGCTGATAAAAGGGAAAAAGAAAAAGAAAAAAAGAAAAGACAAAAAGGGGCCCATTTTACTAACATGCGCCCGGTGCGCATTCACCTTCATCTTCACGAGAAATCGCAGAAATTTACCGTACAATTTTATACGTTTCTTAATCACCGTCGGCCTCAGATATTCTATATATCAGATAGAATTATAAAAAAAAAGTCTCTCGATTTTTATATTTTAGCCCAAATTTACTGCTAAAACACACAGATCTAGATCCAGATAATACTATCATCTCAAGATCTCAAGCTCCTAACTATCTCCTACTTCATTCAGGTCATTTTCTCTTCAATTCGCCACTCGCACACACAGGTTTTGATAGTTTTATCCCGTTGTGATGAATTGTTTGACAGCTGGTGGTTACTTGCTTGTTGAATTTGAGGAGGAGGTGACAGGAGAGAGTTTGAGTTGTTGTAGGCTTAGAATGTTCGATTTTGCTTTTGAATTGGTTGATTTTGGTGGTGTTTTTGTTGTTTGTGTTTATTGTTGGTGGAATTGGGTTGATTAATTGTTCTGGTGGGCGAAATGGACGTGAGGAATGATGTGATAGGTTCATGTTTTACCTAATGCTTAAGTCGCTGAATCCATAGGTCACTTTTAGAAGGAATTGAGTTAAAACTTTTCAGCGGTTCTGAATTTTATGTTTTGACGATTGTGTTGGTGTATCATTCGAAATGTTAAATTGTCGATTAGCCTCAGAGCAGTTCAAGTCAAAGGGATTGGCTTGGGGAAATAGGGATTTAATCTCAGTTATTGAACTCAAATACTGATTAGTGAATCACTGTTTAGACTTCTACAAGGCTTAATATACTTGTGAGAACTGCCATTCTTTGGGATTTGGATTGAATGACATAACAATTTTGAATTGTAGGATAATGACAAATAGAGTTGGCTGTCAATTTGTATGCCATTGATTGAATGTAGATAATTTGTTCTGGCTATTGTTGGAGTTTTAGTTGATAAGTTAAGCAGATATAGGTTTATCAGCATGAAACATATGTTATTTATGGTTTCCTTTAATTAAGATTTGGTCCTGCAGGTGCATTGCAACATAAAAGATGTCAAGGAGGCCAGCTAGTTTATCTCGGCGTCTGGGAGATGGAGCTAGCATTCCTTTTATGGGATCCTTGAACCCAAAATCACGTCCGTCACCGTATTTATCCATTGGACTTGTACTAGTGGTAAGCACAGCTTCTGCATCCGGATATACTATCATTGATTTTAGTAAAGTAATGCTGCCTTTGCATTTGCAAGTGATAATTCTATCTTCTGCTTTCATTTCTCTAGAACATCTATGAGTCATGATTCAGATGTTGAAAATTTGTCATTCATGCTTTTATTATATACTCTTCTGCTTATTCCCTTTGATGGAAACTTTCAGGGAACTTTTCTGATAATTGGATATGTTTATAGTGGTTCAGGTTAGTATATATCAGTCAACACAAACAGTACACATACTAACATAGACAATTTGATTTACACATAGACAAATTTGACTGAAGTTAGTGTTGTGGCAGGTGGAAGCAACGGTGATAGAGCGGGTTTAAGTAGGCTTGAAGGTAAAACATTAAAAAGATAAACTCTTTACCTCTTCTGTTTCATGAGAAAACATGTTTTGTTGTGGTGATTCTTTGCAAGAAAGAGTATATGAAGAGAGCATAAATAGTAATAATATCATGTTATGTGCAGGTGGTGTTTCATGCTCAGCAGAAATTGGTCAAGCATTACCATATCTGAAGAAAGTATATGGTGATAGCATGCACAAAGTTCTGCATGTAGGTCCTGACTCTTGTGCAGTGGTCTCCAAATTGTTAAAAGAAGAAGATACAGAAGCATGGGGTCTGGAACCGTATGATTTGGATGACACTGATGCAAACTGCAAGAGCCTTATACGTAAAGGCATTGTTCGTGTTGCTGATATTAAGTTTCCTTTGCCATACAGGTCAAAATCATTTTCTCTTGTCATAGTCTCAGATGCTCTTGACTATTTGTCACCAAGGTACCTCAACAAGACTCTTCCAGAACTGGCAAGAGTTTCTTCAGATGGATTTGTTATTCTATCTGGTACATTTCTGAGAAATCTTATTATTAGTTCTTGAGCACTTACTCTCCTATACTGCATAAGCAAGTAAAATTTTAGTAGAGATGGCAAAATGGGTGGATCGTGTTAGTTGGGTGATGGGTCAAAATATTTATGTGTTGAAACTTGCTTTTGTGTCAATGGCAGGTTGATCCACAAAAATTTTTGGTTCACTGTTTTATATATAGTTGACGTGTTGCATGTGATCAGAAGCACTATGTTATTACAATATTATATAAAAATCTAAAACAAACGGACCTAGGAGTAATGGAGTATTAACACTTTGGGAGATTTCACACCGTTTGACTAATGATTGACCCTTTGATCTTTTAGGGATAACGTTAGACGAAATTGACCCTTTGTGTGAGTAAATGGGCTGAAATTGCCATCTCTAATCTTTGTATAGCATTAGAAAAGTTCACTTAAGAAGGACAAATTTATTAAGTTAAATTTTCTGGATGCAGGTTACCCTGGTCAGCGTAGAGTTAAAGTAGCTGAGATGTCCAAGTTTGGTCGCCCGGTAAGTCCTCTTTCCAAAGGATTTCTCTTTCACTGTTAATAACTTTGTTCCCATTTAATCCATATCTAAACGCACAACTAAAAATCAAAGTTCTTTATTGGTCACCCTATTTGCATTATGGCTTATCTCTAACGGCTATACAAGTTAAGCTAAAAGATGAAACTAGAAAGTAAACGGGTCAAATGTTTCAAAAGTCGTCCGAGGTGAATGCATAAAAATTAGAACCTCCTACGTTTTGTTTATGAAATCAACCTGGATCATGGTCATAATAATCTTAATTTTCTAATCATAGGGCATATCGAAACATTAATTGTGTAGAATTATGATAAATATTGATTATCAAGTGTTTAAGGGCCACCCCAGTCGGGCGTGGTCCATTGTCAAAGTTACCCATTTTGTTCAGTTTTGTCTAATGAACTTCTATAGGTGTTTTATGTCTGCAAGTAGTTTTTTGTTGATACATTAGTTTACTTTAGAATCAAAACTTGACAAATACGTAACGCTGGTCTGTTTTGTTTCAGGCGAAACTACGAAGCGCTACGTGGTGGATTCGGTTTTTTGTTCAGACGAGATTAGAAGAAAATGAAATCGCTACCAAGAAGTTTGAGATGGCTGCAAACAAGAAGGGTTACCAATCAAGCTGTCAGATATTCCATCTGAAATCACTCAATTGAGTTCCTTTCCTATTATGAAAGAAGCAGAAGAAGAAGAAGAAGAAGAAGAAAAAAGTAAAGTATAAAAGTTGAAAAACATACAACATGTTCTAAAACCCTAACAATTTGGAAATTTTGTTCTCTCAAGCGGGTGGGTGGGTGGGGGTCATTACTCATTAGCATACTGAAGATGTATATTGTTTGTTACACTCTTATTTCATGCTTTTTTATATTTTTATGTAATTTTAGACTGTTTTGTTTCAAATTATTGCATTAAAGATAATATTGTTTGTAGAACTGTTTTATTTTTCAAATTATTGCTTCATCTCATGTAGGGGGTGTGCTTATCATAAAGCAGTAAGAACCGGCCAGTAGTGTAAGGTATTTGGTTGTTTTTTTTTGTCTTGGTTACATCACTTGCATGCGTATTTGGTTTTATTTGGTTTTGGTCTGCTCTGAAACTGAACCTTTCTCCAACTATTTGGTCAGTTGACCCGCACCCTAGTCCCAATATACGATATCTGTCCATACATGCACATATCAGAAAAACGGGACAAATATCAATAATCTTCCTACGTCCTACTCACTTTACATGAGAGTTCAGTTCCTAGTAAAATTTACACATTATATATAACTTTAAAACACAAAGAGAAGAATAGTATTGTTTTTCTATTTTTGCTATAAAACTTTTAGTGTTTTTATTTTGATCAGAATTTTTTCTTACAGCTTTTGATTCTGTTCTGTTCATGTCTTCTTTTATATATATATATATATATATATATATATATTTCAGTTTTAGGTTTTTTTTGTTAACATTATATTAATAATTGCATGTGTGTTTGTATTTAATGTTTTCGACGGTCACTTTTATGACGTAGTATCTTTTCAGGTTTCACAGATGAGTAACAACCACTTTTACGATAGAGTACGACTTTCTTGACAAAATACACCTTCGAGTTTTATGGCGGAGTGAGGCTCATATTACGTCTGAGTAAGGCTTTCTTGACGAAATGCACCTTCGAGTTTTATGACGAAGTGAGACTCATATTGACGTTTGAGTACGCTTTCGTGTTTTATTTACATATTTAATTCAAAGATGTGAGTGTTATTGTGACATAGGTTTCCAATTGGGTTTGTTGATGCGTTTAGGTTTACGCCAGAATGACAGCTGTTGCGATGCGATTGAGTGTCCGCGTTTTGATTTGGGAACACAATGCGCCAAGAGCAAAACCTAATTAAAAATAAGGCTTAAATTTAAGTCGTGAGATCTAGATATTATCATAAAGCAAAACCATAGGGGGTATAAACTAGTTGAGTAAAGCCTAACCCGAGTTGGCTCGCTTCAAGTTCAATATACAATGTTCGAGCTCTGCTTGTGGGTATTTTTAGACTAAGCTCGTTAAAACTTAGTTCAATTCAAGCTTTTAGTTTTTACATCTTAATTTATTTTTATATTTTTTATCAGTTATACTAAGAAAAAACAAGATGATTATATTACTTTCAAATATAAAGATGGGAGGGACGCCCACATCATATACATCACACCGCACCATATACATCACACTACACCACATGCATAACCATAAATTTTGTTATATTTTGTTATGTCATATCATATCAGATCACAACCATAATTTATTGATGGTGGTGTTGATATACCATGTCACACCACACTACTATACCACACACGAGTTCACGACGTGAGGATGCAATGCTACGCCAAAAAACACAATATCAAAGGGGTCGACGGCGGTGTTAGGGGGAAGGGGCATCGCCCCTCCCACCCTTTAATATTTTATAGTTTAAAACTAAGGACATGTTTGGAAAAAATAACTTTTTGATTTTTTAATATTTTGAGGGGTAAAAAAATCAAATTACCCATCCAAAAAAGTTAAAAAGTTAAAATTTTTAACTTTTTAATTTTTTTAAAAGGATATTTTGTTTTTTTTTACTCTCCAAAAAGTTAAAAAATCAAAAAATTCTTATCCATGCACTAACATCGGTATTTATTGCCTAATTTTCTCAGAGGAACAAAGCAATTTCCGAGGACCGATCAATAATATTTTTCAACACAGAACCAGCAGAAAAAACAACAGTGCACCGCGGCGGCGATCAGGGCGGAGACCACCACCACCGCCACCACCACCACCACACCACCGCCACCACCACCACCACACCACCACCGCCACCACCACCACCACCACCACCGCCACCACCACCACCCCACCACCACCACCACCCCACCACCACCACCGCCACCACCACCACCACCACCACCGCCACCACCACCACCACCACCACCGCCACCACCACCACCACCACCACCACCACCACCACCGTACCACCACCAATGGCTTCAAACCACCATCACAAGCGACCTAACCAACCTCTCTCATCTTCTTCCTCCACCACCTACTTCTACATCTTCATCTCCATCATCGCCCTCACCGCCCTCTTTCTCCTCTCCTCACACCACATCTCCTCTTACTCGCCACCGGTGACCATCATATCACTAGAACCGATCAATAAACGCGCATCTTCACCCACCGCTGACAATGAAGCACCATCAGCAGCCTGCGATTACTCAGAGGGCAAGTGGTTCTACGATCCGACGGTGAGACCTCAACGCTACGATGAGACGTGTAAGGAGATTTACAAAGGATGGAATTGCGTCGCTGCTAATAGATCCGGTGCCACGGACATTGTTAAGTGGCGGTGGCAGCCGAAGCATTGTGCGCTTCCGCAGTTTGATCCGCTTCGGTTTCTCGAATCGCATAAGGATATTAGTATCGGTGAGTGATGTAGTTATGATGTTATCGTTAATTGAGTTTGTTTTGTTTGTTGTTGTTATATGGTGTGCATTGTTAGTATGGTTGCGAAGGGATGCAAATTTGGTTGAATGTCTGGTGGATTGATTTTGAGCTTTTAAACAGATAGAATTGCTTTGATTTCACTGAAGGTTTAATAATCTGAGGTTATTGAAGTGTTTGGAACTTAGATTGTTGTGAAAAGTGCGTATTTCAACAATGGCTGACTCTAATTCTTTTATTAAGGTTCCTCTGTGATTCAATTAGTTGAATTAGGTGACACTTACATTGTTAATGAGGGAATTTTATTAACCCTTCTAGAGTCAACATTATTATCAGCAAGAGATGTAGAATATGAGTTTCAAAGTCACTTAAATTACTAAAACCTAAGGACTTAAGTTAAAGGTGCATTAAGATCTTTGAATTGATTGGTCATACATGTAATCAAGGTTCATGATGCTTGGTATATGTCATATACCGTACTATCGTGTTCATGTACTTCTCAATTCTTATGTTGTCTTTGATATTGTAGTATTTAGATCTTTAACTCCATATTAGATGATATTTGTCAAAGTTTTAACAAGTTTTAACAGTGCAGGGTTTGTTGGTGACTCCCTAAATAGGAACATGTTTGTTTCTCTTTTCTGTTCTCTGAGACGTGTTGCTAGTGATGTAAAGAAGTGGCGGCCTGCTGGGGCTGACCGTGGCTTTACTTTTCTCAAGTACAACCTCACTATAGCGTATCACCGAACTAATTTGCTGGCTCGTTATGGTAGGTAAGCTTTTTTTAGTGTCATGTTTCATTTATGCAAGACTTTCGTCTTTGAACTCTTCTGTAATCGATTAATGGTCGAATATCTGCAGTAATATTTATTTTATAAATTTGCCTTCTTTCCCTTCAGAATGTTGGTTCTCCCATCTTATACATAACCATAACTATAAAATTGGCATTTAAATTGCATAGCCTTGCTCATTTGTTTGGCTTTTCAGTTCTCTTATGTGCTGACTTTTTGTACAGTATTTTAGGAGATGCAGGTTTCTATCGTGAAAGAAGGTTGAAATTTTATCATGCTATGATGTATTATATTTTTTAAGCATTGCATTCTTTTAAATATTAGATGAGTTTATTACATTAGGGCCTTTAAGGGTGACAAAGTTCATATCATAGAGGTTGTGGCTGTTGTTGAATAGTTATGCCCGCGGATGTAAAATTTTGCTGTGAACTATAATGCAGATACTTTTGTCAAGGAAGATAAGATTTAGGATTATTAATGTTACGCACTTTAGTGGCATTGAGAACTTTGTATTATGGCAAATTGGCAACATGATTATAATCTTTTACTTGATCTGGCAACTGAAAATTGTCCTTCTAATTTAATCATCGTCTCTACATCATGGTGTTATACAGTTCTGTTTGCTTTTCTCTATTTTTATAATTATATATGTGGCGGTGTTTTTAGCTGGTTGCTGTCACCTGTCTTAGTGACTCTTGCATCATATTATGATGATACAGGTGGTCAGCCAATGCTAAGGGTGGTGAGCTGGAATCTCTAGGGTATAAGGAAGGTTACAGAGTTGATGTTGATATACCTGATGGAACATGGGCAGAGGCTCCAAGTTTTCATAACATTCTCATTTATAACACTGGCCACTGGTAATTTCACATTCTTCCTAGACATACGATATACTAGAAGCATTCCTCTTACATATGTTCCTTTGCTTTCTGATGGGATGCAAACCTTTTGTTTAGAACTTGGCAAACCTTAATTGTGTATGCATATGTGTATGTGTTAGGTGGTGGGCTCCTTCCAAGTTTGATCCTGTGAACTCCCCTATGCTTTTCTATGAAAATGGTCAGCCATTGATACCACCCTTATCCCCTGAAATCGGGCTTGACGTAGTTTTAAGGCACATGGTATGTATTTTTGCTCATCTTCCCAACTTATTAAAATGCGTTAAGTCATATTGCAATTTTTTATATTTGACATACGCTTCCATTGGACTAGCTTTGCCATATAACTATCATATAATATATAAGCTAAACAGCTAGTTCCTCCCATAGTTGTCAATAGCGAATGCCGAATAGCGGTAAATAGTAACAAGCCACCTACATGCTACGTAGCGAATAGCGGTAAATAGCGACTGCTATTTCGTGTTTAGCGATTAAATAGGATAATATGTAAGAATGCTTTACATTCAATAAATAAGCATGTTTAGCAATAAAGTAGTAGGAAATCTAGGCAAACACCCCCAAAATAGCTAAAACACTCTATTACTAATCATTTAAATCTCATATTTACCAAAAATAAATATTAAAAAAAATAAAAAAAGAATAAAAGTTTCTCGCTATGCAGTCGCTATTTACAAATAGCGAGGGAGAAGCGCCACGCTACATAGCGCGCTATAGCGGTCGCTATAGCCGCTATTGACAATAGGGGTTCCTCCCATTGTTGTAATATAATGCCTGGCCAATGGTCCAGTAATGATGGCTAGGTTATGGTAAGATGTCAAAGCATATATATGAATGGATATAATAGGAGAGAAATGGATGATCAGTAGCTGGTAGAAGTTGTTAACCTTGGTGAATAGAAACATATAATGCTGAATTCATGTTGCCACCAAATAGTTGGAGAGAGTCAAGCCAATATAATTGTTTTGGGGTTTAAAGTTTAAAATGTGCAGTATCTCAGACATCAAAATCTTATTAATTGTTGCAGAATCAATTGAAACATTGATGATAAAGAAGGGTTTTGATAGTTGTTGACCCATGAAGGCTTAAAGTTCCATTGATGACGTATTTGATCGTGGACTATACTCTGTTCTTAAATTAAGATCAATCATATATAGATCTTGTAGGTGGCAAAATGAGCTAGGTAAAAAATGGTTGGATTAAAAATAAAACTAGCACTTTTTTGGTACAGATTGGGTCGGCCCAAAGCACCCTTTATTCAACATATATATATTTTTAAACTGTTAGATATGATTACAAAAATTATATTATATTTCAACAATGGTCTAGTTTTTGAATAAAATAAATTAAGAGATTTTATGTATTAAAAATACACCATTAGCTACTTTTGACATGTTTGATCCATTGGCCAGTTCTCTAAGTTTTTTTTTGTTTTACATTTTATCGGTGCAAAGATGCTACATGACCTGGAGTGACCCATTGATAAGTATGTGGGTCAATATAACCAGTTTTAGTAACCCTGATTGAGATTTAAGTTTGTTATGATTTATTCACATATACTTGATTCGAATCCTTTTATACATTATTTTTTGTACCTAGATATCATACGTGGAAGAAAAAGCGAGGCCAGGGACCCTTCTATTTTTCCGCACTCAATCTCCTCGGCATTTTGAAGGTGGTGACTGGGACCAAGGTGGTTCCTGTGCACGCTTACAGCCCTTATCACCACACGAGGTAAATTCTCACCATCACTTAGAACTGTATATTAATAAAACAACTAAAAATTAATATTCTTTTCATGCAACACATTCAGGTTGAAAAGTTTTTTTCTGTGCAAAATAATGGAACAAATGTTGAAACACGCCTTGTGAATGAACACCTATATGAAGCAATTAAGGGTACTGCTTTTCGCATACTGGATATTACACGTATGAGTGAGTTTAGAGCAGATGCTCATCCTTCTTCAGCTGGTGGAAAGAAACATGATGATTGCATGCACTGGTGCTTACCTGGCATTACTGATACTTGGAATGATTTGTTCGTTGCACATCTAAATAGCATTTAGGTACGTTAACTGAATATCTATCTTCCACGTATGCTGACATGTAGATTGTACATTTTATGTTATTTTAGTGGGACTAGTTACAATCCTTTATTATTATTTTTGTTTTCAAATCATATATATATCTTGTATTATACCATGATCTTTACTTTTAGATTTTTGAGTATCAAAATTGGTTAGTTATGTTATGTGGTAATAGAAGGAAACCCCAATTGAAGTATAGCATTTTAATAGTTGCTTAGAAATTAGAACTTATGCAGCAGGAATACAGAACATAACTCATTATTATTGTTATTATTATATATTCTATCAAAACAACTAGGATCATAAACCAAATAAAGTCTTTGATGAAGATGAAAGAATCAATACTTTGAAAGATAGCATTCTTTTGGGAGATTGTTTTGAAATCTCTTATTATCCTGACAATAATCATAAATTAGGTGATATTTCCTGACCCATTTGAACCATCTTCTCTGTTTCCATGTTAAAGAACTAAACTCCTCTTTATTCCACCAGTTACTTGAACTACCTGCTCTGCAAAACCTTGCATTTCCCTTCCATACGCACGCATCAATCGTGTAATTTGCAAATGATGCAATGAAAGGGCCTTTTGACCAGTCAACTTTGTCTTTCCCGCCACGTGTCGCCCAACTGCTACCATCCCATAGGCTCATCTTGATGCCCATTGGCTGCCATCTAGGGTATGCCACTCCTTTGTCTGCATGGTTTCTATATGTTCTTATCGGAACAAAATCCACCATAAACCTGTGCAGAATTCAGAAAGATGACATCTTTTACATTATAGTTGACATAAGGCCAAACACTAGAAAAGATTGGTTCGGAAAAGAAAATGCTTACACAATTTGATGAAGATTCCATAGGATCGAATATGTATGAAAATCCTTTGGGGATCAAACCACAAGTAAATTCTCTCTTCCCTGTTGTCAAAACCATCAGCATATACATTTGTTTGGAGAATGTAAGGCTGGTCAGAAACATTTCCTAGGAACTCAAAGTCGATTTCATCTCGATTAGGTTGGTCAGATGTAAGCTGCATTGTCACAAAAAATAGCAAATAAAAATAAAGAATAATAAGTACTTGAGCTATAATTAACCCATGCAAATAACTGAACTTTGACTTACATAGAATGCCAAGACTGTGCCTGCTGAATAACCCGGGACCAACTTGATTTGCATGTCAATTTGGCCGAACAAAAACATGTCGTTAGAAGAAAAGGCCGAACCTATAAACAATGTTGTATTTAGACACAAACAATGCATCCAGATACAGTAAAAAAGTGTTTTGTTTGTGTACCGGATTCTTGATCAAGTCTCAAGCTCCTTGATCGGCCGTCAGCCGAAGTATTGACATGGCTAGGGGACCAACTCACAAAGAAGTCTTTATTGAAGTCCGCGGTTGAAACAACCGAAGCGAATGAAGTTTGTAATGAATGTAAGAGAAAAATCCCACACAGGAAAATGAATTTGAAGTTGTTCATGACCTTATTTTTATGGTTGATTTGTGTCATATAAGAAGATTACTATGAATGCAGCATGTATACATATATAGTTGTTGTTTGTGTAATGAGTTGGGAGGATGTATGGTTTGTTTATGGTTAAGATGAGGGTGAGTTTTGTTGACATTTTGAAGAGAGGAAGGAATGATTGTGGGAAAAGGGATAACATCAAGTTTCTCTGTTGTTAGGGTTTCTAAAGATGACTTGATCCTCTTACGCTTCCTTCTTTCACTTGATTACAAATTATTCTTTTCTTGTTTATATATAAACACAAACACACGGAAACGCTTCAATATAAAAACTAATTTGAAATAAAGATTTGCATAAACAGTTTTACGTGGTGCTTGCCAAATGTGTAGTGAACTAGTGATAAAAATGACTGGTATGTGGCTGTATAAGTCTAGCAGATCGCCGTTAAAACAATATGTACAGATGTTTAAAATGATTATGTGAATATTTTTAACTATAGTTTTAGTTGTAATACATAAAATGATTATGAAATCACGTAACCGTCCTTATTTTATGTATTATGTATCAGTATTTGTGTTTATACGCTTTTTATAATTCTCTATTTAAAATTTATTTTGTATTTTATGATCTTATCTTTGAATTATCTTAATTATTTTTTCCATAAAAGAAAATGATGCATGTCAGCCGAAGTTATAATAATCAAAAGAAAAGCAATGAGTAAAATAGTAATGGTTAAGTGAAGAAAAGACAAAGCAAGTAGACATGACTTCGGCTTTAAACCAACTACTAATCATCACAACACTTAATGAAGTTACCTTGACATTAGTAAACTAATCATTCTACTATCTCTAAACATCACCTATCTAATAAAAATTATTGTTGAAATTGTTTGTTTGTATTATTGTGTCGATATCTAGCCAAAAAGAAAAGAATTTAAGCTGTTAAAGAGTGTTCATGCTAAACAATGGAATGAAATTTATTAAAAGGTTTTACTATCTATTTCTCATTATGGATTTAAGGTTTTTTATAATGACTATCAATGTTTCCCTTACATAAAACCTTATTTACATGTTAAAAAATCATTTTTAAAATTATACATTCGTATAAAAGCTAAAACAAACACAAATTTTAACTGAATACTTGAGGCTTAAAGTAGATTAATCGAGCAAACCAAATACATTATGTAAAAGTGGATGCATGTTAAAACAACGATTTTTGAATTATTTTTTTGTCATCATATTAAATTTTATATACATTTATAATTGGCTAAATTTCAGAAATTGTCCTTTAAGTATGCATAAAGTTATGGATCTTGTCTTTTAACTTTCAAAATTACACCGGCTATCCTTTTTATTAAACTTACTTTCACTTAATACCCTTTGTACTAACCTCCGTTATAAAATGCTCTTAACCCCACTCACGCCCCTCTCACGTGAGGGGCAATTTCATCCTTTTATATATTTACACTACTGTGGTATTAAAATTTTTAGAACATCTTCACTTCATCTGTACTAACATTCCTCTCCTACTAACCTTCCTCTAATCTCGATCGGAAAAATTTCAATGCCTCCTCACTATTTGATACGGCAGGATCTACAACAAGATGAGATTGACGCTTTTTGTGGTAAGTTGATATTTTGATCAAGAAATGTGATTAAGAATGCAATTTTAAGTTTTTGTTTACATGTAAAATGTCTAATATTTTTTTGTAAAATGGCAGTGGGTTTTCCTCATCTATTTTCTATAAAATTGCATCATGGTGGTGTGTTTACATGGTTTCCAGGTAGATCATACGTTGAAGGTAGTACAAATTATGTTGATATGCTTGATCTTGACAAGTTTTCCGTGCATGAGTTGGACAATGTTATGGGCAAATTAGGTTATGAAGTAGACGCCAAGAGGTTTTACCATTATGTAGTGCCTGATTCTGATTTAGATTTTGGTCTTCGGGCTTTGGGGAGTGATGTAGACGTGTTAGGGTTTTTAAAATATGTGTCTGTGCATAAGCTTATTAGTGTGTATGTTGAATATGAAATAACAAATGTGCATACTTACTTCTGCTCTCCATCTAAGGTTAGAATTGAAGAACTTAGTGATGAACAGTTAATGATAATGGAAATGACTAATGACAGTAGATGTAGATTTCTGTTAGGGTGGACTGATGATACTGTTAATAAAGCTGGTGAAAATAGTGTCCAACAAGATCAAATTGAAATTAGTTTAGATGATCCAAACTTTGATCCTTTCTTTGGTAGTGGTAATGTTCAAGTTGATAGCATTGATGGGAATGAAGAAGTGCATTTTGGAAATGAGCTACATGAGAAACAAGGAATACAGGTTGAAAATGATTATAATGATCTTGATAATATAGATGGTGATGAAGGAGAGCATGTTAGTGCAAATAAAAAAGAACATGTTGATAATATAGATAGAAATGAAGGAGAGCATGTTGGTGCAAATGAAAAAGAACAAGTTGATGATATGGATGGTGATGAAGGAGATTATGTTGTTAATGAAAGTGATGAAGGAGATCATGTTGAAAATGAAAGTGATAAGGATGAGTGTGATTTCAATGTAGATGATAGGAACAATATTAATGATGTAGAGGTTGATATGAGAGATTTCAGGAACAATGTTGATGATGTAGAGGTTGAAAATGATGCCAATGTAAATGATAATGCAGATGGTCATGAGATTGAAATTGAATGAACTTGATAATGAAGAATTTTATAGTGGGCCAGAGTCTGATGAGAATGGTAGTAGGATTAGAAAAAGAAGATTAAGGACCATAAGAAAGGAGAATAAAAACAGATCAAGGTTCTATCTAGGTCAAATGTTTGGAACTAAAGAAGAAGCAAAAAAGTTAATTAGGGAACATGCTGTTGAAACAAGAAGACAGTTAAGAATTCTAAAGGATGATAGGAAGATGATTAGAGCTGTTTGTTGGGGTGATATTCCTAGATTTGAGTCTACAAATGGGGTCCACAAGGAGAGTCAAGTTGGGTGTAGCAGTTGTAATAAAAACAAAGGACCAAAACAGAAAAATGTTGAGGGTAGAGGAAAAAAGAAAAACCCTAAACAGTATTTATGCCCTTGGGTGTAACGTCTTGTAATTTTGGGTTAATTTAAAGTTAACTTTGTTAATTCTTGTAAGGACCATTGTTGCCTAATATGAAACTTATGGGTTACCTTTGCATATGACTTTAATTTGTCTTCAACTTGAAAGCTTATAATGATACTTATTATATAATAGATAATAATAATAACAACAATATTAGTAATAATAATAATAATACCAATACCAATAATAATAATAATAATAATAATAATAATAATAATAATAATAATAATAATAATAATAATATAATAATATAATAATAATAATAATAATAATAGAAATAATAACTAATAAATGTTAAGTAAGTAATAAGTTGTAATGGAATTAAAACTTAAAGATAATTAAGTTAGGGGGGTGGTAATTTGTTAATTTTGAAAACTTTAATGAAGGTTTTAGTATGAAATAATAACATTTTGAAGTTGAGGGACCATTTGTGTAAATTACCAAAAACCAACCCCCCATCCCTTTTCTCTCTCCCCGCTAATCCGGTCGCCGGCCGGCCAAGCCCGGCGCGGCTCCGACGACACCCGAAAACCACTAACCCAACTGATTTTTGATCCGAAACTGATCCTAAACATTTCCTTCGGTGATTCGAACCGGTATGCGTCATCTAACCACATTTAAACATCGGTTACTAATCCCAATTGAATGGGTAACCGAAGTTTTTAATCATAGAGACGTTCGAGCCTTAAAAATCAATAATAATGTAATTAACTCCACCTGATCGAACGTTTATCTATCTCTAATCTGTTCACTCTCAATTGTTACTTGAATCAAACATAAAACACTCCATGCGATTTCTCTAAGCCGCAACCTGCAGCACTATCAACTTACACCTTCTGATAAAACTAAGCTGAAATTGATAAAAAGGCTTTAGTTCTAGTCAGCCATACGAAACTACCACGAATTTAATTTGATTTCCATAAGCATTTGCACACGAATTGAGTCCAAACTTCGTCGTGGCTTGTTCTTCATCATACTTACGTTGCAAGCTTCGATACCGGGTAATTTCATACACACACATACTCGAAATCATGTGGGGAACAAAAGCCCCATGATTATTGTTGCAATCCGAATCAAATTAAACTTCAATTTGATCATGGATGATTCTAGGGTTTATGTGATTTGGGGATTTGCTTAAGGTTCGTTTTTAAGAATTAGAAACTGTTTCATGTCGCAGCATCTGCCTTTGGTTCACTGGTTCCCCACTCACATTCTATACTAGAGGTCCCGGGTTCGAACCCGGCGACCTCCAATATATGTTTTTAGGCTTTTTCAGCCTTTAAAAATATATAAAATTTTCTGAAAATTATAGAAAATAGTTTTGTAAACTTTGTTTATTTTTAAAGCTATCCCATTATTTTTCTATAAATTTATCACCATAAATACCTTAACAATTTTCTTATAAAATAATATTAACAAATATTTTTCCTAGTTTAATCATGTAAAATAGACTTTATATAATATTTTCTTTTAAATCATTTAATTATTATTTGGACACTAAACATTTTATATTTATGGTTTAATCATGATTACTATAGAAATTATATATTTTATAAGTTAAATTCACAAAATTGTTATAAAGGATTTAATTCCTTTAAAATTTCATACATGATATTGTTCTTGGACTAAAATATATATAGATCTTACTAACTAACGTTATCTAAATATTAAAACCCCAAAATTCCCATCGAAACCCTAGATCATGTTAAATCATTAATCTAAATCTTGTAAATATATTCACACTTAGGTACCTTGTGAAAAACTTCGTTGGAATTATTGCTTTTTATTCTTATTAATAGTCATTTATATACATTTGATCAAGTGAGTATTTCTATACCCCTTTTTTCATATTTTCACACTTTGGGTGAAACATGTTACCTTATAAACATTGCACTTGTAAACACGTTTGATGCTTGTAAACCTATGGCAATTCACTTGTATGTTATGGTTAGTTGATATTTGTAGGTACTATGTAATGTCGAATACATGTACAATCACTAACTATTGCTAGCCTGGCGACGTCATAGATCTATGGGCCTGACAAGCCTGCTTGGTTGATCCAAGTACACTTTAGCTAATCATATATGCTTGTAAACGTTTGAGACTTGTAAAACTTTGTCAAGGTTTGATTGTGCATTCTGTCTTACATCCCTAGTTACTTTGCTCTCTATCTTATAACATGAATTACCATATTTTATATATCTATGTATTACAAACAATGGAAATCTCACCAACATTATTGGTGACATTTTATTTTTATCATGTTTCAGGAAATACTCAAGCTTGATTTCTACTCTTTGACGCTTACACATCTAGGAATGGACCTAGCTAAATAAATGAAATAAAATGACTTGTTACATCTTATGTTATGCCTTTTAATTTCTTTGAGACTTATGGTTGTAATGGTATAATTAGAACTTATGATTAATATATATTTGGGATTATTAATAACGTTATGTGGTTGTGAACGATCTTAACTCTCACTCCTCGACGTTCCGCCGTCAAGGTTAGGGTGTGACAGATTGGTATCAGAGCCCACAACTATAGGGATCTAGGTTATTAGAAATGGTGACCTAGACTATAGTATGCATGAACCTTATATAATTATATTTCTATCTTGTAAATTATGCTACATAATGCTATGCCCTCCTATGTGCAATTTGATGCCTTAGTATAGGATTGCTTAAACATTTTTACTTGTCTCCCTAAACTTAACTTTGACTCATTAACTCTCCCCGAACATGAAACTTCTTAATATTATTCTCGACGACACGTGGAATCTTATGCCTATGCTTATGACTTGGATCTTTAGACGTTATGTCTAATCTATATAAATCATCAAGGTTTTGATTCCATGAACCTAAGAAATATTATATGACACATAGACACCTGTATCCTGGATTTCCTGGCAAAAGGCCTTCGGGCTAAGGCAAGCATTTCGCATAAATCCTACGGGACTAGTCATGCTTACCTGGGGAATTCTGGGATGAGTGATAAACTATGGTCAATATACACGTGTTTCTAAGGCAATTGGGTCAAGTCACCTTGAAGTGTCAACGTTTCCAAATGGTATGCGTTACCAAATGGAATCATTCCGTGTGCCTTACAACCCTTAGCTTGTCCTTGTCTAAACTATTATCCTTTGTTATCCTCATTCCTGTAACTAACTCATTTTTATATATCCAGCATGTCTCGTCACCATGGAAAGCGTGAAAGTTCCGACCGTAAACTAGCTGCAATGATCGCCTGCAAATGGCTGCCGTCATCCCGACCATGGTTGTTGAACTTAATAGCACCCTAATGGCTAATAGCAACAACACCAATGGGAACAATAGCGTGCTCATGGAGAGAATAACAACAACCAAAACGGGAACAATCGTACTTGCACTTTCAAACACTTCAACTCGTGCAAACCCATTAACTTTAGTGGAAAAGAAGGAGCCACTGGACTTCTCGAGTGGTTTGAAAGTATGGAGAACACATTCATTATTAGTGAGTGCCCCGACGAGTTCAAGGTTCGCTATGCCACAAGTTTTCTTCAACAACTGACACTAACATGGTGGTATAATGAAAAGAGAAATCGTGGAACTGAGGTTGCAATGGCGTTGCCCTGGAAAAAATTCAAGGATATCATGATCCAAAAGTTCTGCCCAAGAAGCGAGTTGCAAAAGTTGGAGGAGGAGTTTTGGAACCTCAAACAAGATGGTGGGAATCACTTGGCTTATTCCACCGGCATCATGAGTTGAGTATGCTCCTACCACACATGGTGGATACCGTGCCCCGTAACATTGAAAATTTTATCAAGGGGGTGCCACCTCAAATTCAAGATGCCGTGGTGGGTAGTAGGCCATAACTTTGGAGAAGGCGATTACTATCACTGCACAGCTCACCGAGAATCATATAAGAGCTGGCACAATGTCGGCAAAGGGTTCCAAGTCTACTGCGAAGGTGACACCTGTTGATACATATATGTACCTGGATCCTGATCTGAATGTAATATGTCTTACACTTATGTAATTATTGGGTACTTAATGAAATACAAAATGTTTGGTTGTGTCTATAATGTTTAATATTTCATTAATGAGTTGTTTAACGCATATTGACTGGATTATATAGGTTTGTGATTGTTTGAATTGTTATGCATAATGTTATAATATTGAATACATTCAAACTTGGTGAAGTGAAGTTCTCATGCGTCCGACTGGACCATGCCCCCCAACAGTGGTCATGCATCCGAATGGCCATGCGACTGAGTGTCCATGCGCCTAAATAGTTCATACGCCTGAACAACTTCATGCGTCTGACTCAGTCGCACGACTGAACACTCAGTTGTGCGAATGGATCAACCGCATGGCTCAATCGCATGAATGAACCATGTTAATGGTTCAGTCGCCCGAATGAGCAACCCTAACCTATAAATACCACCTAATTCGTGGAAAAACGTAAGCATTCAATCCACTTCGACTCCAGACGTACCCTAGCCGTCCAGAAGCCTCTAAGTTCGTACTCCAAGTTCATAGAACGCTGTAGATCGATTTCTAATCAATTCTTGACGTTAGATTCAATACATTATTGTGTCTACGTGAGTTCTCACTGATTGGATCGCCAATCAAATAGATTCCGCACTATTTGGTTTGGTTAACACGTTAATCATTGGTGTGTTGGTCAAATACCAGATCCTAACAAGTGGTATCAAAGCTTTGACTCTTGATTACGTGTTGATTCAATAGTTCTGATACAAAATTGTGTTTTTGCATAAAAAACACAATCTTTTTGTGTCTAACAGAGTCTTAGACGTTTCCTGATCGAAAAGTGTAGTTTTTTCCAGCATACGGCTATTAGGGTTTGTTACAATTCGAGTTTTTACGGCCAAAACAAGTTTAACCTACGAATTATCAAACTTTAGCAAGTTCAGTCGCACGATTGACTCAATCGCATGACTGAGTTCATTCGCATTTTTCAACCGCACGATTGGACTCATTCGTACCCTCATTCGTACGACTGAGATTTTCATTCGGACTGCTCAACCACATTAGTTTATTCGGACGACTGACTCATCCACATTTGTTTAGTCGCACGATTAAACCATCCGCACTTGTTCAATCACCCAAATAAACCCAATCGCATATCTTCATTCGCATTCATCAGCAGTTTGTTAAATAGTAAAGTTAAGTGAAATGGAGGATCAGTGTTCAGAATACACAGCAAGTAGAGATACACGTATTCAGAATCTACTGCTGTTGGAGAACGAAGTGGGGATTCACAATAAACCCCCGAAGCTTATCACGTTAGACGACTACCCATAATGGTAGCAACGTTTCGAAATCTACTTAAATGGAGTGGATACAAATTTGTGGGAGGCAATAGAGTCGGGGTATAGCATGCCAGTAGAGCTGACGGAGTAAAACTTACTCTAAGTGGCATGTCGGATGCACAGAAGGTAATACACACGCTGAGAAGAAAGTCTACGCTTTGCTTACTCAGTCTATTCCAAGGATATTTTCCATCATATTCAGAGTATACTCAAGCAAAGAAACTTTGGGATGCGTTGGAGAAGAGGTATGACGGAAATGCTCTCTGAAGGCTATCAAGGCAAAAGCCTTGAAGAAGGAGTTTGACAACTTCTCTTCTATGGAAAAGAAGGCCTTGATGATGTGATCGATAGATTCTACCACTTGATGAGTGAGATGCACCCATGGAGTGGTTACTTCGATGGAAGATAAGGTATCCAACTTTGCTAATGGATTACCAGAAAAATGGGCTTCGTTTGTTTCAAATCTCAGACAGAATGGAATGCTCTCGAAGTTAGATATAAATGACTTCATTCTGAAACTAAGAGAAGAGGAGCTTAGGATGAAGTATCGAGCCCAAAAGGCAAACTACGATCAGAATCCTGCACTCTACAATGCTACTCCTTCAGTCAAGACATCTGGAGCACCACTGCAAACCGCCTTCGTCTGAAGCACAGTAGTTCCTGCACAACCCTCAACCTCAGGATCCGAAATGTCAGGGTCTTCTAGCACCTAATATATGATACCTGAAGCTAATGCAACAAAGCTTAAAACTGACAACCTCGGGAATGTAACTATGGAGGTGGCCAAAGAACATATGGACCTTTTAGCTGCGGTGGTTCAATCCTACGATGGATTAATTGCTAGAAAGATAGGTAACTACCACCTGGCAGATGAAGATTATGAGCAGGTGGATGAAATGGAGTTGGAACGTATGGACATAATGTGGGCTCTGGCAAGTGCTGTCCGACGAGCTAAAAAGTTTGTCAAAAAGACCGGACAGAACCTGGTTGCAACAAAAGACACAACCTTGGGTTCGATAAGTCAAAGGTTACATGTTTCAACTGCGGTGAGAAGGGACACTTCAAGATGGAGTGTATAAAACCAAAGAAGACAGGTAATGGAATCCCTTCTCGTCATTTAATCGTCAAGACAAAACCACATCTAGTAATTCTGACTCATCAAGTAAGGATCCAAAAGCCTTAACTGCTAATGAGGATGAAGGACAGGACTGGAGCTTTCGGTTCGTCTCACCAGGAGAGTCCAATATAGCTAGTGTGGAGGATATTGATGACGATTCTGCAAGTGAAGGAGATATAGCAGTAGAGCTCGTGATGTCAAATTCTGAAGATACTGCAAATGTGGTCAACTACCTGCCTGAAGAAGAAAAGTCTGCATCATCATTTGAATCACCAGAACCAGAGACAACCGAGTCAGCACTCATGGCTGATTCTTCTTCAACATCCCAGGTAAGTACTACTGACCAACTGTTTAATAATCATGCTTGCTTAGAATGTAATAAATTCAGAGAAGTTATAGATTCAAAATTGCGAGGCTATTAGATCATAATGATAGCTTAGTAAAGGATCTGGAACTGTGCACAGAAGCGAATAGAGTGTTAAAACAAAACGAGCACTGTTACAAGGAAAAGATAGACCTATTAAATAAACAGCTTAGGGAAACTGAGGTAGTTGTCTTTAACCAAGCAAATGACATTAGGTACTATTTGAACTCTCTTGAGGACACTAAGAAGCAAAAAGTAGTTTTAGAAGTAGAAGTCAATTCATTAAAACAAAAACTGCATAGTTGGACAAGCTCATCACACATTGTCCAACACTTAGTGAGAGAGAGAAATAATGGGGAGGGACTGGGATACAAAGTGGTTCCACCACCACCTGAGACCTTGATGAACACCAAAAGTAAACCAATTAACAATAACCCCATCAAGGATCACGTGGTGTCTACGCCTCTTGTAAATGATCCAGATTCCATAATAAATCAAATGAATCGATTCTAAACAAAAAGAGGACACTTCAAAGCAAGAGGAAAGATGCCATGTGTTAACCTGGAAAAAGAATTTGGAAAAGTTAGTTTAAAGTCAGGGTCAATCAAAGTCAAACAAGAACCTAAAATGACTAAAAATCTAATCAATCATGTGCATCATGTCACAGTCCAGGGAAATAAGAGATTAAAGATGTAAAACCAGGTAAAGCAATAAGTTTGCAAAACCAACTCATACATCTAACAAAGTAGTTTCTCAGTCCAAACACAATAAGGTTGACCGTTGACAAGTACATCTCCACCAAAACAAATAAACCGTAAAGTTGAAAGCAGATCCTACTATAATTGTGAAGAGTATGGTCACATAGCGTCTCACTGTCCTTATTACCAGACACCGAGGAAGAAAGTTGAACTTTCTGCATCTACATCTAGATCTTTTAAGAGGAACTCAGTGACGCCTCCTAAAAGGGATTGTGAACCCAAAGTTCAACCCATCAGCCAGTCGTCTGTTTATAACAAACAGCCTTACACAAATCTGGATTATGGAAAGAAAAACCTCCTCAGTGCCTGAAAATAAACAAACAGATTCTGATCAATCCTTAACCTCAAAGGGTCAGTGGGTTGATTTTGTGATATGTGATGCCTTAGGAAACCCAAGCCAGTTAAGGCTTGGGTTCCTAACATGAACTAATGTTTTTATTGAATGTGCAGGGTGTTCGCTATAGTGCTGAGACTAACATGGATTGTAGATAGCGGAGCATCCAGGCACATGATAGTGAACATAGCTCTCTTATCAATGTCAGACAAATTAAAGGAGGGCATGTTTCATTTGCTAAAACAAAGGTGGGTATATCACAGCCCAAGGAGAAGTGGGAATGAGAAGGTTAAGTTTGATAAGGTAAACTATGTCCAACAATTACAAAATAACTTGCTTTCTGTCTCTCAAATCTGTGATAAAGGATTCAAGGTCGTTTTTGACAACCAAAAGTGTTACGTTGTAAAGAAGGAATACATGATCCCGGAGGAGCAGATCCTAATGTCAGCTTCAAGATATAATGATCTTTATGTCTTGGATATCTCAAAGGCATCCACAACGGATAATGAAGTCCAATGCTTCTTGTCCAAAGCTACTGAGAAGGACTCCATATCCTGGCATAGGAGAATGGGACACATAAATCCGAGGAAAATGAATCACTTGATCCAGAATGATCTTGTGAGGGGAGTAAATGTCAAAAACTTCCAACTCCCGGATTTCTGTGTTGCATGCAAAAAGGGTAAACAGACGAAGAAGTCTCATAAGGAAAAGAAAGTTCATTCTATAGAACTTCCTCTTGAGCTTCTTCACATGGATCTGTTTGGTCCAGTCAATACAAGAAGCATCGCTGGCGACCTGTATTGCTATGTAGTTACTGATGACTACTCAAGGTTCTCTTGGGTAATGTTTCTTAAATCTAAATCTGAAACATTTGAAACCTTCAAGGAATTGGTAACTACACTGGATCCCTATACAAGCTGAAGGTACAACAGATGCGCTCAGACAACGGAACCGAGTTTAAGAATCAGAGGATGGAGGCCTATTGCAAGGAAAAGGGAATTGTGCATCAATTTACCTCAGCTTATACCCCTCAGATGAACGGTGTTGCTGAATGAAAGAACCGCAGCTTGATAGAGACGGCACAGACAATGCTGGCAGACTCGAAACTGCCTATCCAATTTTGGAATGAAGCAGTGGCAAATGCATGTTATACTCTTAATCGAGTTCTGGTAGTAAAACTCCATGGAATAACATGCTACGAGTTATTACAGCTACGTAAACCTAACTTGGAATCTTGAGCCGTTTGGCGCTCCGTGCACCCTGCTGAAGAAGACTCAGGAGGGAAAATTCAGTGAGAAGGTTGATGAAGGGATCTTTCTAGGATACAACATATCGAACAAGAGAGTTTACAACAACTCAACAGGCCAAGTAGAGGTGTGGTGTAATGTTGATGTTCAGAGATATATCACACCACCTGTTGGAAAAGGGCCTGCCTACTTCTTCGACTATGATGGATTCTTCAAGACCTTTCACATACCTGTTCCCGCTTTAGAAGACGAGTTGGCAAACAAGATGATGTACGACGTTTTGAACACACCATCTCAAGATTCAACAAGTCATGATACTACCAACTCAGGGGGAGTCGTTGATGCGAGTGATTCTTCCTCTGATGAAGACAATGAAGAAAATGATCAGATCAACCAGGATGTACAGGTTCCGACTACCACAAGTTCACCAGCATCGGCTAGTGATACTTCAGAATCATCAGAACCTCAGACTCCGACTGCCTCCGACCTAGAACCAAATGCTCATAATCTTGACTCTGAGGTGATGTTCCAACAACTCCTGGATCACGTCTAAATGTCTATCATCCGCCGCGTGATAGAAAAAGGATACCTTCACGACGGTGCATACTGCTGCTTTGTGTCTCAGTTTGAACCAAAGTATGCCAGTGAAGCACTAAATGATGAGGCTTGGGTTAGTGCCATGCAAGAAGAACTTCTTCAGTTTAAGAAGTTAGGTGTATGGACACTAGTTGATAGACCTAAAGGTGCTAAAGTCATTGGCACCAAATGGGTCTTGAAATGCAAGAAAGATGATCAAGGGGTGATCATCAGAAACAAGGCTCGACTTGTTGTTCAGGGTTTTCGACAAGTTGAATGTATTGACTACAATGAAGTATTTGCACCAGTGGCAAGGATGGAAGCCATCCGCATCTTTCTTGCCTATGCATCTTATATGAAAATCAAAGTTTATCAACTTGATGTGAAGAGTGCATTCCTTCATGGTGAGATCAGAGAAACAGTGTATGTCAGTCAACCCGAGGGATTTGAGGATCCATATCATCGGGATAGAGTCTACAAACTTGACAAGGCTCTATACGGGTTTCATCAAGCTCCAAGGGCTTGGTATGAGAAACTTTCAACTCATCTTGTGAAACACGGATTTCGCAGGGGAGTCATTGACTGCATACGGTTTATCAAAGAAAGAGGTGGAGACTTACTGCTAGTACAGATCTATGTAAATGACATAATCTTCGGTTCAAAGAACGAAGAATTATGCAAAGAATTCGAAGCAGTTATGAAGGTGGAGTTTGAGATGAGTGCCATGGGGGAGATGAAGTTCTTTCTCGGGTTATAGGTGGATCAGACACCAAATGAAATCTTCTTACATTAGACCAAGTATGTAGGGGATATTCTCAGTCGGTTTGACATGGAGAATGCCTCCACAGTTGGCACCCCACTAGCTACAAACCATGATGTAGCACCCGATGAGAATGGTGATTTGGTAGATGCCACTATGTACCGAGGGATGATTGGATCTCTCATGTATCTCACTGCCTCAAGACCAGATATCATGTATGCGACATGTTTATGCTCGCGTTATCAGGCAAAACCTAAGGTGATCATCTAATTGGGGTGAAAAGGATATTTCGTTATCTGAAGGGCACACCCACACTTGGGTTGTGGTATCCTCATGATGATGACTTTGAACTTACAGCGTATAGTGACTCGGATTACGGCGGCTGCAAGATGAACTACAAGTCTACATCAGCAGGGTGTTAGTTCTTTGGGAGAAGATTAGTAACTTGGCAGTGTAAGAAGCAGACCTCGGTTGCTTTGTCAACCTGTGAAGCCGAATACGTTGCTGCTGCAAGCTGCTGTTCCCAAATCATATGGATTCAACAGCAAATGCGGGATTACGGTTTGCATTTCACTTCCACTCCTATATTTGTTGATAACTCTGCTGCGATTGCAGTCACTAAGAACCCGATTCAACATCCTAAGACCAAACACATAGGAATCAAATATCACTTCATACATGACTGTTTTGAAAAGAATTTAATCGATGTGATAAAAATAAACACTGATTTTCAACGCGCTGACCTCTATACAAAGGCTTTTGACAAACCACATTTTCTATATCTGTTAGAGGTCAATGGCGTTAAAAAGAAAAGTGAGGTCATTCCTGAAGATGACCATGTATAGTCCGATGCGTCGCGTCTAGGTTCTTTTACTTTTTAAATTTTAGTGTTATTTAAGTTAATTCTCTTGTTTTTGTTTAATGTTAGTTCGTTAATTACACTTAATGTCTTTTTCTACTCATTAAAATCCTAAAACGCAATCCTTAGAGGTTTTAGTATTTTAGGGGGAGAATAAAAAAAACGAGGGAAAAGGAGAGGCAAGCCGATAATAAATAAGACCGTATGTGTGATACCGATTTATATGTGGAATATGATAGTACGCAGGTACAAACCATTTGGGACTTTAAAAAATCAAAATTGAAAAAGATGCAAAGTTCAAGTATAAGTCTGTGTAGTCTGAGCAATATAAAAGGAAATATGATAGTTAAGCTAGCTACTAGTAAGGTAACACAAAGAAAGTAGACCTAGAGGTTGCTAGACCACAGTTGATATGTCGGTAGATTCAACAATAGATGACTAGACCTTTTTGGTGATCTCAAGATTAAACTAAAATGTCTGACTAGCTGTGGGTAACACCTTATCCCTGGTTAACACAATCAACAAGATTCCAATAAGGAGTGACAAGCAAAATAAACGCCACAAAAGTGTGCGCAAGACCAAAGCGTGAGCAAAAGCACATGAAAAATGAAAATACAATCAAACTGATAACCTAGGTTGTTGGTGAGATTTGTGCTAAAAAGAAAAAAAATGCTCAAACAAGAAGATAGATTATGTGCCTCTCTGCTGTGCGGTGGCACTGATCTGAGGATAAGCATAACCTTATATTCTAGAACTCATTGTTGTTTGCCGCCTCTCTGCTGTGCGATGGCACTGACCTGAGGATTGGCTTCTCTTTGAAAATTCTATGAATAGCGCTTCTTGAACACTACCCTAAGACCGCTCAAAATCTCTTCCGAGGAATGTTGATTACCATATGAGTGTGGGATTCACAAATGCTTGTTGAAATAAACAAACCTTAAAACGATCACCAAACTGTGTTGAAAGTCTGTGTATGGATTTAAGAGGACAAGTATACTGAAAATCACTATGGCTACAATTCTTGAAAGTTTAAATCAATGTGGGGACCTAAGAGTACTAGTATGATTTCCTAAATTTGCTAAATGACTCCAGATGAAAAAAAAGGAAAGAGCATCAAAGTTGTTTTTAATAACTCGTCCTGAATGATTTGAATATCCTATATGATTCCAACTTGAATTGATCCATGTATGGTTTAAATGATTAAGGCTGCTCTCTCAGAATAATTATTCCTTAGAACTACATCTTAGGAATTAACTCTCACAAAAACATGTCTTAGTTTTGTTTTTAAGTTTTCAGTATATTTCTTTTATTTCGATACAAAGTTTGTCAAATTCTGTATGTTAGTATCGGACTATGTCATGGAAGTTGATAAGGGACTTTATCATCTAAAAGGTCATGTCTGAGGTGACCACAAGTGCTTTCAAACAACAATTGGGTCACATCTGAGGCGACAAATTGTTTAAAAGGATCACATCTGAGGTGATCAAAAGTTTTTCAAGTTAGAATGATCATGTCTGAGATGATCAAATGATCATAATGTTAATTCAACAGTTTAAAAGGGTTTAAATGTCAAATGGTCATAAAGTCAGAAAAATTTCAAAAGTATGACCCATTTGCACGACTGGACCATGAGTATGGACCAACCATATGAATGGATCATACTCATGCCTTTATAGCCGAATGGACATGAGTATGGACTAGGCAACAGAATGGCTGATACGAATGAGCCATTCGGCCACGTGAGAGGAGGCGAATGACCAAGTCGCATGACTCACTCTAGTCGCACGACTGAAGGTGACCGACTGTGCCAGTCGCACGACTGATACTCAGTTGCACGAACAACTTGTGCGACTGGGCTCAGTCGCACGACTGTAGGAAACCCTAGTATAAATAGTGGGGTAGTCGGTTGCAGTCATTCATCACCCCGAAATCTCCCTAAGTCGCATGACACGTCGTTACCCTGCCAAAATTTCATTTGAGCCTATTATACCACTAATTCTTGTGTACTGATGATTTCCACTGACTATACAGTATAATGCGGTTCAATCCAATCATATTTCATTCATTTGACTCCAAAATCGACAAGTTCGGTCCAAACAAGAACCAAGACTTGTTTGACTAAATAACCCAATTTATCCAAGCAAACAACTGAAATTAATGTTATTAGGTGTTAAGTATAATGATTGCGAGTCCAATGAACCAAAACACGACGTCTAATCATAAGAATTGGTCAAAACTTGAATTTGAATTGAACAGCAGTCTGTCATGCGAATGGACAGGCTGATGAACTTCAGTCGCACGACTGAGTAGTGCGAACAGCTAAGTCGCACGACTGAATCATGCATGTGAGTCCAGGCGCACGACTGATATACACGACTGAGTATACATACGGGTGAGCTCAGTTGCATGACCAGTCGTACATATGGAGTAATTCGCACGACTAGAACTAAGTCGCACTACTCATTCGCACCACTAGATCTCAGTCGCACAGTCTCATTCGCACGACAGATCAAAAGAGGAATACTTTCAAGTCCAAGTGATTCAAGATATTCTTAATCAACGGATACTAACGTTCTTTTTTTGTAACAGATGGCGAGTCGGTGGACCATGAGCACTAAGCACAATATCTGTGCTCATCTGGATCAGTCATCCAGACATGCTCCTGACTTTGCTGGAATCATCTCATTTCTTACGCGATCAAGGATCTCTCACGCAATCTCAACTCCATGTACACCGTACCGTTCTATTCAGCAGGCCTTCTGGGAAGGCGCTGTACTTGATAGAACCTCAGAGTCTCATCGAATCCATAGTTTGATATTTGGAGAGGCCATTGAGATCTCTGAGGATGATCTCAGGACAGTGCTGCAGCTTGGGGACGATGCTGAATGCCCCACACGACTACACCCCCTTACTGTCCGAGGCTGTTTCCTGCGGGCCAAGTACGCTGGGGACATCAATGCAGGGGTGCTCAACAAGAGCAACCTGTGCCCCCAGTTCAAGTACCTTGCACACGTTGGCTTAAGTGTATAGCGTCTCGGAAGGGAGGTTTTGATGAGCTATCCGATCAAATCCAGAACGCATATGCTGCATTGGTGCTGAACCATCCGTTTAGCTTCTCCAGGATGATCTTCACCTACTTGGTGGAGAACATTGAGGGGAAAGGGAAGGAGGGCTTCTGCATGTACCCTCTCTTTATGCAGATGATTATCGACCAGAAGCTCCTCTTCCTGCCGAAGGAGAAGGAGGACGCGGGGTACTCGAGGTGATGGACGATACCACCTGGGCAAGATGAAGGTCTACAGGGGAAGCAGGTAAAGCCCCCTATGAGGAGATTATTTGGGCATATGGCCCGGGAGGACTACGTGATGCTGGCTAGGCGTAAATGGTGTCACGTTGATAGTGACTCTGAAGAAGAGCAGCTATAACTCCATGATGATGACTCCGATGATGATAGCGGGGATGCTGGAGATGAAGGACCCACTCAACAAAGGGGCCCCACTGCTGATATTCCATCTCCAGCATCTGCCCCCACTAGAGATGGAGCGGATACTGCTGGGTTCCACCAGGATTTCATGCCTGGTGAGGAAGAGGAGGAGTCAGATGAGGAGCCACTGACTCGGACTGTGGGGGAAGTAAAGTCGTTCCCACAGAACGAGGGCTCCGGCGGTTGGTGAACGCCCAGGCGGATTGGGAGAGACTACTGATGATCCTACTTATACTCCTGATCTGCCAGGCCGCGCTCTAGGGGAGCATCCTCCTCGACTGGATCGAGGAAGAAGAGGATGGCTCAGCCCCATGGCTTGAAAAGGAAGAAATGCAGAATCACCTTTATCACCACCACAACCACCACCACAGCTACCACCATTCCACTACCACCACTACCACTACATCCACTACCACCACTACCACCATTCCACCCACCACTACCACAGCTCATACACCACTTCCACACCTACTCCACCAGATACACACTTCCCATCCACCACCACTACAACTCATCCACAACCATCCATATTGATACCAACCCCAATCTTCTCTACATCCACTACGACCACCACAGGCCATGGATTAGGACCTCTTCACAGGTCCTACCTGTTTTTGGATCCTCTTACCCATCTATCGGGTTGGAGGAGCAGTTGGCTAACCTTAACCGGTTAGTGCTGAAGCTGCTGGTGACGGATGAACAGCGAGCCTCTTAGCTTAATCAGCTGATGGAGCTTAATGCATCCCAAGCCCAAAGGATAGAGGCCCAGAGCCAAGAGATCACAGAGCTGAGAGAGATGCATACATCCTCAGTACAGAGGATACAAGATTTAGAGGCCCAGAACAAGAAGCTTGTGCTGAGACTGAAGGGATCCAAAGATGAGCCCCTAAAGATCCGAGAAGGAGATGGAGATGATGGTGATGACGATGACAGTGATAATGATGATGATGATGATTATGATGATCAAGGGATGACACTAATGCAGGTGATAATGTCGATCATGATGATGATGATGAAGAAGGAGATGCAGCTGCATCTACATCCGCTCAAGTCAAGAGAGGCGCACAAAGAAAAATCAAGACCAAGGAGCCCATCATCTTCTGCTGATCCTACTGACACACCAGCTATTCAAGACAAGAGTAATGCATAGCTGATTATGTTATTTAAATCATGTGTATCTGAATATTATATCAAATAAATGTAATTAATGTTTATGGTTATTATTGATGTTTACTGCTTTGATTATTGACTAATGATTGATGTGTTACATGTTTTAAATCAAGCAGATCCACATTTTCAAGGAGATGAATATGATGTTGCTCCCCTCCAACAGATCAAGACTCAACTCACAATGATTCTTGATCTACAGGGGATTGTCAGGAGATCGGTGAATTACACTCCTGAAGAAGGAGAAATAATTCATGATCTCACCAACGAGCAACTGGCTGAAATGTTCCGACTCAATCCTGATGAGATTGTGAAAGATGGTCCAACTGTGCAAAAGGAGAGTGACGATGAGCTTCAAGATGTTGATGAGATCGAGATTGAAGATGTCACTGCACAACACTATCCAGAGTACACTGACAATGAGGGAAATGTCATTCCAAATCTGGGAGAAACTCTTGTTAGTGACACTTTTGAGACTCTGGATAAAATGGAGCAAGAGTCAGAAAAGGATAAAGAGAAGGCCCAAGCCTCAGGCGCCGAAGTCAACATAAAAAAGGCTGAATGGGCAGCATGTTTTGAAGAAATCAGAGCCCAACGCAGCGCTACAACGTCAACTGTCTACACCAAACTGTATAAGGTCAAGAAACATCAAAAGGTGGCAGGCAGGATCATAGCGTGGGCACATTTTGCAGACCTCAACGTTTACACGGTTAAACGTGAGAAGGGAATTGAGTACTTCAGATTTCCACACGATCTGAAGACTCTTCCAGGTTTTGAGCTCAACCAGTTAGCAAAGTTAAACTTGCTATATGCTGACCCTCGTAAGATGTCAGGCTGGTTTGAAGCTGCTCTAAAGAGGGAGTACCACACCAGATGGGTCAACTTCAAACCTCAACTACCAACGAGGTACATCAGAAGATCTAAGGTTGATGCCATAACTGGCAAACCAAGAGTAGTGCTGAAGTGGAGTCCACCACGTACAATGTCAAAGATCCCACTACGTGAGATGCCACAGGACTTCACTCCATACTTCAAATGGTGGTACTACGATTGGAGAACGGGAGAGGCCGTGATAGTCTTGAACATGAATGGCACAATGGAAACCATAAGGGTGTTTGACCCGATGTGGCTCACCAACTTGTAAGCACAAGATGTTTATACTTTATACAAATGGCCACTGTTCTACGACCCAGAGGATATTGTACAAGCTTTACAGTTCCAGAAAGTGATAAGACTCTGTTTTGCTTTTGAGATAAACACAAGAGTCACCAAAGAAGCGAAGTACAAGAAGTTTAAGGAAATCATGAAAGATGTTAGACGATAGATAGATCTAGGTCCAAGGGGGAGTTTGTTGATACATATATGTACCTAGATCCTGATCTGAATGTAATATGTCTTACACTTATGTAATTATTGGGTACTTAATGAAATACAAAATGTTTGGTTGTGTCTATAATGTTTAATATTTCATTAATGAGTTGTTTAACGCATATTGACTGGATTATATAGGTTTGTGATTGTTTGAATTGTTATGCATAATGTTATAATATTGAATACATTCAAACTTGGTGAAGTGAAGTTCTCATACGTCCGACTGGACCATGCCCCCCAACAGTGGTTATGCGTCCGAATGGCCATGCGACTGAGTGTCCATGCGCCTAAATAGTTCATACACCTGAACAACTTCATGCGTCTGACTCAGTCGCACAACTGAACACTCAGTTGTGCGAATGGATCAACTGCATGGCTCAATCGCATGAATGAACCATGCTAATGGTTCAGTCGCCCGAATGAGCAACCCTAACCTATAAATACCATCTAATTCGTGGAAAAACGTAAGCATTCAATCCACTTCGACTCCAGATGTACCCTAGCCATCCAGAAGCCTCTAAGTTCATACTCCAAGTTCATAGAACGCTGTAGATCGATTTCTAATCGATTCTTGACGTTAGATTCAATACATTATTGTGTCTACGTGCGTTCTCACTGATTGGATCGCCAATCAAATAGGATTCTGCACTATTTGGTTTGGTTAACACATTAATCAGTTGGTGTTTGGTCAAGTAACAGATCCTAACAACACCCGAGGCAACAAAGGAGGTAAAGGCCGAGTCATCTTCTCAAAACAAAAAGCGTAAGTTCACCCCGACGCGCAACTACGTTGTGACCGCACCCAATGCTCCTAAAAAACAAATGGTGGTTGCAAATCAAGTCCCCGTGGCTAAAGCTTATGCTGGTCCATATCCCATGTGTAACACGTGCAAGTACCACCATGCGAGCAACATCCCATGCCGATTCTGCTCGTTGTGTGGGAAGTATAGTCATTTGGTGGCTACATGTCTTCGTGCACCAAACAACACTGCCATGCTTACCAACCGAACCTGCTATAACTGTGGCGAGCCTGGTCATATTTGTCCGCAATGTCCTTGCAATGCGGGAACTGTGCCACCGGCTCGTGGAAGGGCTTTCAACAAAAACGTCAACCAAGCACAAGCCAACAACGATGTGGTGAATGGTACGTCGTTGAACTTCTTTTGGTCCTTTCTTGTCTTGTAAAAATTCCTATCTATGTTCATCATACCAATAATAGGTTGTTACCAAACAGGTATGTATCTTGTAAATAGTCATTATGCTTCCGTATTGTTTGATTCGGGTGCCGATAGGAGTTTCATGTCCCTGGAATTCGAGCCTATACTTTCTAAACCGCGTGTTAATCTGGAAAGATCTTTCACGATCGAGGTCGCCGATGGAAAATCTATCGTTTTTGACGTCGTAATACGTGACTGCACCTTAAGCCTTAACGAACACGAGTTCTTCGTCGACCTTATTTCTATGCAGTTGGGAAGCTTTGATGTTATCATTGGTATGGATTGGTTAGCCAAGCATCGTGTAGAAATTCTATGCTTCGAGAAGTGTATCCGAATTCCTTTACCGACTGGTGATACTTTGAAGGTCTTTGGGGAGAAATCATTCCAAAGACTCAAACTCATGTCTAGCATCAAGGCCCGCAAGTGCTTAAGTAAAAACTACATGGCTTTCATGGCATGTGTAGTTAATACGAAAGCCAAGGGTTAGGAGTTAAAAGACATTCCTGTTGTACGGGACTTTCCCGAGGTTTTTCCCGAGGATCTTAAAGGGTTACCTCCCGTGCGAGAGGTTGAGTTCAAGATTTACTTAATCCCTGGTGCAAACCCTGTGGCTAAATCACCTTATCGTCTTGCACCATCTGAAATGCAAGAACTAGCTAGTCAACTGCAAGTTGACTGATAAGGGTTTCATTCGCCCTAGTTCATCACCGTGGGGTGCACCTATACTGTTTGTGAAGAAGAAGGATGGTTCATTTCGTATGTGCATCGATTACCGAGAACTCAACAAGCTTACTATCAAAAACCGATACCCTTTCCCTCGAATCGATGATCTCTTCGATCAACTTCAAGGAGCAACTCAATTCTCAAAGATCGATTTATGTTCTGGGTATCATCAACTACGTGTTCATGATGATGACATTCTAAAGACCGCCTTTCGTACTCGATATGGACACTACGAGTTCATGGTCATGCCTTTTGGCTTGACCAATGCACCTGCCGTGTTCATGGATCTCATGAATCGAGTATGTAAACTGTATTTGGATAAGTTCGTGATCGTGTTCATTGATGACATTCTTATTTATTCCAAGACAAAAATCGATCATGAGACGCACTTGCGACAAGTTCTTGGACTTTTGAAAAAGGAGCAATTATACGCCAAGCTTTCCAAGTGTGAATTTTGGTTGGAGGAGGTTCAATTCTTAGGGCATGTGGTGAATAGCCAAGGAATTCACGTTGATCCTGCTAAAATTGAAGCCGTGAAGAATTGGTGTGTTCCCACAACCCCAACCGAGGTTCGTTCTTTTCTGGGCTTAGCGGGATATTACCGTAGGTTCATAGAAAATTTCTCGAAGATTTCTAAACCATTAACGACGCAAACCCAAAAGAATCGACTTTTTGAATGGGGACCCGAGCAAGAAGAGGCTTTCGGGACATTAAAACGCAAGTTGTGTAACGCTCCTATTCTCACACTTCCTGATGGAAACGATGACTTTACCGTGTATTGCGATGCTTCTAATCAAGGTCTTGGTTGTGTTCTCATGCAACGAGGCAAAGTTATAGCATACGCGTCGAGGCAATTGAAGGTTCATGAAGTGAACTACACGGTTCATGATCTTGAACTTGGTGCTGTGGTTTTTGCATTGAAGATTTGGCGACACTATCTATATGGGACGCAATGTATAGTCTACACTGACCATAAGAGTCTCCAAAATATGTTCAACCAAAAGTATCTCAACATGAGACAAAGACGTTGGATTGAGTTTATTAGCGACCACGACTGCGACATTCGCTATCACCCTGGAAAGGCGAATGTTGTAGCCGACGCGCTGAGTCGCAAGGTCCACAACAAGACTGTCTCGCTCCAAGAAATTCGAGATCGAAGGCAATGGTTTGACACACTAGGAGAATTTGATACCGAGATTCATGTGGATGTCAACGAGGCTACTATCATGCTTCAAAACATAAGGATCGATAGTGACCTTGAGTTATGCATTCGCGAGGCTCAACAAGCAGCACTAACCGACGAAAGGAAAGATGAAGATTTTATGCCTAACGTTCGGTCACAACTGGAGATAAAACCGAATGGCATGTGGTAATTCTTGAATCGACTTTGGATACCGAATCGTGATAATCTTTGACATTTCATTATGAACGAAGCTCACCAAACCCGATATTCCATTCATCCTGGCCCCGATAAGATGTACATGGACATGCGTGGTCAATATTGGTGGCCTGGAATGAAGAAAGATATCGCGTCTTATGTTTCCAAGTGTCTCACGTGTGCAAGAGTCAAGGCCGAGCATCAACGACCAAGTGGTTTACTTGAGCAACGTGAAATCCCTATGTGGAAATGGGAACATATATCTATGGATTTCATAACCAAGTTACCTCGTACACCTCGTGGTCATGATAGCATATGGGTCATTGTTGACCGTTTGACCAAGACAACATATTTCATACCCATACGTGATACGTACAAGGTTTCAAGGCTGGCTCGAATCTACATTGATGAAATTATGAGTCGTCATGGCGTGCCTTTACACATTATTTCCGATCGAGATGCTCGTTTCACTTCACAATTTTGGTCTTCGATGCAAGAACTCTTGGGTACTCAATTGGATTTAAGTACGGCTTACCATCCTCAAACCGATGGTCAAACCAAACGAACAATCCAAACCCTCGAGGATCTGCTGCGTCTTTGTGTCCTCGACTTTGGTGGTGATCGGGATACGCATTTACCGCTCGCGGAATTTTCGTATAACAATAGTTATCACTCAAGTATCAAGATGGCACCATTCTAGACTTTGTATGGTCGTAAATGCCGATCACCGATCTGCTGGACCGACGTTGGTGAAAATTTCATCACTAGTCCTGAACTTATACAAGAAACGACCGATAAAGTCTCCACAATCCGCAAGAACCTTGAAGTGGCAAGAAGTCGAGAAAAGAGTTACGCCGATAAATGACGTAAGCCATTGGAGTTCCAAGTTGGCGACATGGTTCTTCTTAAGGTGTCACCGTGGAAAGGTGTTGTTCGCTTTGGAAAGAAGGGTAAACTAGCTCCAAGATTTGTAGGACCTTTCAAAATCCTGAAAAGGGTTGGGAAGGTGGCTTATAAACTGGAACTACCTTCTGCACTTAGTGGAGTTCATCCTGTATTCCATGTCTCAAATTTGAGAAAGTGTTTGGCCGACGAGAGTCTGCATGTCCCACTGGAAGACATCCAGATCGACGAGTCATTGCACTTTGTGGAGAAACCTGTTGAAATTATGGATTGCATCATGAAGAAAACTAGAACCACAACTACTCCAATTGTCAAGGTTCGTTGGGAGAACACGTGTGGAGCTGAGTTCACTTGGGAGCGTGAGGATCATATGAAGGAGAGATACCCGCATTTGTTCGCCTAGTTCATTCTTAATTTCGGGATGAAATTCTTTTAAGTAGGGGAGACTGTAACATCTTGTAATTTTGGGTTAATTTAAAGTTAACTTTGTTAATTCTTGTAAGGACCATTGTTGCTTAATATGAAACTTATGGGTTACCTTTGCATATGGCTTTAATTTGTCTTCAACTTGAAAGCTTATAATGATACTTATTATATAATAATAATAATAATAATAATAATAATATTAGCAATAATAATAATACCATAATAATAATAATAATAATAGAAATAATAACTAATAAATGTTAAGTAAGTAATAAGTTGTAATGGAATTAAAACTTAAAGATAATTAAGTTAAGGAGGGTAATTTGTTAATTTTGAAAACTTTAAATGAAGGTTTTAGCATGGAATAATAACATTTTGAAGTTGAGGGACCATTTGTGTATACCAAAAACCAACCCCCATCCCTTTTCTCTCTCCCTGCTAATCCGGTCGCCGACCGGCCAGCCCGGCGCGGCTCCGGCGACTCCCGAAAACCACTAACCCAACTGATTTTTGATCCGAAACTAATCCTAAACATTTCCAGAAGGTGGTTCGAACCGGTATGCATCATCTAACCACATTTAAACATCGGCTACTAATCCCAATCGAATGGGTAATCGAAGCTTTTAATCATAGAGACGTTCGAGCCTTAAAAATCAATTATAATGCAATTAACTCCACCCGATCAAACGTTTATCTATCTCTAATCTGTTCAACTCTCAATTGTTACCTGAATCAAACACAAAACACTCCATGCGATTTCTCTAAGCCGCAACCTGCAGCACTATCAACTTACACCTTCCGATAAAACTAAGCCGGAATTGATAAAAGGTTTTAGTTCTAGTCAACCATACGAAACTACCCACAAAGTTAATTTGATTTCCATAAGCATTTGCACACGAATTGAGTCCAAACTTCGTCGTGGCTTGTTCTTCATCATACTTTACGTTGCAAGCTTCGATACCGGGTAATTTCATACACACACATACTCGAAATCATGTGGGGAACAAAAGCTCCATGATTATTGTTGCAATCCGAATCAAATTAAACTTCAATTTGATCATGGATGATTCTAGGGTTTATGTGATTTGGGGATTTGCTTAAGGTTCATTTTTAAGAATTAGAAACTGTTTCATGTCGCGGCATCTGCCTTTGGTTCACCGGTTCCCCACTCACATTCTATACTAGAGGTCCCGGGTTTGAACCCGGCGACCACCAATATATTTTTTTAGGCTTTTTCAGCATTTAAAAATATATATAAAATTTTCTGAAAATTATAGAAAATAGTTTTGTAAACTTTGCTTCTTTTTAAAGCTATCCCATTATTTTTTTATAAATTTATCACCATAAAAACCTTAACAATTTTCTTATAAAATAATATTAACAAATATTTTTCCTAGTTTAATCATGTAAAAATAGACTTTATATAATATTTTCTTTTAAATCATTTAATTATTATTTGGACACTAAACATTTTATATTTATGGTTTAATCATGATTACTATAGAAATTATATATTTTATAAGTTAAATTCACAAAATTGTTATAAAGGATTTAATTCCTATAAAATTTCATACATGATATTGTTCTTGGACTAAAATATATATAAGATCTTACTAACTAACGTTATCTATATATTAAAACCCCCAAATTGCCATCGAAACCCTAGATCATGTTAAATCATTAATCTAAATCTTGTAAATATATTCACACTTAGGTACCTTGTGAATAACTTCGTTGGAATTATTGCTTATTATTCTTATTAATCGTCATTTATATACATTTGATCAAGTGAGTATTCTATACCCCTTTTTTCATATTTTCACACTTTGGGGTGAAACGTGTTACCTTATAAACATTGCACTTGTAAACACGTTTGATGCTTGTAAACCTATGGCAATTCACTTGTATGTTATGGTTAGTTGATCTTTATAGCTACCATGTAATGTTGAATACATGTATAATTATTAACTATTGCTAGCCTGGCGACGTCATAGATCTATGGGCCTGACAAGCCTGCTTGGTTGATCCAAGTACACTTAGCTAATCGTATATGCTTGTAAACGTTTGAGACTTGTAAAACTTTGTCAAGGGGTGATTGTGCATTCTATCTTACATCCCTAGTTACTTTGCTCTCTAACTTATAACATGAATTGCCATCTTTTATATATCTATGTATTACAAACTATGGAAATCTCACTAACATTATTGTTGATATTTTTTTTTATCATGTTTCAGGAAATACTCAAGCTTGATTTCTACTCTTTGACGCTTACACATCTAGGAATGGAACTAGATAAATAAATGAAATAAAATGACTTGTTACATCTTATGTTATGCCTTTTAATTTCTTTGAGACTTATGGTTGTAATGGTAGAATTGGAATTCATGATTAATATATATTTGGGATTATTAATAGCTTATGTGGCTGTGAACGATCTTAACTCTCACTCCTCGACATTTTTGCCGTCAAGGTTGGGGTGTGACATTGGGTGCTTTTACTTTCCAGGGAATCTAAATAAGAAGCATGGGTGGTCAAAACCTTGGTAGAACATAGCTATGGTCTAGATCCATGGTGACTACAACTCTCAGTATGGTATGCTTAGAGATTATTTGGATGAATTGATGAACACAAATCCTGGTACAACAGTGAAATTGGAGGTTGAGCCATCAATAGACCCAACAAGTGAACACAGAAGATTCAAGAGAGTGTATGTCTGTTTAGGTTCCTTAAAACAAGGATTCAAAGCAATTGGGAGAGATCTATTAGGCCTTGATGGGGCCTTCATGAAAGGTCCCTTTTCAGGCCAGGTTCTTACTGCAGTGGGTATTGACATAAATAATGGTATTTATCCACTTTCTTATGCCATAGTGGAAGCTGAAACTTTTAACTCTTGGACATGGTTTCTATAATGCCTTGGTGATGACTTGGACTTGGAAAGGAACTCAAACTTTACATTCATAAGTGATAGGAAAAAGATATTCATACGGAATTTATTTTTTTTACATTTACAGCTAATAATTTCAAATCAATTTTTTATAACTCACATATGTGTTTTATGTTCAAAACAAGGCATTATACTTGCATTGGCTAAGGTATTCTCATGTGCTAAACATAGATACTGTCTCAGACATATAAATGAAAATATGAGACAAACTTTTAAAGGAAAAGTGTACAAGGATTTTCTATGGAAAATTGCTATAGCTACAACAATTGTTAGATTTGAAAAGGAAATGGATGAGTTGAAGAAGTTCAATAATGATGCACATGTGTGGTTATCTAAAATACCACCCAAACACTGAGCAATATCACACTTCTCAGGTAATTATAGAGTACCTCAGGCTTACATTAGTTAATCATTACATATGGTTGTCTAAGATAGTTGTTTCATTATAGGCAGGTCAATCTCTGATGTCATGCTTAATAACATGTGTGAAGTTATGAATTCCAAGATTATAGATAGTAGGGACAAACCCATAATCACTATAAGAATAAGCACATAAGACATATAATCACATAATCAAGTATAAACACATAAGGAACATAAAATCCTATCTAAGCATATAAAATACAAGAGAGGACTCATGTGTAATGGTACTTAGTTATAGTCTAGGTCATTTCATTTCTAATAACCTAATTCCCTTAACCATGGCTCTGATACCAATCTGTCACACCCCGACCGACGGCGGAATCATCGAGGGGGACGAATGTGGAACGATTGTTCATAGCACATGGAACTAAATAAGTTGTAATAATATTAAATATCATTTTTATTGAGCATTACAAGACAATTAAATAGATACAACACAAACAAGAGATACACAACAACATAAGACTTTCAATTAACTAAGTCCAAGTCCTATATGAGCACGAACATATCTTCAAGTATCAAACCTGAAACATGTTAAAAATAAAAGGTCAACTTTGAAAGTTGGTGAGATTTCTATAGTTTTCAATACATAAGTATAGAAAAGATGGCAATTCATGTCATAGATTAGTGAACAAAGTAACTAGGGATGTAAGACATATGCACAATCAAACCTTGACATTTACAAGTTTCCACGTCAATACATGGTAATAACAAAGATCAACTAACCACAACATATAAGTGAATTGCCAAGAGTTTACAAGAATCAAACGAATTTACAAGTGCAATGATTATAAAGTAACATGTTTTACCCCAAAGTGTGAAAATATGAAAAGGGAGTATAGAAATACTCACATGGAAAACTCACAAGTATAGTGATGGTTGTAGAGTACATAAGAAAACTTGAATGTCAAGAGTCAAAGGTGATGTCCTAAATGATAAATTGAATAATAACTTGATGTTTGAATTCATTACAAGAAATTAGGATGTTTAGAGAATGCTAAAAAACGAAAGGTAGATTGAAAAAAGATTATTGCATCAATTTTAGATTTTGGACAGAATATTTGGTATGTGTTTGAACAGGTTTTAAAAATAGAAAACGGTTTCATAAAATTATACAAATTTATACTTGATTCGTTCAAAGTCTCCTGGACAACTTTCATTCAGAAACAATTTTATGAAAAGATCTTTAAATAGGTCAAACAAGCAGCACAAGACAGAAGGTGCTGAAATGCGCACTTATCTTGTGAAGATTATTGTTGAGTCGTCCGATTGAGTTTGAAGATGTATAAACTGTCTTTGAAAAGGTAATTCAAATAACTTAAAATTGGAGTCTGATTTTACACAAATTAATTTTTTTATGATCAAGTTACGGTCGTTTAAAATAAGATTATATTATGCCAGAATTGTAATAAGGGACTTATGTGCACTTTTAAAATCGTTAAAGCATGAAACGGGTTAGAACATTTTATTATGTTAATATATGGTATATTAGTATTCATTTGAGTTATAAAAATATTCTAAGACTTCGACATAGCCATCACTTATGGAAATAATCTTGTGGAATAACCGAATGCGGCGGCATAGCCGTCCATATGCAAACGAGATTCTTTGTTTATGTTAGTGTGTTGTTAGCTTAATTTAGGAATGTTAGTGATTGTTATAAGGTTAGTGATTATTAAAATATTAATGATTAAATGATAATGATTAAAATAAAAAAGATATTTGGTAGAAGAAAGAATAACAATAAGAATATAAAATCATGAGAACAATTAGATGTTAGGATGATTGAAATATATAATATAAAAGCAATAAAAGATTACCTTAGTATTAAGAATTCATGAATTTCTTGTAAAATAAAATTCTTCAAATTGATCGTAACCATAGATGAAAGAAAGATATGAGAGTGAGATTTTTAGAGAATGAGAAAATGAAAAGTGAGGCATAAGGCGTGCTTTTATAATTGAGGTTAGGAGTAGGTTATGAATGATGTTAATGATGAGTTATAAGTCTTTTAAAAGAGGGTTATGATTTTAAAATAAATATAAGATTAAATAAAAAATAAATAAAAGAATAATTACAATTTAAACTTTTAATTTATTAAAACCTTAATTTTAATTTAATCAACTTATTTTCTTATAAAATCTTTATAACTTTTATAAGACTTGTAACTTTATAAGTTTATTAAAATTCATTTTATAACTTTATAAGTTTTAATAAGTCTTTTCCATTGAGTTATTTATTGTAAAATGATAAATAAAGATTTATATTTTTATGAAAAAGATTTATTTATAAAATGAATTAATTATTATTCTTTGTTTAAATGATAAAATGAATAAAATTTTTTTCAATATTGCTTAAATTGTACATTTAACGTGTTTGATTCAATAAAACAAATAATAAAAATTTTAAATATTAAAATTTCCATCGTATGAAAGTTTAAAGTGAGTTCGGGTTTGGCTTCATAATTTTGAAATTCGACGGATGTTACAGTCTTCCCTACTTTAAGAAATTTCATCCCGAAATTTAATCTCGAGAAGACTAATTTCGAGGATATGAGGAGACTTGGATTTCATTTCACGTTCGCGAGTGAACTCTTGGGAGCGCTTAAATTCAATAAGTTTAATTATGACGTTTTGCTATGCTTAAGTTTGTTAAATTTCATAATTCATGATTTCATGTGTTTCTTGACAAAAGGGTGCAAGATTATTAATTTAGAATTTCAATTGATAGGTTTTACATGTCAAGCGGTTCAAGACGATTAGGAAGGTTTTGACACAACACCAAGTTTTAGATCAACACGAGACTCAGCTTAACGAGCATGAGAAATATATTCAGGACACTTGTGGATGGGATATGAATTCATAGGAGCTTCTCAAGCAAATAACTTTAACAGGGTTCTAGATGATCGATTCTTGTTTACTTATGTCATTGAGGTTTCAAAGTTGCATTAGTTAAATTTGATACGTGAATCGTGTTTGTTAAGATTAATGGTTTAGTTCAGAATAAAAGTAACATTGAGATGAGGTTGCAGAATAAGTGCGGTTTGGAAGGGAAGACATTCAAAAAAGATTATTAGGGGTCGTTAAGAGAATCGGGTAGTGAGTTTTAAGATCCAAAAGATAAGATCAATGATAAAACGATTTAAAGTAACAAGATGTTTCGGGTGTAACGTTCGGTTTACAAACCAAAGCATTACTTTGACTTATCAAAGTATTAGGTCAACTACAACCTTAAAGAAGACATGCATACCTATAAGAGGACACTCACCCAAGGGTTCTCAGGTAAGGTAAACGGATCCATCGGTTGATTTGGATTTATATGAATACCTTGCCTAGACAGAACACCTCGAGATACAGGCATCACGCTCTTCCAGCATTACATGTTTCAAGTTATAGGATATAGACTTTGACGAGACTTGAAAACCACAAATAATGAATCAAAACTCATTTTGAAAACCATTTGATTTAGGAACCTAATGCCTTAGAATATGATTTAAGGTTCGTGTGTGCATTTATAAGATTCAATGTATAAGAATAAACACATTAGGTATATAATCACATAATCAAGTATAAACATATAAGGCACATAAAATCCTATCTAAGCATATAAAATACATGAGAGGACTCATGTGTAATGGTACTTAGTTATAGTCTAGGTCATTTCATTTCTAATAACCTAATTCCCTTAACCATGGCTCTGATACCAATCTGTCACACCCCGACCGACGGCGGAATCATCGAGGGGGACGAATGTGGAACGATTGTTCATAGCACATGGAACTAAATAAGTTGTAATAATATTAAATATCATTTTTATTGAGCATTACAAGACAATTAAATAGATACAACACAAACAAGATATACACAACATAAGACTTTCAATTAACTAATTCCAAGTCCTATATGAGCACGAACAGATCTTCAAGTATCAAACCTGAAACATGTTAAAAATAAAGGGTCAACTTTGAAAGTTGGTGAGATTTCCATAGTTTTCAATACACAAGTATAGAAAAGATGACAATTCATGTCATAGATTAGTGAACAAAGTAACTATGGATGTAAGACAGATGCACAATCAAACCTTGACAGTTTACAAGTTTCCACGTTAATACATGGTAATTACAAAGATCAACTAACCACAACATATAAGTGAATTGTCAAGAGTTTAAAAGAATCAAACGAATTTACAAGTTCAATGATTATAAAGTAACATGTTTCACCCTCAAGTGTGAAAATATGAAAAGGGGGTATAGAAATACTCACATGGAAAACTCACAAGTATAGTGATGGTTGTAGAGTACATAAGAAAACTTGAATGTCAAGAGTTAAAGGTGATGTCCTAAATGATAAGTTGAAAAATAACTCGAGGTTTGAATTCATTACAAGAAATTAGGATGTTTAGAGAATGCTAAAAAATGAAAGGTAGATTGAAAAAAGATTATTGCATCAATTTTAGATTTTGGACAGAATGTTTGGTATGTGTTTGAACAGGTTTTAAAAATAGAATACTTGATTCGTTCAAAATCTCCCGGACAACTTTCATTCAGAAACGGTTTTATGAAAAGATCTTTAAATAGGTCAAACAAGCTGAACAAGACAGGAGGTGCTGAAATGCGCACTTATCTTGTGAAGGCTATTGTTGAGTCGTCTGATTGAGTTTGAAGACGTATAAACTGTCGTTGAAAGGTAATTCAAAGAGCTTAAAATTGGAGTCTGAGTTTTCTCAAATTTATTTTGTTATGATCAAGTTTTGGTCGGTTAATGTAAGATTATATTCTGCCAGAATTGTAATAAGGCACTTATGTGCACTTTTAAAATCGTTATAGCATGAAACGGGTTAGAACATTTTATTATGTCAATATATGGTATATTAGTCTTCATTTGAGTTATAAAAATATTCTAAGACTTCAGCATAGCCATCACTTATGAAAATAATCTTGTGGAATAACCGAATACGGCGGCATAACCGTCCATATGCAAACGGGATTCTTTGTTTATGTTAGTGTGTTGTTAGCTTAATTTAGGAATGTTAGTGATTGTTATAAGGTTAGTGATTATTAAAAATTTAATAATCAAATGATAATGATTAAAATAAAAAGAGATTTGGTAGAAGAAAGAATAATAGTAAGAACAAAAAATCATAAGAACAATTGGATGTTAGGATTATTGAGATATATAATATAAAAGCAATAAAAGATTACCTTAGTATTTAGAACTCTTGAATTTCTTGTAAAATAAAATTCTTCAAATTGATCATAACCAATAGATGAAAGAAAGATATGAGAGTGAGATTTTTAGAGAATGAGCAAATGAAAAGTGAGGCATAAGGTTTGCTTTTATAGTTTAGGTTAGGAGTAGGTTATGAATGATGTTAATGATGAGTTATAAGTCTTTTAAAAGGGGGTTATGATTTTGAAATAAATATAAGATTAGATAAAAAAATAGATAAAAGATTAATTACAATTTAAACTTTTAATTTATTAAAACCTTAATTTTTATATTTTATAACTTTATAAGTTTTAATAAGTCTTTTCTATTTAGTTATTTATTATAAAATGATAAATAAAGATTTATATTTTTATGAAAAAGATTTATTTATAATATAAATAAATTATTATTCTTTGTTTAAATGATAAAATGAATAAAACAATTTTCAATATTGTTAATTGCACATTTAACGCGTTTGATTCAATAAAACAAACATAAAAATTTTAAATATTAAAATTTCCATCGTATGAAAGTTTAAAATGAGTTCGGGTTTGGTTTTATAATTTTGAAATTCGACGGATGTTACAATAAGGGAGTATTTGATGAGAAGAATAGTGAATGTCCTTAGGTTATCGATAGAAGTGAGGGTTTATTAACACCATATGCCATTAAACTATTTGAGTCAACTAAGAAGGATGCTACCAGGTTGGTAGGTCATTATAAAAGTATGAATGCTTTTAAAGTGAAAATCATATGGTACTAATATATTCTATCCAAACATTATTAATAGGTATACTATGATTTGGAATGGGGAAGAACACTATCAAGTATGTGGGCCATTTGGAGATCAATGTGTGGTAAACATGAGTCAGAGAAGATGTGCATGTAGAAGATGGGAACTCACTGGCATACCATGCAAACATGCAATGGCAGCCATGTGGAATAAAGTAGCTAATGTACAATCAGTTGGCTTACCTGAAAGCTTTTTGAATCCTATTTACAGGATTGAAAGGTGGAAAGAAGTTTATAAGTTTAAAATCTATCCAATTAATGGTAAATCAATGTGGCCAAAATCCCAAGTGCCAACAATTATCATACCACCTATTTATCATAAGCCTGTTGGGAGGCTAAGAAAGGCAAGGAATAGATCAACAGTGGAGTTAGAGGATGTGACACAAGGTGGGAAGTTGTCAAGGAAAGCAACATCAGTGACCTGTGGCAAGTGTAAACAGACAGGCCACAATAGCAGGACTTGCAGAGGATAAAGCTAGTTTTGTGTAACTAGTCTTTTGGCGGTTTATGTTTTATTTAATGAATGGTATATGGTTTATGTAATGAACAAACTTTATGGTGTATTTTGATAACTGTGGTGGTGTCTGTTTTATGTGTATATTGAAGAGTTGATTGTATGGTTCTAATGCAATATGATGGTTTGCAGGAACGGTAAAGGGGGTTCACTTACAACACAATAACACAAAGAGGAGATTAACTAAACTTAAACAAACAGTAAACTGGATTAACCACAATAAGACACTAAGAACACAAGTAATGTAAGAGACAGAACACAAGAGCACAAGTATGTAGTTTTCAAGATTGCAGTATATTGCTTTCTCAATGTTCTATTACAAGGTTACAAAGCATGAAGGAAAGAAACAAGAACATGAGATACTTATACTACATCCTACAGCCGGCCATACTATGAAAGCCATCTGGATACAATTGACTAGACTCAAAACAAAATCAATTGTAGAGTCAAAAAGGCAGATTGTCTTTTTGACTTTGTGACTATGATATGCCATAACTCACATCCTTATCTATTAAAAAAAGGATAAAGTACATGAAGTAGAAAGTTGCAGACTCAAGACCTCAATGTACAGTTACCAAAAGCATGGACCTTTTCACCAACTTATGTAAGTTGGTGACTTTACAGAGATGCAGCGAAAATGTGTCCAGCTTTATGGAATAGTACATCAGATAAAGCATGTTACTAAAAGTCTTCGGAAGAAATCTGTCTTCAAGAGTTGAGGCTTCAGAAGACTTTGTCTCTGAAGCTTCGCAAGACTTCATCTTTGGCTTCGAAAGATGAAGCTTTATGAGATTCAGCAGGAGCTCCAGGTTGTGATGTATCTGGTTGTTCAAACTTAACCTCCATTTCAGATGGGGCTTGACTTCGAGGGGAATGTAAGTCAACCAGCTCTCCACTCTTGATCTTCTGCTTGATCACCCTGATATGATCATCCATAGTGGATAGAGACATGGGGCCAAGTCTTCTTCTGGGGAATCCATACAGCTTCAAGAAGCTCATCATCCTCTGCCTATAAGTAGATTTCTTCATGCTTTTATGGATAATGGCTCTTGACTTAGCAGCTTCTTCTTTTAGCTTTCTTTTGGTTGTCTTTCTCTCCTTGACTATCTCAAGTTCAAGTTGTTTAAGATAATCAAATTCAATATAGTCAAAGGATAAGTGAAGAAGTGCTTCTGCCTGATAGAGGCCTGTGGCACTCAGGTAGTTGATCATCTTGATCCTTTCTTCTTCTTTATCTACCTGAGGTTCTTGTTGAACCACATCCTCTTGTGCATGACTTTCTTGAACTGGAGAGAGGGTAGGCACATGCTTGTACAATCTTTTCTTTCTTCTTTTTTCTTTGATTTGTACTAGAAGCTTTGCATCTTCTGCATCCTTCTTCTCCCTTGACCTTTCCAGGTCAACCAGTTCATTTAACTCTTCCAAGGGGAGAGAGATGACACTATCTATGCCATAGTTCCTTGTCTGCAAACAGTTTATCTTGACTGTCCTTAACTCATCATTCTGAGTATCTGGTCTGGGGGCAGCCCTGATTGCAGTCTCCATGAGTCTAAAAGAGGAACATTCTCCCCTCAGCTTCCTTTTTCCTCTCTCTCTTCTCCTCCTCAATCTCCTTAGATGTCATCTTTCTTTTCCCTTTGTCACTCATAGACCTTTGTGACTCAGGGTGGAGAGAGCTTTGGCCTTTATTGCAGCTTATAAGCTCTGGCCATAGAGAGGTTAAGAAGCACCTTCACCAGCAGGTGTCTCAAAAAGGGAATCGATCTCTGTAGCAGTTGTTGGTGATAAGACTGGGCTCTCAGGTTCTGTCACTGGGCCTTCAGTCAAGGTTTCCCCTATGAAGCTAATCTTAGGGTCTGCCTCAACATCCAGTTAACCAATGATATTGCTTGATTGCCATAGTCTTCTTCTTAGGCTGAACTCTATAGTGATCCTGTCTTGGATTCTTTGTGCCAACTTGTCAGCTTGTCTTGATTGGCTTAGATTGACAAGTGCCATGTTGAATAAATCCAAACCTTTATAGAAGTTCAAGGTCTGAAAGTTGAAAATCTCCTGCTGCCCTTGAACTCTTATAATGATTAGGGCTTTCCTGTTGCTGTCATACCTCCACCCAATGATGTGATTGGAAGATGGTGGAGATGACATAGCCCTTGGTATCCCATCCTCAAATGGACTCTATATGAAGGAGTCTGTGTAATCCACATCAATACGAATTTGAGGAGGTTGCTGAGAATGGACAATTGCAAGTGAGGATGGTGAGTCATCAGTGTCCATTCTCTCTGAAAACCCAGCATCTGTAGCTGTAATGACTTTCTCCCCCTTTTTGGTAGCATCACCCACTTGCATAGGTGAGCCAGGAGTTAGGTCAATCACATCCACAGGTTCTTGTGTTCCTAGTTGAGCTCTTCTTAAAGGTCTCCCAGCTAGTTTTTCCTTAAGATATGAAATCTTAAGTTGCTGATCATTGACCCTGTTGTGCAAGGTAGTCACTTGAGATTCAAGGTGACTAACCTTAGAGACTAAATAGGTGCATGTTTTAGACAATTTGTGCACCTTTAGTCTTAAATTCCCCTCATCTTCATCAGAAGAATCATTAGGGGATGAGATGATTGGACCAAAGTCCTCAGTTTCACCACCAGCTTCAGGTTCTTGGCTACTGGATTTCCTCTGCTCATTGGCAGTCTCAGTTGAGTTGACAGTGGGCTGAGTTGCCATGGTTGAGGTCTTAATGATGTAATCCTTTCAAAAGTGAGAGCCTCTTCCATATGGACATCCTGAACAGGTTCAGGAGTGTCCACCTCAGTAGTAGGTGACTGATGGGGGCTAGAAATAGGAGCCTCGGAAGCACTCATCTCTCTTTGAGTAGGGGAAAAGAAGAGAGAATCATGGTACTCACTGAAATCTAAATCTTCATCAATGTAGAAGTCAAGGTTGGGGATTGGTTGGTTGAGATCTAAAGGCTGGGGATGGTAACTGTCCCCTAAAGGTTGATCACTTGAGTGTTGAGACTCAGAGTGATGGATTAAGGTAGTTTGGCTTATGAGCTCATCTGGCTGAGCATGAGTAACCTCAGCACTGATCTTGAAGAGATGGGAGTGGTCTGCTCCTCAGGAGAAGTGGGAGCTCTAGTTTCCACTTCCTTCTGTATAGGTGAGTGTATGGGGGCCTCCACAGACTGAATAGTCTAAACAGGGGTTCGTTTGGATTTTCTTTGGTAGGTGATGGTGATTTGTGGCTGTGTAGGTGGTTGGGATGTAGCAAGTGTGGGTTCAACACTAGCTGGTGCTGCTAGGTTGTCACCTTGAGCAATGAGCTCTAACAATTTTTAGGACCAGGGCTGTTTCTACCCCAGAGAAGCCAATAATGGGCTTTCTCAGTATTTTAAAGATGTCGGGCTTCATCTGTCCCAGTCTAAGAGTATTACCTATTCCCCTTAACTGTGAGCCCAATTCACAGTTAAGAATGTACTGAACATATCTAGGGAACATGTAATATTCTAAGGAATCTAAGTTGCAAGTAAGTTAGAATAAACAAATTGAGAATACCTGAACTTGATCCCCGGAATTATTCCATGGATAATAAAGGAGAGATCCTCAGGAATCTGGTCCCATCCACCATGCTTGTTTGATAAGCTGTGGATAACCACATGGAGCAGGAATCTCCACTGGGATGAGACCTTCCCTTTCCTGAAGGTCTTGACAGAGTAATCTCCCTCATACCCCATCTGCTCAAAAGAATGATTGACAGCTTCCTTTGGGAAGAACACCTCACCTTCTTCATCATCTAGCTGAAGATGCATATTGATGATGACCTGAGTGATGAAGACTATTCTCCCCTGCACTGTGGCAGACAGTGCCTTCTCCCCATCCATTACGACCTCTTGGAAGGTCTTCCAGAATTCAAGTAGATGATCCTCATAAAGTGGAGGATCAATGGTTAGGGATGTGAAGTAGTTAGACAAAGCTAAGAAGCGACAAACCTCTGAGAAATGAGGATCTTTCTCAGAGCTTGACAAAGCAACCTGATTGTGTTGTCTGTGGAGCTGCATGGTAAAGTTCAGGTCATTTCTGTGAGTGGGGTGGCCATTGTGAGGTAGCTTAAGGATAAAGAAAGAAAGAATAAAGAAATTTCAGAGAGAAATTTAGGGTTTTAAGTTTGGAGGAAGAAGCAGATGATAGAAAGAGGGGGAAACCGTTGGGTTTATATGTGAACAGGATTTTAGATAAAGTTTAATAAAAAAGGATAACCTTTGAAATCCAGATGTCGGTCCCACCTCTGAAAAAGTAGTTTACTTTTACTCAAAAAGTAGTTTTCTTGAAGTCAAAAAGCTTCCGAAGGTAAATTATCTTCGAAATTTTTAATGAAAAAGCTTCCGAAGCTAAAATGACTTCGGAAGAATTTCCTGAGAGTTTTAAAATTTTGCTTCGGAAGAGAAATTAAAACTTGAAAGCTTTGGACACAAAAGAAACAAAGCTTCTGAGAGTTAATTTTGCTTCGGAAGAAAAAGGTCCTTGAAAACATATGTGTCTTAGACAACCATTTAAGCTTCGGAAGATATTTCAGAAATCTCTTTTGAAGGTAAAATTTATTAGACAGTTATTTGTTTTGAAGGCATGATTTTCTTCCAAATTAAAAACATAACTTCCGAAGGATCAAAATTTTTCAAAAATCTAAGGAAAGTCTTCAAAAAGATTTTCATCCAAAGAAAACAAGAGCTTATGAAAGTGATGAACTAGACAACTTAAAACACACAGATTTTAAGAAATAATAAGAATTAGTTTTAAGAAAAACCTACTCAAAGTTGATTATCCCAATAGCTGATATTAGATATTTAAATCTCTGTTCATCAAAAGCCTTTATAAACAGATCAGCATATTGTTCATCTGTGTGAACTTTGACTAGTTTAATTAATCCTTTTTCATAATTATCTCTTATTAAATGATACCTAATATTGATGTATTTGGTCCTTGAGTGCTACACAGGGTTCTCTATGATTGAGATAGCACTATTGTTGTCTATGTGAATGGGAGTCTCCTTGAAGTTGAACCCATAGTCTAGCATCTGATTTTGAATCCAAAGCACTTGAGCATAGCAGCTTGCAACAGCAATGTATTCAGCTTCAGTAGTTGATGCAGAGACACATGATTGTTTCTTGCATTACCATGAGACAACCCTTCCACCAAGAAACTGACATCCCCCAGATGTAGACTTTGCGGTCATGTTGCAACCACCATAATCACTATCTGTGTAAGCATACAGATTGAAGTTAGAATTCTTAGGATACCACAGACCAAGTGTTGAAGCACCTTTGAGGTATGTTAGAATCCTCTTGACAGTGATAAGGTGAGACATCTTACGGTTAGCTTGATATCTTGCACAAATACATGTAACAAACATGATATCAGGCCTGCTAGCTGTAAGATACATAAAAGACCCAATCATAGCCCTATATAAGTGTTCATCTACACACTCCCCCTCAAGATCAGGTCCAATGGAGTGGTTTCTAGCTATGGTTGTCTTAGCAATCTTACAATCACTCATGTTGAACCTCTTGAGTATGTCTTGAACATACTTTGACTGACTAATGAATATGCCATCTTCAACTTGCTTCACTTGAATTCCCAGACAGAAGTTGAGTTCCCCCATGGCACTCTTTCAAATCTGTCCTTCATCAGCTTCTCAAGTTCTTTGCAGAGCTTTGGATTAGTTGAACCAAAGATGATGTCATCCACATATACTTGAACTAGAAATATGTCATTTTCCTATCCTTTGATGAAGAGAGTTCCATTTATAGTACCTCTCCTGTATCCACGTTTGCAAAGAAACTCAGATAGTGTCTCATACCACTTCTTGGGTGCCTGATGCAGCCTATAAAGAGCTTTGTCAAGCTTGTAGACATAATCAGGATGATCAGGATCTACAAAACCAGGTGGCTATTTGATATACACCTTTTCATCAATCACTCCATAAGGAAAAGCACACTTCACATCAAGTTGAAAGACCTTGAAGTTCTTGGATGCAGCAAATGCCAGGAATATCCTAACAGCTTCCAGTCTTGCTACAGGAGCAAAGACATCAGTGTAGTCAGTCCCTTCTTCTTGTGTGTACCCTTGAACAACTAGCCTAGCTTTGTTCTTGATAATAATGCCTCTATCATCCTTCTTGTTCCTAAACACCTATTTGGTTCCAATGGTAGTCTTCCCATGAGGAAGAGGACAAAGGTTCCAAACTTTCTGCCTTTTGAATTGAAACAACTCCTATTGCATAGCTTCAACCCAACTTCTATCCTTCAGAGCCTTATCAATTTTTTTTGGCTCTATCTGGGATAAGAAACAAGAGTGAAGACAAACATTTGCTTCATGGGTTTGTCCTCTTGTTCTTATCCCGGTGACAACATCTCTAATGATTTTTATGGTAGGGTGGGACTTGTGGATCCTTAGCTGAGGGATCATAGTAAGTTGCTGAGAAAGATCTAAATAGAGAAATTTAGATCTGGCATAAATGTTTCACCCACCACATCAGCACACTTATCAAGAGAGACTTGATCCAAGGAGCGTGTGACATCATTGATGTTGTCATCTATGGAATGGTTATCAACATAAAGAAAGTCTTGATCACTGTCACCACTGCCATCATTGTCTTCTGCAATTGAAGCATCTTTATCTGGTTGTGGAGCCTCTGAGCTGGAATTTGAAGGCATCCCAGATGTATCAGCTAAAGTTGTCATTGTAGTGTTGATAGAAACCTCATTTGTAGAAGTAGTTCCAACTGGAGTTGAAGATGTGTTACTTGAAGGTCTTCTCAGCTCAAATCTTGGATCAAGATCACCTGTGTTTAAATTTTCTACAGATCCTGAAACAGTCTCATAGGATTTGTTAAAACAGTTAGTAACTAAATCAAGATCAAAGAGCCAATCAGGATGAAACGCTCGGTTATTTATTTTCTTTGAAGCCAATGAAAGAAGAAAAAGAAATAAAGTCCAAAGTCGAGGGACCAAACTCGCCAACGTGAGAAAGTTTGGATGAATGGGGAATAAGAGGGGAGGGCAGCCCTCACCCTCTCCCCCACCACCAAAAGTTCAACCAAACAAAGGAGAGGAGAAGAAAAGGGAGAAAAAGAGAGAAAATCTTGGTTCGGGTGGGTTCAAGCGTTCAAAATCGTCGTGTAGCGCGTCTAATCGAAGCTCTACTTCTCGGTGTTGTTTGTGTGAGTTCTAGGACCCCTCTTTTACACGTTTTTGAATGATTTTAGGGCTGGAACACATCTGAAAATCGTTTTGAAGTGTGTGTGTGTTTGACCCGTGTCTATGTGTTTGTGTATGATGTGAGTGATGTATGATTTCGGGCTTGTGTGTGTTTGTATGGTGTTGTGGTATGTTTTCCTAAGGTTTAGGATGGTTGATTTGGGCTTAGAAGAGGTTTGGAAGAGCTTGGAGGTCGAAAATGGCAGAATGGGTTCGGGAGTGAGCTGTATTCTGCACAATTAGGGCTATGCGACTGAATGGCATGCCAGTCGTGCGACTGAAGTCCACACGCATGCCAGTCGTGTGATTGAGGTTCAATCGCATGTGAGACGTATGACTGAGGCCCATACGCCTGCCAGACGTGCGATTGAGTGTCATTCGCATAGGGAGTCATGCGGCTGAGACCCATACGCCTAGTTCCATTTGCATTAGGTCCATTCGCACAAGTGTTCATCCGCATTGGTTCATTCGCATAGGTGTTCAATCGCATCTTATCCATTCGCATGATGTTCAGTCGCCTGGAGGCCATGCGACTGAAGGGTGCCCATACGCCCAAGTAGGGTTGGCGTACCCGGGGAAAACGCAGTTTAATTACTGACTTTCGGGGGAAAGTGTAGATGTAAGTTTGACGTGAAAGTTTCCCATAAGTTCATGTAAGATGACTTTTGAGGCCTTAGAGGTTATGTTGGGTGTGTTGATGATGATGCATGATGTTATATGTTGTTATATATGTGTATCTTATGCCTCGTATGATGATGTTGTACGTTTATTATGTTCGTTGTTTTGCTTGATTGTCTTCCTGTGACTTCCTTGCATGTTAATGAATGAATGAAAAGTATTATGTATTGTAAAGTGGAAGATAATGAAAAGGGGAACAAAATGAAAGAATGCATGTATAATGAACGAAAGAAATGAAAGGCTTGCAAGCAAATGTATGGAAGGGACACGCCCCATTGTAAGATGTTAGCCCAACAGTGTGCGGGTTCGCTACCCCAAAAGAATGCACATCGGGGTTTTTCTTTGTGATCGACCATTTGTATAGAACCTCTACCGCTTACCCCGGTACTGCGGCACTATGTATAGCTGTCTATTTATAGACTTCGGCCCAGTAGCCATATAGTTTGGGGTGTAGCACATGTTATTGGTACGGAAGATATGAAAAGTGAAAGAAAGAATGAATAATGAAGATAATAATAATACTATCTATGTGTGCGTATGACGTATGATTGCATGAAAGTAAAGAACGGTTTTAAACGAAAGATAAAGTGTGTTTTACTATAAAACTAGAACTCACACAGCAACGCTAACTTTTTATGTGTTTCCAGTTTTCAGGTAATGTTGCTGGAGATGGCACCGTGTGGCTACTCGACTCTTTTGGATGGCATTCTTTTGATTAATGTTTTTGCATTGTAATGCGAACAAACAATATTTTGAACGAGTATTGGATTAACTTGCAAAAGCTTTTGTAATAATATGAAAAGTTATTTTTATGTTTTCCGCTGTAATGTTTTATGAATGATTAAATGTAAAGTATATGTTTTATGTGCAATGATTTCCCAGCTGTAAGCGTCCCGGGAATAGGGCCTTACACAAGACCAGAACCAGTCACACAAGGTGTGTGTTCATTGAAAGTCACATTGGCTGACTCCTCAACAATTCTAGTTCTGAGACTGTATACTCTGTAAGCCTTAGCTTGGGAAGAGTATCCAATAAAGTGTCCATCATCTGATTTCTCAAAAAATTTGGCAATTTGATCCTTGGTATTCAAGATGGTGCAAGGACAACCAAATGACCTGAGAAAACCAATAAAAGGTTTCCTCTTGTGCCAAAGTTCATAAGGAGTCTTGCCATGAGTCTTAACTACTAAAACTCTGTTCTGCACATATCAGGCAGTGTTGACTGCCTCTGCCCAGAAGGTGATGGGCAGCTTAGAGTCAGACAACATGGTTCTTGTAGCTTCAATCAATGTCATGTTTCTCCTCTCAGCAACACCATTCTGCTGAGGAGTCCTTGGAGCACTGTATTGTCTTGAAATACCTTTTTCATCACAGAATGCATCAAGGATTTGGTTTTTGAATTCAGTTCTCTGATCACATCTTATGATTTTGACCTTGTGATCAAATTGATTCTCAATCTTTAAGATGAAATTCTTTAGAATTTCAAGAGTCTCATCCTTAGTTCTAAGGAAGAAGACCCAAGTGAATCTTATAAAGTCACCTGTGATCATTAAACAGTAAGAGGTCCTTCCTAGACTCATTACACTGGTGGGGCCAAAGAGATCCATATGTAACAAGTGTAGGGGTGTAGTGATAGAGTTTATTTCCTTAGGCTTGTGAGATACCTTATGTTGCTTCCCTTTCAGGCATGCAACACAATGGTCATCACTTGTAAACTCTTTCTTTGGCATTCCAGTTACCAAATCATTCTTAATTAGTTTATTCATGTTTTTAAAGTTTACATGGTACATTTTTTATGCCATAAGAAAGACTCATCACTATTGGCTTTAGACAGAAAGCATGAAACTTCTCCAGAGGGAGATGTTTCTTGCAAATCCATCTTGTACGTGTTCCCTTTCTTAAGGGCTCTAAGCAGAATATGCTCGTGAGGAATGACAACCCCGGGCTTGAGAATAATGCACTCATGCTTAGTAAAGAGCATGTTATGACTCTGATCACAAAATTATGATACACTCAGAAGATTGTACCCAAGCTCCTTGATAAAGTTTACCTTTTCAATGCTAATCTTACCATTTATGACCTTGCCCCTTCCTAAATATAACCACCTTCATCTCCTCCAAAGGCAACTGGCCCTCCATCAATCCTTTCAAAGTTCTAGAGTAGTGATCTATTGCCTGTCATGTGCCTGGAACAGCCACTGTCAATGATCCAAACATTTTTGTTTGTCTTCAGCTGTCCTTACACAAAGAAAAATGATTAGTTACATTTGGAAACCCAAGCCTTACTTGTCTTGGGCTCATTAAGAGAAACAGAAGTTAATGCAACAGTAATAGATCCTATGGTTGTGCTAGGAGGATCTTGAGCTGTTGTTGATGGAGAATTCTCAATCAAGGTCTTTCTTAGACTTCCACACCACCTTTGAAGTCTTGGACTTGACCTTCAATACTTCGAAAGCTTTTGATACTTTGGAAGTTTTGATGAATGAGCCTTCGGAAGATCCTGCAGACACTACAGCAGACTTCAGTGCTTCGGAAGTATTCCTTTCTTCCGAAACCAACTTTTCTTCCGAAGGCAATTTTCCACTTGCTTCTTCTTAGATTTGGAGCTTCCGAAGGAAACATATTTTCCTTCCGAAGCTTGAATCTTCTTGGAACTCTTGGAAGTCTTTGTCTTGGTCATGTGAAGAGTACCTTTAGGATTGTATGGACAATCCTTAGCAAGATGAGCAGTACTTTCACACATGACACGCTCCATTTTCTTTTTCCCAAGATCCTTCTGCTGGGAACAAGACTGACTTTGGTCACATCCCTTCTCCACCCTCATCTTTGCAGATGCTGAGACAGTCCTTTTGGACTAGAAACTGTTCTTGGAGTTTGATGGTCCAGGCTGTGCAGTAGTGGTACACAACAGATCAGTCTTCTTCTTGGTACTGAGATGATTTGAACAAGAACTAGAACTCTTAGCAGAAGAGTTTAGGTTGATGTCTTCAGTCTTTACTACTTCAAACCCTGTAGAGATGAACACTTGTTTCTTCTTGGAGTCAAAAGTAGGTTGATCTCTTGAGCCTTTCTTGTTTTCCTCTTGCTCTTCCTGATCAAGTTTTTTCTCATTGACTTGGTCATCACAGTCTTCTTCTTCTCCTCCAGAAGGATAGTGGCCCTTATTAGAATCCTCTTCTTCACTCTTCTCAGAGAAATTCTTCACTGTCACTCTTCATTATCTTCACTCAAAGAATCTATGAGATGAAGCTCATCTTCACAAGTTCCACACCTAGGTGATCTTACAGATAAGATTGTGTGTGGAGGAGCTATCTCATTTGATCCTAGTCCCTGCTTGTTTTGATAGCACACTTTGTTGTGCAGGGATGAGGATATCATGTTCTTAAAGGTCTCTTCTTCAAGAACACACTTGTCTGCCCTGGCTTTGCTGATCACAAGCTCAGCCTGGCACTCAGTCAGCTTGGTTATGAGATCCTTGATTTGAGTCCTAAAATCTGTATAATCATGTTTTAGAACTGAAATTGTTTTCTCTAAGTCCTCTATTTTCAGTTTATAATCATTTTCAGACTTTCTAAAATAAGCTTTTAGAATGTTTAAGGACTCAAGATCAGATCTCATTTCCAAGTTATAGGACCTGTATCTATTTACTTTAGCAATGCATTCAGGAGTACAGAGATGTTCCAATACCTTGGCTTCATCATGATCTGCCATCAATGCTTGGTTTGGAGAAGCATCTTCCACCTGAAAGCTCTAGTCAAAGCCTCCTTCTTCAATAGCAACAACAACCTGCTGCTTTGGCTTCTCATTCTGGGGAGCTTTGTTAGTGTAGTTGGGTCTAGACTGTGTTTGGCCACCATTTGTTCTAGGTGCCTTACACTCCCTGGCAAAGTGGCCCATCAAGTTACAGTTGTAACACTTGACTTTGCCTTTGTCCAGGCCAAACTTTCCACTGGTTGCATCGCTTGGAAACTTCCTTCCAGTCCGCTTGTAGAACTCCTTGGCTCTGTGAGTGAGAAGAGCCATCTGCTGGACTATCTCCATGTACTCTAGATCATCTAGATGGATACAGTCCAGGTCTTCAAGGGTGAACATAAAGCTTCCATAACTTTCATCAGAAGACACAAAGGCTTGAGAAGAACTTGTCTCTTGGAATGGGCTTCCTTGGGTGTAGTTCTCCCTTGGTGTCCCTGGAAAGGTGATGAAAGGACCCTTAGGTGAGTTGTCAGGGTAGCATATGAGATGATGTTGGGGTTCTATGCTATCCCTTTCAACCACATGCAGGGTTGAACCTATTTGATTATTGGAGTTGCCAGGTGAACCTTGCATGTTCATCTTCATCTGGTAGCCACAGAGAATCCCATATAACTCTGTTAGAGTAAGAGTTTTTAGATTCTCAGTCCTCTTGATCACCACATAGTAGTGTGTCCACTGCCTAGGAAGTGAGGACATGAACTTCCTCACAATGTCCTTGTTCTCAAGAGGAACTCCTCCATCCACAAGGGTATCCACAATCTCAACATACCTGAAGTATTGTTGAGTCATGGTTTTCACTTGTTTTGAAGGTGAAGTTTGTTTTGAAGGTGAAGTTTTCAAACTGCTACTTCAGGAGATCTTTCTTGTTCTCCTTAGCTTCAGAGGAACCCTCATACATCAGTTTCAGTGCATCCCACAACTGTTTAGCTATTTTGCACTTCTTGAAACCTCTGTATGCAGAGTTTGGAAGAGTAGTCTGAAGGGCTGTCATGGCTTTTCTATCAATCTCTACTATCTTCCTGTCTTCATCAGGGTAGTTTGTCACATCCTTGGGTATCATACCAGCACTAGTAGCAGAAGGGGTGCTAGGTATGAAAGATCCATTTTCAACAGACTCCCACATTCTTAAGTCCAGAGACCTGATGAAACCTTCCATTCTCAGGCACCAAGTATCAAAGTCATCAAGAATAATCAGTGGGGACTTGTTCATGGTTCCAGTTTTCATATCAATCTTGGAAAATGCTGTCATTTGAAAAGTTTAGTATTTGTGTCAGTGAGGGATCTTAAGATGGTGAGATCTTATATCAAGAGCCTAAAATGCTCTGATACCAAATACAGGACCGGTGAAGGGGGTTCACTTACAACACAACAACACAAAGAGAGATTAACTAAATTTAAACAAACAGTGAACTGGATTAACCACAATAAGACACTAAGAACACAAGTAATGTAAGAGACAGAACACAAGAGCACAAGTATGTAGTTTTCTAAGATTGCAGTATATTGCTTTCTCAATGTTCTATTACAAGTGTTACAAAGCATGAAGGAAAGATACAAGAACATGAGATACTTATACTACATCCTACAACCGGCCATACTATGAAAGCCAGCTGGATACAATTAACTAGACTTAAAACAAAATCAATTGTAGAGTCAAAAAGGCAGATTGCCTTTTTGACTTTGTGACTATGACATGCCATAGCTCACATCCTTATCTATTACAAAAAGGATAAAGTACATGAAGTAGAAAGTTGTAGACTCAAGACCTCAATGTACAGTTACCAAAAGTATGGACCTTTTCACCAACTCATGTAAGTTGATGACTTTACAGAGATGCAGCGGAAAGGTGTCCAGCTTTATGGAATAGTACATCAGATAAAGCATGTTACTAAAAGTCTTCGAAAAAAATCTGTCTTCAAGAGTTGAGGCTTCGAAAGACTTTGTCTCTGAAGCTTCGGAATACTTCATCTTTGGCTTCGGAAGATATTGGTCTTGGCTTCGGAAGATTTCACACTTAGAATATTTTTGTTGCATGTGTGAAACTTCCGAAGCATTCTTCTTCAGTACTTGTGCAGCATGCATGCATTCTTCTTCAGCCTCTATGTATATTCTCTACATGGTTTATGCTTGGTTAAATGCATTTGTAATTTATAGTTTTGATTGAATTGAATTCATGTAATGCATATTTATGTACATAACTATATTCTATTTCAATTGTAGTAATATTGTCAAACATAAAAAAGGAAACAATATATGATTCAAAACATTGATTGTTGAAAGACAATAGTGAGACAATAGATTAGTCCTAAAACTTTACATTTGATTAGTACATTTGCCTAATACAAAATAAGTTGAAAGACATTAGCTTAGTACATTTTCATAGCAACTAAAAACACAATAATCCCAATCCAGGTAATAAACAAAGACTTTTTCCATTTCCTTGATTCAGCTTGACTAAGTTTCAGATCTTCTTCAAGTTCATTTTTTGGCTTCAACAGACCTAGAATAATCAACACTGATCTTTCACATATTTGCGGATCAAACCATCCTATGTAACGACAATTTGATCCCTGCATTAAAATAGAAGTTTTTTAGATAAACGGGGATGAAGAACAACAAAAAAGTAAGCATTAAAGATGAAGGAGACTTACCTTTTCAGGACATCCATAGAATCGACGACCAGGATTTGTAGGGGTCCACGAGGTTCTTAAAACAGCTTGCCTACCACACCAACAATACACCATAATTGGGATACGAGTTTTTCAAGAGTAAGAACCCTAATTTCAGTAGAGAAGAAGATGGGGGTATCTTGGTATTTATTTTGAGGAGACTTGCATCAGTCCGTTAAAATATAAAAGGACGAAATTACCCCTCACGTGAGAGGGGCGTGAGTGAGGTTAACAACATTTTTTAACGGAAGTTAGTGCAAAGGGTATTAAGTGAAAGTAAGTTTAATAAAAAGGATAGCCGGTGTAATTTTGAAAGTTAAAGAACAAGATCCATAAATTTATACATATTTAAAGGATAATTTCTGTAATTTAGTCTTTATAATTAGTTAATTTATATATAATATTATACATATTATTTAATTGTTTTGTCATAATTATATATAATCATAACTATTCATATAAAATATTTAATAAATTGAGAAAAAATATCTACCTTGTTTAGAGTCGCGAGTTTGATAATTTCATAGGTCTTTTTAGACTTGGGTTTGATAAGGCTCATCTTGACCTTTATATAGATCCAATATAGAGTAGCTCGCGAGCGGCTCGACTCATTTAAGCTCGTTTAGATTAGCAAGCAGGCGTGAGCTCGATATGTGAAGCTCTGGCTCAAGCTCGATAATTTTTAGGCTTGGGCTCAATATGTAAGCTCGTTTGATTTGAACTTTCTATATGATTCCATCTCAAGTATATCACAAACTACTTGGTTTGTTTGTACCCTTACGTGGTAACATGGTACATAAATGAATTTGTGCTGTATAACAATATGTTTTAAGTATCAAAATAAATCTAGCACCCGTGCTATGTGGCAAAACAAAACAAAAAACTCTGTAAAAAATTGAAATAAAACTAAAAAGAGGGGTAAAGAAAATGGGCTTTAACAAAACACCCCTAGGGTTCAGGCCTCTTTGGATTAAAGGCAAAGAAGGAGGTTCAAGTGTTCAACAACTTGGCCACAGAGCTGATAAAATATAGTCATCTTACTGTTAGAATGTCCAGACAAAATAACTATTTTTAACAAAAGTAAATCTAAAGAAAAATCAAAACAGGTACAATTAATTTCGACTTGTTTTAATGTTCTGTTTCATCTTGTACATTTTGTTTCATTTATTTTACTTTTATGAGGGAACGCGGCTTGTTATTTATTTGAGTTCTTTTTATTCTAATATATTTTGTTGTTTTGAGAAAATGAGAGCTCTAAACGCTTGAATTTGTGTTAAATTAATCCTCTAAGGATACATGATAAGTTTAAAGTCTAGCAATGAGATCTATACATGTAGGGTAGAGAATAAAAGATTTGTAGTACAATGATATTTGATATGTATATAAATATATAATGGTTTTCTTTTCTCATAATGTTAAGGGTTTAATATTTACAGTACAAAATGAGTAAATTTAAGAGTATTATCAGATTACTGTGTGTTTTTGTTGTTCTAAACAATATATATGCGGAAGCGAAAGGGTTACTTTGGAGAAAATGTAGGTTATAATGGTAAACCTAAATCAGTTATAACGGCGTGTCTAAGTTATCCTACAACAATTAAACTTAGAAGTTACCCAACGACTATCATTGATGAATTTTTTCAGGCATTTATTGGAATTCATGGGATCCGCTGGTAATTGGTTAGTAAGAGTTTAACAATTAACTATAAAGATTATGGATCTACCATATATAAGTTTCATTCTAGTGAAAACATATGGACGATGAAGTGGACTGTTTAAAAAAATATCATATGGCTTCAAACTAATTTGATTCATTAGTATAGATAGGGTGTGTATAATCTAATCTATATCCGTCTAAAACAGTTCCAATTTCTAAAATTAGTCTCACACCTTAATACTAATCTTATCATTCGTCCCAATGCACTTCTAAAATTACTAGTAGTAAACTCGCGCAATGCGCAGCGGCGGCAATTTACATTGTGTTACTTATTTTTTGTTAGTCTATCAATCTTCTCGTGATATATTATATGGTTATCAGATGATAATAATCATAACTTTAATTTACTAGTCTAGAGTAATCTCAACTCATGAAATGTTTGTAGATACTCTCAATCTTGAATTTCTTTTTCTCTGATGATCCGTTACTAACTAAGAGTTAATCTGTTTGTAAAAATCTAATGATGAAGACACTATTTATAAGTTACAATTGAACTTATTTTTCGATTGGAAGTTCGTTCCCCACCGGCCGATCTTGTCAAGCCTAATTGAACTACGCTAAATTGGACTGCTCAGATTGCCGAATCTCGGTCAAACCGGCCAGTCTGATCCAGTTATGAAACCATGCTGCAAATTAAAACTTTAATTGATTGTTTGTTTTTTTAATTTTAGTTTGATTAAATTACAATTTTAGTCCATGTGATTTGATTGTTATAACCATTTTCATTCAATTGTTTTTAAACACATGACTTAACAACTATGATTTGAGATTTGTCATGATAGTTTTGAAAATGCCCAACTTAACCACTATTTTCAAAAGTATTGAGTATCCTCATATTGAGTCGACCCAATGTGACCCAACATCTTTTGACCCATTAATGTACACATCTGTGATTCAAATCTATAACATTTCTTTTTATAGATAACATATAATATATAAACAATCTAATAAAAGAAATAGGGTAAAAAATGCTTAGCATTCCAATTCTTTTTATTTTTTCATGAGCTCATCTACAAGCTGCATATTCAAATTTCAAGTTTGACTTGAAAGGTAATAAACACGTATCAACCTAATAAAGTTAAAAACAATAAAATTACTTGAGCTTTTAATTAATCAGGTTAACTAAAAAACACACCGCAAACAAAGCATAAGATTGATGTAAAGAGAATAGTACTAGCATTTCATTAATTAGCTACATCAAATAGTAATTCTATCACATAATAACTTAAAACAAGTTATGGGTTTTCAACCATGAAAAATCACATGCACAACATATGAACAGGTAACCTGGAATAGAAACCCACGTACCTTTACCTTCGATTTCTTCAAAAGAATTTGAACATGAGTAGAAGAGATATGGTGGAAGCGATAAAGATGCATGTCTTAGCTCAAACGCATCGATCGGGCAATGTAGACATTTTTTACATCATAAACAGGATAAATCCAAAAGAAGGATTTGCTACATTGATTTTGTCGGTGGTTGTCATCCGATATATCTATAAGAGGTACATATAGGTAATCGAAGAACAAAATATTTAACTAAATAGATTTTGAAACATATTATAACATATTTATGTTTGTAATATATAACGGTAATAGTAGAGCAAGAGATGAAACTAAATTGATTTAGTAACTTGCTTTGGTGATGGTAGGTTGAAAACATTAATGCCTATATTTCTCTCTTTATTTCGTATGCGTGTGTTTTGAATGTGCATGTGTGTTTTTGAATTTTGAATCCCCTTCAATCTTCTTAATGCTTTAAGGTTGTACATAAAGCATTAAGAGTTGTGCAACTCTTAATTTTAAGAGATTTATATGAAATGATCATATTGTCCTTTCCAAAATGCATATAAATATAATATAGATAAATCTTAAAGATATGATTTTAAAAGATAAATGATTAATGTTATGCCCCAATTACATCGAAGATCATCAATTGGATGAAGTAGATAAAGATCTGAGACAGTAACACTCACGATAATCTTCGATCTGGTTTCATAGTCTATATTAAGCATTCACACATTCTAACTGCAAACTAATAGTTTTTTTATTTTTCCAGATGAAGTTGTAGCTTTTTAATTTTATTATGTTGTAATTTTATAAACTTTGGTTTTAAGTTTGAAGAAATATTAGTTTTAAGTTAATTTGACAAATATATGAACGAAAGAGAGTTAGAAAGATTGAGTTGGGAGAAAGATGAACTCCCACAATCCACAATAGAGGATAACCCTAGCACTAGAGGGTAAAGAGAGAAACCAATATAATTTAGGGGTGTGGGAGGGGTTAAAAAGATGAAAAATTATTCATGTGACAATATGACTAAAAAAATAAAACAACTAAATTCTGTTGTGCCTAGTCATGAGTATAGTGTTTTTCGTAAACCTATGTAGTGAGTTCTGTAGGTGGCGTGTTGAAATTAGGATCATACAAAATCATATGTGACAACACAAATAAAAAGATAAAACAAATAAAAGTTATAAGAAGAATTGTATGTTTAAACACAAGAAATCCAAAAACTTAGCGTCAAAATCAAAAAAGGTCCACATACAAATGTCTCTCATGGGCCGTCGACGACCACAAATACCAACTTTTCTATTCACACTTTTTTTCTCACACCGACGTTCTATCCTCCCTCACTCCTCCACATCTACGTCACTAACGGACCCAATGAAGATTTATTGTACCCAAAATTGATGAACACGTACGAAATCAATTTACACCACATAATACTAATTATCTATTTAACATCAAGCATCCTTTTTGCATTTTCTTTTCCTGAAAAAAAGCTGGCACAAAAGATTCACGGATCTCCCATTTACAGTAAGATTAAAAATGTCTCACCATCAACTTGAAAAAACATCTTCATTTGCAATATCATTTCCAAAGATTAAAACTTTACTCCATTTTTTAACCCATTAACTTCCAATTTCAAGGTATTCTTCCACCATCTTCTCTCTGTCTCGTCATTTTCTTACAACTTCTTGTTTTTCACTGAATCTTGTTTAGTTTAACTTAATTTGAGTAATACCCATAATTAGTTGCCCTAATTCTTGTGATTTTGATGTTGATAAAACTGTTTGGGATTAGGGGTTAGTTTATTGTTTTTGAAGTTGTACATGGTCGGTGAATTAGTAATTTAGTAGCTAACTGTTTGAATAATCTAAGGTTTCATTTCAGTTGATCAGATTTCTTATTTAATTTTTCTGTTTCAGTGTGGATTTGATTGATGTAAGGAAGGTGGGAGTGTTCATATATACTAATTCAGTTTCAGGCCCATTTTACAATTTGATCTTTGTATACACACTGAATCTTGCATTGTTGTTATTCATAGTAGTCAAAGGCTCGAGGCGCAAAGGGTGAGCTTTGGCGCTAGACGCGAGGCGCGCAGTATAAACATGTCATCTATCATTTTTAGGGGGTTTAGACATGTTTATTAACAATCTTTTGCTGTAATTTGAATACACTTTTTGAATGTTGGTGCACAGTTATGGATCCTAATTGTGTTTTGAAGATTACTAATCCAAGATTAATAATCCACCTTCAGGTAAACAATGGTATCATGTTAAGGTTAAAGGTCTGATGCATATGTTTTGCCTCAATGATTCTAAATCTTTCTTGGTTTACTCAGGTTCATCGTACGTAATTCAAGCTATATTCACACTCATCTGTGAGCCTCAATATGCACAGATACACACCTGTTAGAAACCAAAGATCACAAGGAGTCAAAATCAAGCATGTTTTGAGGATTTGTTTTTTGATTGTTGTGTGCTGTTGGTTGATCTTTCAACTCAAGAGGTCCCATTACAAGAGGAAAGATTTGGACTCTGTTGATACGGAGGTCTTATCAAGTACAAATAATATCGATGAAGTTATAAAATTAGGAAGGAAAGATCTTCAACCTAAGGAAACTGAGAAGGGTGAAGAGGAAGATGATGATGAACATGAAGTTGAGGAGGGAAAAGGCGATGAGATTGATGAAAGTGAACAATATAAGTTTGATGATGAAGTGGATACAGTAACTGAAAGTGAAGAGAAAGATGGTGAAAGTCAAACTGTGAATGAAGCACGCGAACAACACTATAAAGCAGACGATGCGTCTAGCGCAGTTACTCATGAACATGATGACCAAACTTTAGATTACAATAAGTTTCTTGAAATGGGCATTTCACAACCTCAAAATCAAGTTCATAATGAGGCTTCTTTGCATACTAAAGTTAAGATTCAAGAAACGAGACCCGAATCAGCCAGTAAGGTCAACATTTCTTTTGATCATGGTCAACACGATTCTGATTCAACTCGGGTTGTAGAAGAATCAGAAACATCCTTAAAGTTAACTAATACGTCAGCAGTTGTTGAGCCACAACTATCTTAACTACTAAAGAGAACAACACTGGTTCTATAAAAACAGCGGCTGAAACCGATGAGCTAGATGGAGGTCAACACGACGCCATAGATGCCACTGATTTGATACGTTTAGAGGATCTTGACGCGTTTGGTGATGGTGAAGCTACTGTTGCAGAATGATGCATGATGGGTTGTCATTTGAATTATGAAGTTTGTGATTGTGATTTCCACAAGGTTTTTTATTTGGGAACTTGTTGGTTCAAAGAGCTGATCTCCTGTGAAATCTTGTGGAATATTGGTAGAAAATGCTGGCTGCCAAAAATGTAATAAGCCAGTAATGTATCAAGGGTTTAATCTTTATAATTCTCTGACTTTCTTGGCAATTTTTATATTTTTTATAAACAGAAACTAACCCTAAATCATTAAGAGCTAGTTTAAACCATGTTTTATTTTTAACTAGTATATTTTAAATTAGTAACTTTAAGACGTTACCTTTCTATATGAAACGTAAAACTAATTAAAATGAAAGTAAATAACATAATCAACAACTTTTTTATTTTCTGAGAATGTGTAGACGCTAACAACATCCACAAAAAAATATACAAAATAAATATTGCCAAGCAACAAACTACTAATGTATGGTGGCTGAATTAAAGTGTGCTTCTCATGACGATAAAGTGCATTAAGCTTTGGCCACCGGTCCCCCGTCTACTCTATCTACATATGATGGCGTTTTAAGGCCAGGGGCGAAGCTTGAACAAAACCGTAAGGGGACGGGGGCGAATTAATTTTTTTAGAGAGGCGAACTTGATATTTATATAAAAATTTACACTACCGGGACAAAAGTTTACACTGCCAAACTAAAAGTTTACACTACCGAACTAAAGTTTACTCTTATGGTGTTTGACTTTGAGTGTTGTTTTCATGGAAATAAAGTACAATAGAAGAATAACGTTTGCACATAAATTCATATCATGTAAGCTCTATCTATATGATGGAGTTGTCTATGCATTAACAAAGCTTAGATGAACACAACCATTTACAAATGTTTGACGAAAGAATTTTTGGATACTTTGTAGTTTTTCTTGTGATGAATGTTGTAGTATTGGCTAAAGTTGATGTGTTGTCTTTACGGTGATAAAGTGCAATGAGGAGAATGTTTGGTCATTATTCATTAAAGAGAAGTTAACTAATTCAAACCACCAATACAAGCGGTAAATAGAATGTAGACATCACTTTTTTTAAGTCATGATTAGTCGTGCTCTCACGTATATGTAAGTTGAAAATGTTACACACTACGCTACTAGAAAAAACAAATTTTCTACACGTTTTTCTATCGTAAATGCGTAGGAAAACGTAATTTGCTACACATTTGCGACAAAACTATTTTGTCGGATAATATCCCGTGGCAAATAATTTGTGACATATTTGCAACGTAATTACCGACACAATTATGACAAAAGAAGTGCGTCAAAACTAGCTACGCATTTCCCACGCACCCTCCTAATTGTTATTTACTAAGTTAACATAAACTTAAAATTTAACAAAATAATTAACACAATACTTTTCTGTTAATGCTATTTATGTTTGTGACGCATTTGCGACAAACACATATTTTAAATAATAACTAGCTAGTACTTGTTTATGCATATGCATTATATATAATATTAATTATCAAGTGGTTTGTGCGATATAAGTTGTATCTAGATTTTAATGGGATGCACATACTTTTGTTTTGTTTTTTTTTTGTTTTTTTTACTTTCATACTTTTAACCCCAATTTTTTTATGTTCTTTACAACTTAACCCATATAATTATTTACTTTTAATTTTGGTTTCTTATAATTTTTGTATTTTACAAATTTTCGGTTTTACATTTTGATTTAAATTTTACGAGGTAACTCATCGCAACGTGTGTGTGATTCAACTTTTTTACACCTATTTTTTCGCCGTTTAACGGTCTCCGCCGCAACACAGATGGCTTAATGCTACTTATAAACCAATCATCAACAACTGTTGATATTTGATTCTAGTAATCTTTGACATCTTTGTACCGCCGTACTCGATGAAAGCTCAATGATACATAATGATTTTTGTGTATATGTTTTAAATAGGAATGAGCTTGATACCGATAGCATACCAATTGAACGTAAAGTATCAATCCTGAAAATCATCAAGGTAGCACTACCTAAAATGCTTGGTACGTTACGGTACCGGTACATTATTTGAAGGAAAAAATCGGTATAATACCGGTACCGAACTAAACCGAAGGTACAATCCCGAAAACACCATATAAATGGGGTAGCGGAAATTTTGATACGGCTTCGGTTTCGGTATTTGGTATCATTTGATAATTCACTAATACATGCCATGCCTAAGAAATCCAAGTATCAGGTTGTCATTTACTCCTCAATTACATCATGTATGTATGAATATTATCGTTAAGGGTAAGTTTGTTTAATGTTTTATGATATGACGGAGAAAAGATGATACACGAGTGGCCCTATTATATGAATATTTTAATATTCATGGATGTGTTACACATTATCTAAATTAATGTTACAAAACGTTAAAATTTAATATAAAATATGAATTCCAGATACAAGAGATCCAGGCTATATATCCAACAACTTACGTGACAACATCACACATTTTTCCTAAAACTTTCATACGAAAATGATGGTCTGGAAGTTAGCCAATACACACTCTGCTTCATGGCATTTGACATCTAATCCTACCTAACTTTAAACTTAACTAACTTTTAAATTTAAACATTATATATATATATATATACATATATATATATATATATATATATATATATATATATATATTATATTATGATTAATTAACTACTTATATAACAAAATTTCACTTATTAAAAATAGTATTATGGACCGAACTAATATGCAATCTCCTTCCACCTATTAATGACATCTGTCGATTTATAGCAATTAAAGCTAGCGTCACATTTGCTTTCAATGATAAAGAGTAACTAGTGGTTATACACTTACGATGTAGGAGGAAACCCGTTTTGACACTACTTAAAAGCGAGTAAATTTTATATCTAAATGTAGATAGTTTTTATATTTTAAAAATAAAATATCATAAATATTGTATACCAAAAGTTATTAGAAAAACCAAATCAATTTTAAAAGTTAAAAATTTTAATTTGGCTTGCTCTATTCTAGTTAGTCATCTTCATATTAAAATTTAAAGTGAAACGTACATAAAAATAGGTACATTACGATAACATATGCAAAAGTTTATAAAGATCTATATCTCAAAAGCCATAAAAACAAAATATGTTAAAAATTAATTATAATATTGATATTTTAAAATAGAAAAGGAAACAAAGAAGGTAAAGAACACGTATGTTACAGAAACTTTGGTATCTTGAGTCCTCGATGACAATTTTATACATTAGTGACAACTTTGTACATTGATAGTAACTCGTAGCAACTGTAATTAGTATCAAATGATTGTTGGCATCATTGATGATAGTTGCTAGCGATTGCAACTGCTAACATTTAATCGTCAATTGAAATTTGCAATGGTTCACCCAATCATTACGATGCTTCAATTCACATATAAGCTTCAATCCACATAAGAAGGATTCTTCTACTTAAATTTGATTATGAAAGCAATATGCAAATTCTAGTACATGTTTTCATAACAACATTTATCGTTCTTCTAATCTAAAACTGTCTAACACAATCTAGATAAACATCCAAATAATATTCACGAACTACAAAACCTACAATATTTACGGTAATAGATTCCTTGTGACCCAACCCCTCTCTTGCAGACACAACGATAAAAGACTTGTATGAGATGTTACTAAAACCATGAATAAATACTTATACTTTAAATAGTCTGAATAGCTTTATATTTAAAAATGGGAAGGTATATCTTAATAATTTTCAAATTTGATTGGTGAAGTAAAATACAAAACCTCGTAGTTGTCCGTTTGATGAGCACTTGAAGGTTGATGGTGATGGGGTAGGATGTACCACAAAACATAATGTATTCGTTCACATATATTATATATATAATATATAATAATAAGTCTAAAAACTCCAACGAAGTTATGTTCTGTCTTCCATTCACAGGCTCCAATATCGTGCTTACCATCTCATTCATAGGCCATACTAAATAATTAATATATTTAATCCACTTATATATTTATATATATCGATTATATCAAATGAGTCTTAACTCTATGATCAATGTCGTTACTTTATGAAACTTTGATTCATTTATAAATGGTGTAAGAATGAATTTTGGTTAATTATAAGCATTAAATCTAACCATAAGCTTTATTAAATTATTGATGAAGATTGATTTGGCGAGGTAATAATGAATCTTAAGATATACATGAAAAACTAGACATGTAAAAATGAAAAGATAAACGGTTAGACATTTTAACTTTTTACCTAGATTTTATCAAACAATAGTTTTACGAACTCTTTTGATCTCTGATATCTTTTAAATAATTTAGGACTTTTTCGTAAAAAATAACATGAAGTCTAGAACTTTATTCACTATAATTTGATATAGGTTCTTCCTATGTATATATAAATGTACATGTTAGAAAACATGTTTTAACTATGGTGTGCTACTTTTACAACAATGTGAGGATGTTAAAAGAGTCCGAACCTAATGGGTACATAAAAAACGTGTGAAGCTAGTTATAGGATGTGTATTTAGGTGTACAATCGAGTATGATATTAGTTATATATAAAACTTTTATAGATTTGAGACCGGTTAACCAAGCTCTTTTACTCGCATCAAAATTGGATATATCAATATATTATATAATAATAAGTAGTATATTGAAGTGGAAAAAACTTGAAATCATAAAAACATAGAATTATCAAAAGGGTAATTGTGTATATCATCATTCAAGTTCCTTTTTTTAGGTGAGTTTATGATTGAGTTTCGGGTAATGACCACCCAACTCATAGTTTTAGACAATAAGACATAAACGGGCATATTGAATACCTATGAGTATAATCGTGTATGTGAATATGATTAACAATCATTTCTTATACTCAGTTCATTGTCATCCCTACCTTGATATGTTCCTCTATTTACTTATGATAGTGCGCCTAAGAAAAAAATATGGGGGAGGGGGTTGAACCATAACCATTCCACGACATACAAACTTACAACTTTCATTCTCTATTGTGAAGCGTTTAACACATAAGTTTATATCTAAGAGTTAAACACATCACAATGGTGGAATGCGTTTAACTTTTTAACTTTGATTTACTATTGTAGTTACTTTTGATGTCTATGTATATTAATATAGATAATAATTCGTCTAACCCATTGCAATGACACATTCAACTTCTGATGGTCGATTCCTTGTTATAATGGTTCTTATTTATATGTATGTATAAATAGTGTGTTAACATAAGACATTGCACATTAAACTTTCTAAAGTTCTATACATTCACTCACACACTCGAATCACTTTTTTTGATCCCTATAGACTGATTATAGCTTTAGCACTCACAATATATATTTTTAATAAGCACTATACATATTACAACTCTATAAAACAACTATGAATAATATAATAATTCGTGTTACTTTTCTCATAGCAAAAACAAAAACACATTTGTATAAACCTAAATAATATAACAATTCGTTATATCAACACCTAAAACATAAAAACGCCCAGAAAAGATAACGATATGTGATAAAGACAACTTTCACAATCTATCCATAAATAAAAATCTAAACCAAGAGATGTAACATATATCAAAGTTGTGACTAAGAAAGCAAACATTAATTATCAAATTCTAAGAGAAAGTTTGAGTTTCATCTTCATCATCTTTGATTATTGATTGTATTAATGTTCATCATGTTGATGTACATCATTGGCTTAGTTTGAAGAGATTTGTTTTTGCTTAGATATGTTTTCGTTTGATGGTTTATAATTCAAATTAGTTGTTCGTATATAATTGAATTAAATAATTATTAAGAATTGTATCTTCTTGACAGACCGTTGGCTCCAATGCTCCATAGTAATGGTAAGGAAAATATCATCACAATCGAGAGATGGTGCAAGATAACAAACAGGAAAAAGATTAAAAAAACATCTAAGTATCATCACAATCGGGTAACTTTCATATAATTTTGAGTGATTAGGTTGTTACATAAAACAAGAAGCATCATTTAGTGTATTTAGTAATTAGGTTGTTACATATAATAAGAAACATCATTCCAAATGATGTATAACTAACTCCACAAGATATAAATGCTTATATATTAGGTTATATTCGTACATTTCTTATTTCACTCCTAACATATTATAATCGTTCAACATTTTTTTAGTTTTCTAGATCCTAATAAATTTTTTCACGTTTTATAAATATAACTTAAATAATAATATTATAAGTTAATTTTATTTCAAAAATTGTAATATTAATAACAAAACATAAATAATACATCACTTGAGACTGGAAAAAACAACATAAACCTAAAAAGGATAAATTTCTATTCCTCATCGTTGTTGGTTAGTCGAAGGTGTACATATGTACGTTGCTCCAAATTCTCACCTAGAGTGAGTTAAAGAAAGAGCAGTGCAAGAGAGTGACTCATCCGGTCCAGGTTCGTCCGTAGTTGATAATCATCGTTTCTCTCTTTCTTAGACATATGAGCTGCAACCAAAAGAACTCGTTAGAGGGCCCTGGAGCTTGAGCTCCGAGGGCACTCCAACGCTCAAGTCAATATTTATATAAGATGTATCAAATATAAGCATAAATGTATGAGAGTGAGAATGGAAATGATGAACATAAGATGTTAAAACTAAAGAGATTAGGTGAATGGTATTCTTGAGAGAGTAGAGAAAGTTAGGAATGATTGTATGTCCTTTGCATGGTATGAGGAATGGTATTTATAGTGGTTATGATATTAAACTTCTCATATAGTGATTTTATTCTAAGTAGTCATTGGTCAACCATCTGAACTTAGCTTACTCATTTAGAGGGTTTTATGCCCATTTGGTGCAAAGGGTTTTTGTATGATTTAAATGAATCTTGTCTTTTATAGTTGACTTCCCTTTCTGTTGTGGCATATATCCTTTTGCCAGTGGTGTCCTTGTTCTTCTACAGAATTTGGCCTCTCGTTCCTTGTTGTTTTGTGATATGATCATATTCCTCAACAACCAATGAGAACCAACTTTGCCTGTTAAGTTTTATACTCCTTCCACCTGCTCCTTGAATTTCTAAGTGTCGGACCTGTACGTTCCCCTTTCCTTTGTTTTTCTAGTTTTTGGTCTTCCTCCAGCCGCGGCTGGAGGTTTCCCTGCTTTCCCTTGTGGCTTCGTTCCTGACCCGCGGCTGACACCCACCCACCGTACATCATGATCTAGTATTGTTTGAACCGCAACTCATTGTTCCTGACCTGATCAGTTACAAGGCATTGTGGAGCCTGCCTTTGATGTCAGCTGGAGCCACGGCTTGGGGTGTGTTCTTACGCCGTGGCTGGGGCTTAACATTTGTTGTTGAATTGTAAGTTAGCTGATTCTTGGGTGGTACTCCTTCGAGCCACGGCTTGGGGTGTGCTCTTGGGCCTTGACTAGGACCGATATTTGGGGTGGTACCTCATCATGCCCCCCAATCCAATGCTATGGTTTTCACCATAACATTGGAATAAAAATAATATATTCCTTTTCTATGGTTGTTCTTTTTTTTCTTCATACTTTATTCATACTAGTTTCATCATTTATTATCGTTGGACAAAACAACACTTAACCCTTTTTTGACGAGTTTGATACATTTGTCTTTCCTGTGACGAACACCATTGCTGCTATGTCTAATTGGAGTCTTCAAGATCCCTATGTTTACTTATGCTTTTATTTACTTTGATTGTTTTTTGAACTTTTCGCTTATCGAACTCTTGTCAGTTGGTGTTCTTCTTTTGAATCGACTTTTTTCATTCGTGTTTGGACTAAAGTATGAAGATTGCAAGTAGTGGTATTTTTTTGGGATAGTAATTACTTGTTAAACGTCTGAACACGCCTTGAGTTGTTGTGATGTCGATCTCGACTAGTATGCCAAGATCATCATCTCAGATGCGGCTTGCAACACGTAGGATCTTGGCCAAGGCTATTAGCTGGAGGTGTGATTGGTGCCAAGTTGTGATTTTTGTGTAAATAATTATGATTGAAATCAGCATGGTGATCTGTATTGCGATAGTGGTTTATATCACCATATCTCAATTTTTATGTTTTCTTGGAGATCATTCTCATCTATAACCAACACTTGAAGATCATGTATCATTTTCTTCTTTCACTTTCTTTTTATTTCTTTAAGACAATATTGCTTTAAGCTCTAATGTATGCCAAAATTGACATTTGAAGAGACATAATTTGGATACGTTTAAGGATTGACCCGTAGCTGACATGGACATCCGCCGTGTTCCGACTAGTTAGGTTTCCTCGCACTTGTGCAATCACGTGATGGTTGTTACCCGCCTAGATAACTTATTTGCATTATCTACCCAAAATAGGTAAGTATTTTAATTGATTTCAATACTATCTATGCAAACATAGTTGAGCAACTAATCAGCTTGTAGTGCTTCTACCCAGACATAGTAGGATGGTTTGCTACTTTAGATATGGTTGTGAAATGGCATTGATATTATTTACTCAAGCATAGCTAATTCAAATGATTTCAATTTATCGACTCAAGCATGGTTTAGTGATTCAGATGACTTCAAACTTATCTACAAAAAATGGTTGGGTGATTCCCTTTTTCCATGGTTATTGACTTAGACATGGGTGAGCTTTTTGATCGCGTTATCTACCCAAGCATCGTGGGTGATTCAATTGGTTTCATGATTACTAGCTCAAGCATGGTCAAGCCGTTTGCTTTGACATCAGCGACCCAAGCATGGTTACTCGCTTGATCTCATGGTTACTAACTCCAACATAAGTGAGTTATATGATTGCTTTTAACATCATATACCCAAGCCTAGTTACTTGCTTGATCTCATGGTTACTAACTCAAATGTGAATGTGATTGCTTTTACCATCATCTACCCAAGACTGGTTACTTGCTTGGTCTCATGGTTACAAAACTTGAACATGATTAAGTTACTTGGTTTTCTTGTAACATCATATACTCAAGCTTGGTTACTTGCTTGATCTTATGGTTACTAAACTCAAACGTGAATGTGATTGCTTTTACTATCATCTACCCAAGCCTGGTTATTTGCTTGGTCTCATGGTTACAAAACTTGAACATGATTGAGTTACTTGGTTTCTTGTAACATCATATACTCAAGTTTGGTTACTTTCTTGATCTTATGGTTACTAAACTCAAACGTAATTGAGTTACGTGGTTGCATGCAACATTATCTACTCAAGTTTGGTTACTTGCTTGATTTCATGGCTACTAACTCGGACATGACTGAATGTTACTTGGTTGCTTGTAACATCATCTACCCAAGCTTGGTCGAGTGACTTAAGTGCTTTGAAAGTTGTCCACCAGACGTGGCTGGCTGACTTAGGTGCTTTCAATGTTTTTCACCTAGACGTGGCTAGGTAACTTAATTGTTTTCAAAGTTGTCCACCCAGACATGGCTGGGTGACTTAGTTTCTTTTAGCGTTGTTTACCCGATGTGGCTGAGTGGCTTATCTACTTTTAAAAGTTGAAATAATCATTTAGTTTTATATAAATACATGTAATGCCTTTAAAGCTAAGCTCTATTCGATGCATGCAGGATGGTTGTGAGATCTAGTTAAGTGACTTTGTACGCGCAATTGTTCCCAACTTTTCTTATTAAACAACGACTTTATTACCGAGGTCTTGGCTTCCCTTGATTCCCCATCCTGTTGTTATATTACTTCAAAACACATGGTCTCTTTCTTTGAAAACTTGCTTCTTTACTCTGACATTGTAGTATCGTTTAATCTCCTTCTAGTGTATCACTTTGTGGACTGTAGGCGATGATATAATCATTGACTTATTTTGATAAACTTTTTCTCCTTATGGCTTTGGGCCACGGATAGGATGGTTTTCTATGGTTTTGGCCGCGATTTCCCCATAACATCATAGTTAAGTCTTGGCTCGAAGCTATTCTATTTTACTCCCTTGGTAGTATTTTACCAAAAATCACTAAGACGAAAAGACCAAACCCCAACCACAAAAGGTTAACAACAACTTGCCTTATGAGATACAAGGACGTGTCAAACGTGCTTATGAGACAAAAATTATGAAACCGACTCGGTTTTTAATGAAATTTTATATCGGAATGTTCATAAAGAAATTGAACAACTTGTAATTAGTTTTTTAAACCAATCTATTACAAAAAGTCTAAAAAAATTCAAAATTTTTTTCGGGAGCCCTGTCATGATACGGTATACGAACATCCTTAGCACCACCCCCAAGCTGATTTGGAGATCTAGACAACTCAGCTACAACTGTCACAACTCGATGACACTCAATGATATGGTTAAAGAGCTAAAGAGTGCTATGGAAAATTGATGATATACTATGATGAAGAGATACGATTACGAGGCTCAAAATAACTAATCGAAACAATAAAACCATGTAAAAACTGGTTCCTTGAACGAAAATAAACTGTACAAGCATTCATCCTTCACCAAAAACAACACTCACAATAACAGTAATTCGACTGTACCCCCTCTAGAAATTCAATACCGGCAAAACCACAAACCAAAAAACCAAAAACAAAAACAAAAACAAAAAACACCAACTATTCGCCGTCGTGCCTCAGCTCCTGACGGAGCTTCCTAGAAAACGGCTGACAAGCATCCACACACAAATCCATCGCTGCCGCCAACGCCACAAACGCCGCCGCATCCTCCGTACACGTCACGTGCTGTATCCCCACCTCCACCTCCGCCCTCCGCCACCGCCCTCCGCCGCCGCCCACCGTCGACGACATCACAAACCCCTGGTACATCAAATGCGCCCACGACCCGAACTCGAAGTCCGAACTCGACCCGGATCCGGACCCGAAGCTGCCGTTGGGGGTCGTCATGGGTGAGCTCCCGTTGTTGCTCATGTCTATGGTGAACTTCCCACCGGTTTTCGAACTGATGGTGGAGTTCGCTAAGGTTACCGGGTCGAGCCCGCTGACCGCAGCGTCGGGTAGGAGCTCGAACCGGTAACCTATTTGGTCCCTTTTGGGCTCCCTCCATGCCTCCAACCGCCCCAGGGCTTCCACGTGCTGTGGCCGGGTCGGAGGATGAGCCACGCGCCCGGATTCGATGCGCTTACGCTGTCGGATCCGTGCGATGGCACGAATGGCGTCACCATTGACGCCATCGCCACGGGGGAGCCCGAGAGGTCGTGGATTGTGATGGACCACCCTTTTCGCTCCTTCACCGGCTTTTCTCTATCGTTTCGGATTGATCGTAGCCACTTCTTTGAGCTGTGTGATTCCGATAGCGATGAACTGTAAAAGATAACGATTGAAAAAAGATCATTAGAATGAGTTTCTTATAACTTTCCGTTGAGTGCTAATAAAATTGAAAATGAAATAATTCTTGAAAAACGAACTTACTCAGATCTGTGATTCTGATCTCTGTTGCTTCTGAAGCTGAATTTGCTGGTGAAAACTGCTTGACGAACATTGCCGTTGACCTGAAACACCTGTGGGCTGCACTCTGGTTCACCGTCAAACTCGAAGACGAACCTCGGGTCACGTTCCACCCGAATACTCAATGCAGATGAACCGGGTTTTTCGAGCCCGAATCACCGATCCCCACCCATCCGTTACGAACCACCACACACCCCCTATTACCACCACCACCAGCACCACCGTCAACCGCCGCAGAGTCCAAACCCACCGTCACAGCTCCGAAAGCTTACCCGACCCAAACCCACAAATCGAACCACTCTTCCGACCCGAATAAACCTCAATCTTCAACATACTAGACTTATCAACCACTCTATCAAACTCCGATTTCTTCAAATTGAAGCAAGCTTGAACCTGATCATTCACTTGATTCGCATCACCGTCGGCAACAGAAGCGATCTCCGCAACCTGGGTCGGATAGTTCTTGAGCTTAATCTTGCAGTAGCCCGTCGACGCCGGAGCGCCACCGTCGCCACCGCCGGAGAACTTCAACCCTAAACTTCCGACGACTATTCGAACGTAAGGACACGGATCCATAGCGTCCCCCCGTTGAAATCAAACAACACCACCTCAAGAATCAATCTTTTCGCACCTTTGAATTCAGCCACAAGCCAATCGATCGTAATTCTCAAAGAATTTGAAGCAATTGAGAATCCCCAATTTGAGAAATTGCTAAAATTAAGTGCGTATATATATAATTATATTATTATTAATATTAGTACAGAGGGGTGAGCGAGACAGAGAGATTACAGGCTGGAAATATATGCCAGAGATATTATTATTAAGAAAGGGTAATTAATATTTGAAAGTGGGTTGTACTTTGTGCATTAGGGGTTGTAATTTGGTGTGGGTTTTTGGGTATTTTAGTCGTGTTGAAGAATGGTGCGTGCGGGAATGAGCTGTGTGCACGTATGCCAAAAAAGATGCCAGCGATTTGATGGTATCTGCTCTTTGTAAATTCCTCCCGAATTTTAGGCATGTTACAGAAATGGCCCCTGTCCTTTTAGTTCTTCAAACAGGTCCTCTGTTTTAGGAATGGTACAGAAACGGTCCCTAGGCTTTCAGTTGCTTCAATTAGATCAACGTTTTCTAGGCATGTTACAGAAACGGTCCATTTGGTAAATGGAATCTCACCTTTTAAACAAAAAAGCCCCCTGCCTAGGGAATATTAACTAAGCTTCAACAGTTGTATTGTGGGTATGAGAGTTTTATTGTACCACACACATATACGCATGAAGGAAAATAAGATGCCATCTTTTAAAATAAAGAAATTTGTTGAAAATGAAAAAAATCTTATGTAGGAAGGATTTCTTCTCCTTTAACTCGATTACTTACTTAGGATGTGAAGATTGTGACAGGGTTTAAACATACTTTAGTTTTTTTTTTCTAATTTTAAATTATTATCTAAACAAAAAACTTTGTGCACTCGTTTTGATACAAGTATTGTAGTTACATGTTTAGAAGGGCCAAAAATATGTATATAATGACCAAAAATTAGTTGGGCCATATAAGTGCCCATACAAGCTATTATAATAGCACGTCCAACTACTTCGGTTTGATTTAATGTAATAACTAGTTTTAGTAAATATATATATAATGATGTGTCTAACATATTACAATGTTGTAACCACCTTTCTAGAGTTAATTCATTGGTGAACAACTTTTGTTAGACATGAATATAAGCAGTGCGTCTTAATTGTTAGATTGACGTGCCCAACTTTTAAGATTTGATTCACTGACATAAAGGGTTTTGATACACAAGTTTGTAATGATGCTTCAAGCTATCTAATTTGCTTCACGTACTAAAACCGCTTTCTTTTAAAAATCCATATAGTTTCATTTTTAACTTCAGTGCTAAAAGTAGATACATGCATGAGCTCTACCCACTTCAATTCAAATAAACACAATCACAAGATGATATAACAAGTTGTGCTATTTTTCTTAGAGGAAAAACACAAACAACTTATATGTATGAAGAACTAAATATATAACAATTCATTCTATTTTTTGTGATTGTTACAAGTATACAAACATTAAAAGAACATACAATCAAGGAGATAAATGCCACGACAGAGCATTATTAAAGAAAAATGACCAAGAAAGCAACCGTATATCGTTGACATCTAGAGAAAATGAACTAGGATCAATGTGAATTGTGTGGTGATAATAAAAGAAGACGATAGCATCATCAATAGAAAGTGTGCGTCCATGGGTGATAGAAAAGTGAAGAAGATAATAAGAAATTGAGTTACATATATTTATATTTTACGATCAAAGTTGCATCAATTAACCCAATCATCTAAGTTCTTTAGTCTGTTTGATTTTTTATTCAGAAAAAGCCATCAACTTTATCTTCTTGTAAAGATTATTGATTGACAACAACATGTTAGAGAAGATTAGATTGTTTCTCGCTTTCCAAATAACCAAGAGAAGATGAACACCACCAATTAATTATCTTTTTTTTGGCAAGTGGAGGAGTTGAGGTTGTTGTGCAGATCCATTAAGTCCCTAGTTGAGAATACAAAGATTTGAAGGATGGCACACCATGAACTTACCAATCGCTTTATAGTTGAGGCAACAAAGAATCCGAAAAAAAGATGGTCCACTATTTCTTGTGGTTCGACATAGAGCATAGACGGGGCTCGAACATTTGACTTTAATGAAAGTTTCATCATTCTAACTCTAAATGAATTTGGCATAGCATCTGTTATTGGGAGAAGGGTAATCATCCACGCCATAAGTATGCACAAAAGATATACTCAAGTTGTATGGTAATTATGCAAGTTAAGTTTGTAATTAAGCAACATATGTTTATGGTTACACACAATAATACTACAAAAGTTACAAAACATAATTATAGAAGTTATATGATATTACACTAACGTATGTTTATGATTACACATAATAATAACTACTCAAGTTATAAAAATAACTATCCATGTTATATGATAATTTATAATTACACACACATGTTTATGACTACACACAATATTAATTACTTAAGTTATACACATAACACATGTATCTTTTTATTTTAATTTATTATTTATAGAAAAATATATAGGAAAACTATATTCAAATAAAGTGAATAAATTGTTTGAATTTATGATGTGATTTCCAACATGAAACCGATATCATCATTTAAAAATTTAAAGATTTTTCTAGAAAAAAATCAACAATATTTTAGGTTATTCTAATCTTACATTTCCAAACTTAGACATTTCATGTGTGGTACCATCCTCAAATACATATGAGACTATCATCATTGAAAAGAATGACTTTTTGTGTTAAATTCTCTAGTATCTTCTTATTCTAATAAAAATTAATTTAATATGTCATGTGTTAGCATCATAATTATTCTTATAAAAAGTTTTCAATCTTTTTCTCCTCTTAAATAATTACTTTAATTACTAATAATATTATTTAATATTCTTTTAAAAATTTAAATATAGTATATGTTCATTATCAAAATGCTTAAATTTTAAACATTTTTATTAAGCAATGACTTATGAATAAACAAGAATTTATTTTCAGTAGATCATTTTTAAACGTTATAAATTTTATGTTCCATATGTTGGGTTGTGTTTTGATAACTTGAAATTACAAGAAAATATATTATTACAAAGTTAATATTAACTTTTTTAAGAATAGATATAAAAAATAATTAATTTAAATTTAATTGTACCTGTTTATCAATAAATATATTTCACCTTACTTGTAAACATTAATTTTTTTTTCAAAGTCTAATTATTCTACTATATTGTGCAATCATATTATTCACTAGGTTAGTATCCCATGTATTACACGGGTTGAATAAAAAAATAATAAATAACTAGTAATAAAAATTTATGAATTATAAAACCATTTTTGAAGATAAAATATAATTATAATTGCATATGAATAGTTATTCCAAGTAAATAAACAATAGATAGCTTATAGATAGATAGATATATAATAGTCTAGAAACCCATTTATTAAACGGATTATAGTTAGTAATAAATACGAAAAGTTACAGTACGATATTTTAATATAAGATGTGTATAAAATTATATATACATACTTGTTCAAGAGATAAAACAACTATACTATTTTTAACTCTCTTATCTAAATAGTTTTATTTTTAATATTTTTAAAGATTTTCTTATAAAAATTTATTGTTTATAAAAATCTTGTTTAATAATAACTCAAGTTTCTATTATTCTAGTTGTTTTAACAATACTGCTTTTGAAAAATTCCATATTTTTAATAATTATTTTAAAAAAGGACTAATTTAAAATATTTTATTTCAAAAGGTTCAATGTTTTAGAAAAGATATGAATTTTAAATTTTTAATAAAATTCATTTTTTAAAACATAGTTTGATTTTTAAAAAAATATAGAAAGAGAAAAAAATATATCAATTGATCAAATTAATTTTTATGAAAAAAGATAAATTGTTTGAGTGTTTAAATTTATTTAATATACTTTTGGAGGGAAAATAAAGTAATGATGTTTAGAAGAATGACAAGTGTCAAAAATATAGTTTAAAAAATGACAAGTGGCAAAAAAAATTCTTTTATTAATATCTATAGATGTCAATGTCATTCAAAAAAGTAAAAGTTTTTAGTTTTATTTTTTATAAAAAATTTCATAAAACATATAAGTAAACAAAAGGCAGTTATTTTTTATCTTTAAGTCCCTAACTTGCCTTTTTAAATTATTCATCAAAAATACAAAGATAATTTTGATCATATTTATATCAATTCTATAAATAATGTCTAAATACAAAATTTACTATAGTATCAACTTTTTAATATCTTTTATTCATAGATCATTGAATTTTGTTTCTAAAACAATTTGCCATTTTATGACATAATTAATTGTTTATACTGAATGATAGTTTATCATATAATTTTGATTATAAATTATCTTTAACTTAAATATAATATTAACTTTTAGTTTTTAATTAAATGAATAATATTTTGTTGTATTTTGCCGCACTAACGTGTTATTTTCGAAACAGTTACTTCTTTAATATGTATGGAAATTTTAAGGCAATTGTAAATATTAAGAAGTTGACGTATAATCAAGTACACTTTATTTGATATCAAATTTTAAATGGAAATAAATTAAAACTTAAATTATATCAATTTTTAATATGAAACTACTTAAAATATTATTTATGGTAACTATTGATTGTTTTTTAAAAATTTAATAAATGCATTTTTAAACTAAAATTATAACTTTCAAAATTAAATGCAATCACAATTTAATAAATTTTAGGCGAGAAAACTCAATTGAGTAGTCTCTCATTGATTGTCACGTGTCCGTAGAAACCCTTGTTGATTGTCACGTGTCCTTAGAAAATCTTGATTTATTAGAGGTAAAAAATTAAGTAATGCATATAATGTAATCACGTAATTATGTATGATTTCCGAACAATTATTATGATACCTAATTATACACGATACGTAATTACGTATAAACTCTCTCGATCCTAATACACACTTGCTTTATTCTGAGGCTTTACATCATTTCCGGTTTTTCCCATTTGTACGATAAGTGACCTCTATATAGTATTGATTCAAACAAAAGCCACTAATATTTAGAGAGAAAAAAACTATTTTATTTACTCGTTAATACGTATATTCACTATACATCAATCCACCAATATACGATATAGTTTGTTGATCAAATAAATAAAATAACTTTTAATTATTTAATAGTTCATAGATATCTGTTTGTGTGTGAGAGAGACTTTGTTTCAAAACAAGTTGTTTCATGGTTGGATTAGGTAATAGGTTTTTGATTTTTTTTCCATTTGGTGTATCCTCCTGTCATTGGCTTCACCAAATTTATTCTATTTAATCTATATTTTTAAAAGAAGAAAGTTTAGAATTTACTAGCATTTGAGGATTGACCTATGAACATTCGTCCTTACTATTTCTTGTCTTTTAACTCGTTTCAACAAAAGCAGGGATTGTTACGAGAAAAAAGTTGTCATTTTCACCTCTTTGTATATATGCTCCTCTAGAAACATTTCTTTTATGATAGCTTTTTCCGATTTAAACTATTTTATATTTTGAAGAATCTTGCAAATTCTAACCCATGAAAATGTGAAATTGAATAACGTTTAGGTTTGAAATTCGATGATGATATATGTATATGCTACATAAGTTGTCGCTCCATGCGATAAATTAGGATATATAAATAAAATGATAGCATGTGTCTAAACAAAAGGAACGAGTTAACCTTATTTATAGTTATTATCAATGTTCAAAGAGTATGATATCTGAATGTGGATATAAAGTTGGGACTCAATCATATCCACATACATGCTTCAATGAATACACGAAACACTATATTCAACCCAAAAAAGTATAAAACGTATGTTGTACATACACTTTATAATACGTACATATAAAAAGGCTGACTTCACTTTCATGCTTCTAACGTTATTCTTTTGGTAACATTAAGTTTACACGATTAGATGAGTAATTAAAAGATGCTACATTCAGCCAAAACATGCTTTATTTTTTAGCGTACGTTGTTTGTATGCTTTGCAATCAAATAGAGAGAATTAAATATAAGAAGGCAAGATAACTTTTATACTTCATGTGTCATCCTTTGGTAGCGTCAAGAATCAAAGATCATATAAACTAAAAGACAAATAACATGTAAATTCATAATTCACAAGGTGAAATTTAAGAAATTTATTTAAGAAAACATAGAACAACCAAAGACCAACAAGGTAGATCACTATGCTGTCAAGTAACTATTGAAGTAATTTCACGAAGTTTTATGTTTACAAAAAAAACATATTGCGTGCTGTATACTTTTATGTCGGTGAGGAACCTAACTTTAGAATTTACGTTCATTTGCTGGCTAGACTTTAATGTGTGTCTATGTAAATATGAAAAAATGGTTATTTTCTTTTATTTTTTTAAACTGTTCTCTATAAAAAATATTGTTTAAAATGTCTCCATCAGACAAGACGCTGACTCCTACACAAATAGAAGCGGATGTTTGTATAGTAGGAATTGGTAAAAAAAAATGAATATGTGACCTAAGCAGACGCCCGTTTGCAAGGAACAGTAACCTGCTTGCTTGGTACAAGTGCCTGCATGCACATATCTATTGTTTACAGGTTCTACTAAACAAGTCTCCGCGCTTGTTTATAGAGGCGCCGACACCTTGTCCGGAGGGAACATTTGAGAAACAATTTTTGGGGTGGACATTTAAGGGAAAATGAGAGAAATGAGATATTTTGAGAATTTTCTCATATTGTTTTTTTGAGAAGCGTATAGTATGTCCTTAACGTGATATGCATATTTTAGATGAAGAAATATGCCTTAATACAATTACAAATGTCTTTTTAAGTGCCGTCGTAATTGGAGAAATTAGATACATTGTTGTAGCTTGTTTAAACGATTATTATAAGTGCATCAATGTTTCCTTAAAATTATATTTTGTTACAGAAAATATATCAATAATATCTCAAATAAAGATAACCGTAATTCTCAAGTGTAAGTTAAAAAGAAAAAAATATTAAAGTATATACAATTAATCACCGCGTCAGTCCAAACTCTAAAAAAATTATAAGTAGTATATAGTCAAGTATCCGTTTGAATGTTCTTAATGCCCAATGAGAAGTTGTCATTGTCGGTATAGGTGTATTTCTTGGTGTTTCGTATTTGATTCAATTTGTTCGTCTAAGTTTATCTTCTGTTTGTAGCCCAAGTTCCCATTTATAGTCATAATATTGGCCATTCAAAAAAATGATTTTATTTTATATAAATCAAAGGGTATAATGCGGAACCACAAATAGCATGATAACTGTGACAACCAACCTAGAAGAAGGATAGTTTGTTTGAATAAATTTACATGTATTCATGTGCTATAAACATCTACACCTATATACAGTCATTATAAGTTTCAATCTACACATGTGTATGAAAGTTGTTAACATTTAGAATAGAAAGAGAACACATGAAAATTAATTGATTAGAAATTATTTTAAAATTGTAGATTTAGCTTATAATATAAATGAATTGTTTAAACAAACTCTCATATTTCTTAGATTATTTATTATATTATATAAAGTTAAACATTAACAAAATACCAAGCGGTTCAAAACTTATATAATAAACAATACACAACCCACAAATATTCCATCACAATCACAAAACAGCCTTACAAAAATGGTCAATCTTGCTTTCTCACAAATGTTTGGCTTATTATGGAGTCATATACAACAATGATGATGAGTTGATGATGGTGATTTGGCAGCCTGGCTAAGAGCTGTGTGTGTGAGAATGAGATTGGATAAGATGAGGGATGGTGGCGCCAGAAGGGCTTTCATACTGAAAATTAAAAAAAATTAAAAAAAATTAATATATATATATATATATATATATATATATATATATATATATATATAAAGAAAATAAAAAGGGCTTTCATGCTACATTAAACAATGGGCTTCCACCGTTGGTTATATCCATCCTACTTCACTTGACTTCACACATGTTTTGACACTTGTTCATTTAATATTTTTATATATCATGTGATACATCCATCATTAATATACAATCTTGCACAAGTCCCATGAATTTGGGAAGATGGCATGTTCAACCCTTGAAGTGTTTGTTATTAGCCTTTTCAACCCTTCCAACTTTACCTTTAGTAATAGTTTTGACTTGTGCTATTCTTGAAAATGGTGCTTTTTTTAGATCCAAAACATGGGTTGCTTGAAGGAAAGTTTATTAAAGAACTAGAAATATATGAAGAACAAGTAGAACACATCTAGTATTTAAATTAGTACAGTTAATTATATTATATTAATTATTAAGTTTTGTATGCATATTAAATTATATTATATGTTTCATGGGTTGTAACTTAGTTTTTTATCTTTTTTTTCTTTTTAATTTTTAACTTTTTATTTTAATCTAATATCTTAATATTTTTAACAATATAATCTTAATATTTTTTTTACTTCAAGTTTCATCTCCTATACTTTTCATATTTGATACGATTTTCTTTTACGAGTTAACATGCCGAGCGTGCATGTGTTGTTTAACGTTTTTTCGCTTATTTTTTTCAGTTAAACGTGTCGTCATAACGCTTTGATCCTAGATTGATTTACTTATTGTTTTATATGTTTTATATTTCACTAGCATCATTGTGTGGTTCTACATTTTTACGTCTACTTTTCGTTTATTTTTTTATGTTTTTTTAATTTTTTCAGTGTTAGTGGTTACTGGTGGTAGTGTGTCATTAATGTTACTTGACAGGTTTTTACGTTTACGTCTCGCGCTACAACGTCGGGGGCTTGTTACTAGTTCAACTTAATTATAATAGAAAGGGTAGAAATGTGTAGTATCGATTTTCAATTTTTATATGATGTCATAGCGTTAAAGTTCTTGTTTTCTTCTCATGTCTCCCTTTCTTTTTTTTCTATCGCTTTTGATCTCAGATATAGATTATGTTTTATTAATTTTTCTCTTACAATCAAGCATCGAATCTAAATTTGTAAATACGAAGCAAAATTGAAGCAGGCATCGATCATAAGTTTTAAAAACTGGACGAATTCAAATCAACCACTGGTCATGAAATTTAAAATCCAGTATAAATTCAAATCAATCACATATATCAAATAGAGAGAGAAAATCTTACAAGCACGTCTATAAGAATCAATATCGGTGTTTTCAAGTTTAAATTGTTATCTTTTGTATTTTGTTTCTCTGCACATATGATAAGAAGTTAAGAAGTAGATATCGTTTATCTATTACAAATAGTGACCTCAAGGGCCACCATCCACCACCAACCATCCACCGTCGTCACCACCCACAAACACAAAACCATCACGAAACTTGCTTCGTAGTTTGATGGCGATGATGACAAGAGAAGATAAACAAGAACAGATGTGAAATTGAACTTGTAACCCTGAAGACATGAAGGATACAACTCTTAGGTCAATGTCATAACATTGTTGATTACCACTATTTTTCCTAACCATACACCATTTTATTTTGTCTAACCATGAATGTTTTATTAAACTTCTTTTGTTATATGATTAAAAATAAATAATAAATATTGTAAGTTTATAAACAACGGAAATCAAAATCCCTTGTATTTTTTGGAAATAGAAGAAGTAAAACTTCAAAATAGAATAATCAAAACAACTAATAGAGTCTTGGTCATTGATATCCAAGTTCTAACCACAAATAATAAATGTAAAATAAGGCTTGATTTGAGCTTGCACTTATGTGGACTCGTATGTTTTTTTTTCAACAACATAACTTTTCTAACTTGAAATGTACAATCTAGAACATTTACTAGTAAACTTTATTTTATACTTTTGAATAGCACCACCTAGATTTTATTAAAATAATATCATCATATCCTACATTCTACGAGGCTAGAATTTATAATATTTTTTTAATTAAAACGTATGTCACATAACTAGGGATGAGCTCGGTACCGTACCTATACCGAACCGGTACCGATACCGAAAGTACCCATCCCCGAATATTATAAAAAATGAGTACCGTTACCGGTACCGATTTTGGTATATGGGTACAGGTACCGGTACACTACCGTATTTCGTTACCCAATACCTCTTTGGTACCCGTTATCTCCATAACATTATTTTTTAGTCTTGTTGTATGGTTCATATTTGGTTACGTTATCAAGTACTTGTTTGTGTACTCGTTACCTTATACATGTTTGGTACCCAATACATTTAAAAATTTATAATAACTAAACAAAAATAAAATATCAGAAAAAATCCACATGTTTAACAGAAATAGTATATAGACTTGACTATGCATTCTAAATATCACTCATAAACTGACACAAAATGATAATAAATTGTTTTTGTTTTTATGGTGATGAGTTTCACCTTAAAATAATAAATACCAATAAGGTCAATATCAATACTAAAAGTTTCAAAATATCAAAGAAACTTAATATTCGATTTGATCACTATATTGTCAATCGTTTCTCAAAATAGGTTATTCGTATTCAGGTACTATCGGGTACCTACTAAAAGTCCTAATGAACAATCTCAAGCCACAAAATAGAAAGACGTCAAGGGCATGTTCCTTACATGACAAGTTCCCACCTTTACTATATCAATGTCGTGCCGCATGCACACCCACCGCCCTAATAGAGCTTGTTTACATAAACACCTTGAATCAGCTTAATACATATCAACCTTATTCCGACCTAGATATGGATCTCAATTTATCACTCAAACTACTGTTATTGTTGATAACTAATAGAAATAAAAAATTAAATTACAAGTGGTGAATGTTTGTAAAGTGTTTTTAATAAAATTTTTTTATCAAAAAGGCGTAAGTCTACTGAAGGCGATAATTGAGATCTCTGAGCTGTTGATGATCAACCTCTGAAGGAGAATGAGTAAGAGCACACTGTGCAGTGGTGGTTTTCGGGAAAGCTATTACATCCCTTATTGAACTGCTACCGCTCAGTAGCATCACCAATCGATCCAACCCATAAGCAATTCCTCCTGTAAAACCGATGTCGTTTAATCAAGCCAAATTTTACACAAAAAAAAAAAGAAAAGAATATAAAATATGCCTGTCAAAGTCAACGATGTTGATTGTAGAGTTTCAGATTCAAAATTGATGATAATCTTGCGACGGAACTTCATAACTATTGAAAAGTGAAGTTTTCTTATGATTATCAGAGTGATTCTTGTAAGACCAAAATTTTTAAGACTGTTTACAACGTTGAAAATTAGCCTGTTTGACCTTAAAGAGTCAACGTCTCGAGTTTTCTTGTGCTGTTTCTCAAAGTACCTTATTTCTCCAAATAAACCACTGAATTGTTTAAGTTACAAATAACTGATAATATTGATTTTGGCCAACAACATATCTACAATCTTGCTAAATGGATATTATACTAATATTTGACTTGTTAGTCAAATATTTTTCATAATTTATTTTGGAATTTCATACCGTGCGGAGGAGCACCCATGTCCAGAGCTTCAAGAAGATAACCAAACTTGGCTTCAGCCTGCAAATAAATATAAAAATAAATAACTAGAAGGGATCAAAATTTTCAAAAGACTAAATAATTAATTACTTATTTTATATGGTGTTCAACCAACAACTGCTATGAGCTGGTATCTCCTTACCTGCTCAAGAGAAATGCCAACGATTTCTAGAACCTTTTGTTGGACATCACGGCGATAAATTCTCAAACTTCCTCCACCAATCTAGAAAAAAGAATAAACCATCTAAGAAATAAATCTTTCTAAAATTATTTTGTGAAAAATTCAACATTTCAACTTGTTAGTCAGACGCATATGGTTCCAATCCAATATTCCTGTTTTTTTAAAATGACTGCGACTATGGGTCCTATTTTATACATGTGACTGAAAAATAATGTATGTAACCCTTCTCTTAACCTAATTTAAGAGACTTCAAATCCCATTTCACAAGTTTAACTTTTTGGATATTTCATCTATTCATATAAGAAGCATCTGAATACAACTTCAAACAGCAAAAGCACGCTCAAACACATATTCTTGCTCTGATTCGTTTCGATCCAATTGATTGTCTTATTCAAAAAATTTAATATCACATAATCACTCTAAAAACACACATCTAAACACCCTTAATCATCTTCCTATGCGAACATTTTCAACCAAAAAAGTACCTCGACTCCATTGTAGACCATGTCATAAGCCAAGGCACGAGCAGAAGCAAGATCATTCATGTCTTCAGGGTTAGGGGCAGTAAAAGGGTGATGAAGTGCCTGCAGAGTTTTATAATAAAATTTAAATCTTAAACTTTAGACGCGTTCACATTTAATAATAGTGGTTTTTTGATATTTTGGTTAACACTTTTGTTTGCCATATTACAACCTCAAGCCTCTGCTCAGCATCATTCCATTCAAACATTGGAAAATCCGTTACCCACAGGATAGAATGCTTAGACTGCGTATATATAAAAAAAATAAAAATAAGTAACATTTCAGAATAATAAGCACACACACTGAAGTATGAGATAACTAGATAAGTAGGTCAAATTGTACTACAATGAGAACTCACATGGTCAATCAAACCCAAGATGTTGGCTACATACATCCTGAGCCGGTCTAAGGTTTTGTTGACAGATGAACCGGGACCCACTGCAAACAAGATAAGGTCACCTGCTCCTGCCTCGCATCTTTTTAAAAACAAATCTTTCTTAGCGGGATCCAAACTTGATGTTAGTGCAGGAATCCCTTCGAGTTGACCTACAAATAAAGTATGTTGACTAAAAATCAACATGCACGTACATATACAGTGACTTTTAAGAAGCATACTTCTATATTAATTATTACCATCTTCCAGTATCTTCAGAAATGGCAAACCCTTGGCTCCAGATTTAATTGCTTCACTAAATATGTCACCTTTCTTAAGAGCAGTGTTGGAAAAAGCTTTAGCACCTGAAGGGATGCATAATACTTTGATTATTCCTCCATTATTCAAGGCATCTGTGAAAACTTTGAAAGAAGAATCTGAGAAAATATCTGATACCTGCAATTAAGACAATAAAAATATAAGGGTTACATGAATCTTCTAAACTAAATAAAGCAGAAAAAAGTATGCTGTATAAACATAATATTTACATCTTTGAGTTCAAGACCAAAACGGGTATCTGGTCTGTCTGAACCATAGCGGTTCATTGCCTCAGCATATGTAAGCCTCGGGAAAGGGTTTGGCAGCTCAACACCTTTAATATCTAGAAAAACCTGCAACGTCAGTGTTGGAGTCAAAAATTTTATTACCAAGAAAAAAAGAAAAATAATTTAGAATAAATTAAAAAAATCTTCTTTCATTGCATGTAAAGTGTTCTAACCTTTCTAATCAAATCTTCATTGAGGCTTAACATGTCCTCAAGAGGAGTGAAAGCTAATTCCATATCCAATTGTGTGAATTCAGGTTGTCTATCTGCCCTTAGATCTTCATCCCTAAAACATCTGTAGCAAATAAAATGCTGGAATTAGTTGAAAAATAGATAAAATCATGATTAATAAGAATAAGATAGATAAAAGGTTACCTTGCTATTTGAAAGTATTTGTCAAAACCGGAGACCATTAGCATTTGCTTGAACAACTGTGGACTTTGGGGCAAAGCATAGAATGTTCCTGGCTTCATAAAGTGAACTAGGGTGAATCAGGATACAACTACTACAACATTCTTGAAAAAGTTCTTATATTAATAAGATATCTAGAATCAGTTTGCTTAAATTGCAAATACTTTGGCCTATGTATGCTATACAAAACAGAAAGACATCTAAGATAGAGTTTGAAGCAATGAATTACAAGCACAACTATAGATAAGTTTAAATAAGTTCAATGAAAAAAGAGTTCATTTTTGGAAAAAATAAAACTAATGTTTTATGTTACATATTTATATGTTAGTATGTGATGATGTGTCAAATCTGTTTGATAACAAAATCAAAACTCAATGGGTCTGCTTCTTTTTTCTGAGAAAAGATGGAATTTTCAAATCAATGTGTTTTAATGGACATGTTCAGTTGTTCACTAACCGTAGATTGCTCACATGTTTCTCTGTTGAGTGTTGCATTACATGGCACTATGGCAGTTTTCATTTTTTGTAGTTTTGCTTTGTTGGTTGGTTTAGCGTCGCCATTATTCTAGTCATGTTATTAGCTATGCAAGCAAAACCATCTTCTATGTATGCATCAAATAATATAATATATTCTAAATTTACATTGGAATAATTTTATTTAAACAAATTGCAACGTATATTAAGAATCACTTACTGTAAAAGTCGGTGTACAAATTTAGTGCATACATTGGAGTTGAACCAAACTTTGTGTAAGCATATCTTGGAATAAGTTTTTCAAACAATTGGTGAAAATATAAGGGAACCCACGCAAAGTAGGTAGCGATACCTGGATAACTAGTGTAAGATTTGGACACTTCCTATGTATTTATATCTCAATAGGTGTTGGAGATGTGAAATTGCATTGTCAACCAAAAGCAAAGGTGAGTATTGTAAAAAGGATGCATATCAAAATGTGTATATGACTATGTGTGTAAAGGGGGTGTGTGTGTGTGTGCATGCATAGCACATACATGAAAGAATCTTGCAAGTCCAACTGCAAGTTATGTGTTATCAATGGATGTACATGAAAGCTGAGATTTGTGAAGGTGATGCATTTAATGTAAGCATGGATCCAATGCATGTATAGCCATTGTGTAAACACACACGTGCTTGCTGTGATCATGGGTTCTCACCCACTAAGCAAAAGTAGACGATATAAACTTCGATCGGCAAGAATGCGAATGTAGTTCCCGTTCCCACACACCAAGCATAAGTAAAGCATGGGAAAACAAAAAGAACTTTTTTTTAAAAAAAGAGCGAGTGTTTTACAAGCATGTTAAAATATGACATTAACTTTGTGTAAGGCTTTTTTGAGTTGCAAATAACCGTGGTTTTCACCAAGTATTATCATTGTATCTGAGATGTGTATGCTAAGTTGAGAAGCTAATTGGTCCAAGTAAGAAGCAAGTGTCAGTAAGTCTGGACCATGGAAACATAAGAGATAAGAATATAGCAATGCAAATTTTGAACACTTTGAGACATATACACATATATCATGTCACACATGGCTTTAAGTAACTTAAGACCAACAAAAGAGCAGATTAAACAAAATAATCGATAACCAGCACAAAATTCATTGGTCATGTAAAAAACGAGCAAAAACGTTGAAACAAAAATATCAATAAAATTACCTGAACTCTCGAGGGAACCAAATAATCCCGAGCACCTTCAGGAGTTGACCTAGAGAGTATTGGAGTCTCAATCTACCTTACACCCACAAGAAATTCAGAGTCAACACAGTCAACAGAATAAAACTTGACTACTTGAGAAGCCAAATGTTTTGTATTTGAAAAACACTTATATTCTATATCTATAAAGAATACCTCCACAAAACCATGCACATCTTCTAAATACCTTCGCATGAGCTTTATCACTTGATGTCGCAGCATTATGTTTGAATTCATTTGTGGTCGGCGTAAATCAAGGCAACGGTATCTACAAAAATGACCTAAATGACGCTTTTATCCAAAAGAATAGCCAATTATAAAGTAATGTAAATAATTATAAAACCAAGTTGCTTGCTTGCCCACATAAAGGCTACCTCAAGCGAATTTCCTCTTTAATGGAATCTTTCGCATCATCTGCACTAGTAACCAAGAATGGCAATTTAGTCTTCACCGAATTCAACACCTGAACTTGTTGTGCAGAGACCTGAGGTATATATTGACAAATAAAATTTCAACATGAAGACATAAAGATGAATTTTTAAAAAGTTTAAACTTTAATCACATGCGATCCCACCTCTATCATGCCGGTCTTCATGTTTTTATTAACCGAATCACTTGGACGGAGCCGAACAACGCCTTGTATGGAAACTACATACTCAATCCTCAAGTCATTCACCATAGAATGAGCTTCAGGGAATTCATTTGGAAGTGTTGTAACCTGTTTTTTCAAATTCCATAATCATTTATTCATAAATCTAATTCAAAGGAAGATAGTAACATGCTCTAGTTTCCAGGGTCAACCCAAGCTCTATAGAAAAAAAAGAAGGGATTTAGCCCAAAATTTGTAAGGCCCATTTGTTAGCTTAAGTTTGTATAAGGGTCCAAATTTTTTTAGATTATCTACTGCACTACATCACAGAAAGGGAAGCAACGAAACAAATATTCACACACATCAATTCTAAACCCATCAATTTGTCTTTATACTTAGCAAATTACACACATTCTGGTTCGGCTCAGATGAATCTTTACAAGCTTCATGTAGAAATCTAAGATAACTTTTCAAGTGAAAAAGTGCAAATTGCTAATAGTTTGTTTGGGATAGCATATTAAAACTTCTTATCACCTTATTATGCTTATGATAAAGTTGTTTCAAGGGTGTTCTGCTTGTCTACACTACATATCTGATCTCTTATGGGTGTAACAGTTTAAAGTCGCCAGCTTATTTCAAAGTTGATAGAATTTATCTTTATATCATTATTAAATATGGTTATGTTTCAAGATGAAGGTAACTTCTTTCTTAACACCTCTAAAAGTTTTATGCTTAGCTGACTGGTAAACTCAGATACAGAATTTTGCATCATTTGTCACCATTGCATAATTTTTCATCATCAAAACTATAAACTTGCAACTCAAATTCCTTTCTTCCTTGAATCATCCAACTTACAAGAAGCCAATTTGACCATTGATCATTACAAACAAACCAATGGTATAGTAAACACAAAATCAAAATCTTTCAAAATTAACACAAAAAGAAACTGCTAAAACCAACAATCGAACTTTAAATTAATCAAGAAATTGAATAAAAACACGAACCTGAACGATTCCAGAATGGTCTCTAAGATTAACGAAAGTTAACCCACCATGACCCCGATGAAGTGCGACCCAGCCACACAATATAACCTCTCGACCCACATCCTTCTCACTCAATTCACCACACAGCCCATTTCGACTGACCCATTCAAGATTAGGGGTTTCATGAACGGACCCAGGTACCGATTGCTGCCGTTGCTCATTTGAAATCGATGGGGGTTGGTGACAATGGGTTCGGTTGTGGAAGCAGAAACAGCAGTGAAAGATTTTGGTGAAAGGGATTGGAGGATGATGCGATTGAGGCGAAACAGAGGTCGGGTTTGGGTCGAGAGGTGTCTGGATCGGATTGCGATGTCGGGTAAAACCCGGAGGATTACGGACATGGTGGTGCAGAGGGGGAGAAGGGCTTATCTGTTCAAGTGTGAAGAAGATGAGAGGGTTTTATGGGTTGAAAATTGCTTGAGAATGATCACTCGAGATTGAAAACTATGCACTAAAAACCCAAGATTTTGTTATAATCATAAAGAGGAGGTATTTTATTGAGTTTTGTTAAATAGACACCCTAATATTTTAAATTAACATCTTAAAATTTTTATACGTGTAGTATAACACTATACGCGTCTTATAGAAAGGGGTCGTATAGGGTTATATGTGTCGTATAAGGCTATATGTGTCGGATAGCCCTCTAACAGCCCCCTGAATTTTTCCTCGTAGTCAGTGTTAAAATTCGCTATACGCGTTTATAGCCCTGTATGTGTTGTATAAGGTTATATGGGGAATATAGCTCTCTGATAGCCCCCTGAATTTTTCTCGTTTTCAGTGTATTCGACTCTATACGCCGCGTATGAACACATACGCGACGTATAGGGGGTGTCGATTTATATGAGTGAGTGTCTCTATATTAGAACCTTTTTTATTACGTGTTTGATAACTTCCGAATAATTAAGTGTTGAATTTATAAGAGATCTGCACCATTAAGTGTTAAATCATTAAGATTTATGAACCAATAAGAGCTAATATATCTTAACAATTCAAAAGCAAATGTCTGACCAATTCAGATAAGATGTTTTAATCATTTAGCATTAGACATTTTAATCATTCAGACATTTACTCGCGAAAACAAACAGTCTAAACCATTCAGACATTTACTCGCGAAAACAAACAGTCTAAACCATTCAGACATCTGAACAATTAAGAGGCTGCAAAACAACCCCTAACTCATATGTTCAACGAACAGTTCGTTAATTATTTGGCGGTAAGTTCGTTTATATTCGTTCGTTTAATAAATGGATGAATATAAACAAGAAAATTTCATTTGTTTAGTAAAACGAACGAGCATGAACAAAAGTTTTGTTCATTTATTTATAGTCGTAAACGTTCGATATTGTATTCATTAACGTTCATTTGTGTTTGTCCATTCAATAGTCATGTTTGAGATGATTATATTACATAGTTATTTATCTTTGGTGAATATTACATAATGTTTGTGATATAAAAATAAAATCAATATATGATGGTTTTGTATTTGTTTATTTAAGGAATTTTGTTTATGTTCATTGATGTTTATAAAAAATATGTGTGTTTGATTGTCTTCGTCTATGTTTGTAAATAGTTTATGAACATATTCATTTCCTTAATTAACGAACATGAACAAGAAATCTCGTTCAATAAGCATTTGTAAACAGTTAATGAACAATTTATTTTCTTAATAAACGAACATGAACAAAACTTCATTCGTGTTTGTTTGGTTCGTCTCCAGCATTGATATACTTTTTATCGGTACTAGGGTTGAACCTCATGAAGTGAGAAAAGACATTTTCTTCACACATTAGTATCATAAGTTGCAGATCCTTCGGGTTGTGATCGGTAAGTGATGTTAAGATGGTCATTTTGTTGTCCATGAATAAAATTCAATAACTATTGACTTTTAGAAGAATAATCAAAAGGTAAAATTTTGAACAAACTAAAGAATACGTTAATGTCGGTGTACATACATGTCATATACATACAACTAATATATGATAATTTTAATGTTAATATAAGCATAGATGTATAATGGGTACATGACTACGTGTGACATTCTATTTTTTGTTGTAAAATAGTTCGAATATTGTAAAAGAAAATATAATGTGTGAAATATCTGATTGTGACATATAAACATAAGTCTAATATAATCATTTAAAAAATCCAACTAAAATGCCGAGAACTTTAACTTAAAAGGTTATAATGTAAACTCAGTCTAAGACGTTAAAACTTAGACATATGAAACTATTAAGTGTAACTCATACATGGTCAGTGCCAAAATTCAGAAATCTGCATAAAACCATTTTATTTTAGCATGTCATTCTTCACTTTTATTTGACTTTTAAAGTCAAAATCCAAGTGAAGGCTTTAGGCTTGTGTTTTTGGCGATTTTGAAAAACAATAAAAGCGAGTCAAAGCTTTGGCAAGTCAATCCCACTTTGTGATTACGAATAATCTACAATCATTTCAATTAGTCTTAGTAATTAGAACCTATAATCATAACTCATTTTGTAAGTTTTCTAAAACAAAAGTCTTAAATTGATGTTATTTGGATAAATTGACATCTAAGCATGTAAACTTAGCACATATGATGTATAAGATATTAGATATATTAATATCAATCGGTGATAGGTATACTAACCAAATCAAGAAACAGGGTGCGTTTTTGGTAAAACTACCACGACTCTTAACCTAAATGGTGATTTTCATAAAAGATGGTTTAAATAGTCACTAAGTAATAAAAATTAACCAAATTGTGAAAACTATGTACATTAAGCTAAAAAGGTCAATGGAGAACATGCTAGTTTTATTGGCAAATATGAGTTTAAATGATCTTTTAAACCAGTGTGGTTGGGCTGCACCTAAAAATGGTCTAAGATGTTTGTGCAAGTCTTTTATCATACGGGTTAAAATGTGTTAAACTTACGGGTTAAAAGGTTCAACTCATTTTTTGAGGTTACACAGTAAATTAGTAGATGCTAGTAGTTTTAATAAGTTAATGAAGTTCTGTTACAACCAAAGGTGATTAGTTAAGCCACCTGATGTAATAATTAGGTTGTGTGAAAGTTCATTTGATTTTTAGGAAGTCAAAGCCACAAGGGGAAAGGATCACACACGAGAGTTTTAAACGTACAGGTGAGTTCATGCAACTCCTAAACATCTAAGTTATATATGTTAGTTATACAAGTATATATGAAGTGCATATGTTACATAATATATGTCCACTTAGTGTGAAATTGATGTTATGTAAAATTATGTATTAAAATGAACTACATAGTATGTCGTGACATTACAAGACATGATGGAGCGAGCAAACTAATGTTGCTATGAACGAAACATGGTGGAGAAAAAACAATCAAGTTGTATCCTAATGAAATAAGGAATAAAAGCCTTGAAACCTTCACTTGAAACCATTTAGTTTCAAAATGAAGAAAACAAGACCGGAGTTGAGGATTTTAGGGCCCAGGACGAGCTAGAAAAATGGGCATCAAAACATAAGTTTTTTATAAAAGTCATTATTAAGATTAAAAAAAAGTATAGAAAAAAGATATAATAAAATTTTAGTTTTAGAGACATACTATTGTATATAATCAATTAACCGGTGAATCATATAGATCTCCTAGTATGTTTTATAGCAAATTAATTTATCAATTCTTCATAATTCATATAATCTAATATTTCATTCTCGATTGTTATTTCATTCTCAATAATCCATTTGTTGGCTGCTTGTCGTAAATGACCTTAATGGTTTTTTTATTACCATTTTTGGCCCGGTGATTATTTGGTTTTGTGGTAGGTATCAAATGGACTTAATTTAAATTGGATTTAACTTATATGGTTTAATTTAAGTAAACAACCACCCCTCCTTAGCTCCCCTCATAAAAGGGAAAAATGGAACGCACATGTTTCAAATAAGATCACAGAAAAACCTCAAAGGGAGTTTAATACGAGGTATAAACATTGGATGAGATGTAAGGTAATAAACAATGGGTAAATTAAATGAATCTTTGACTCGTATAATCAATATTTGCATAAATCTAACTGATGATCCATTACATATCAAGTTAAACCTCCTTAGTTTAGATAGTAACTCTAGTAAAAGCTGATGGGTGTTCATAAACCGTTTAAGCCCTTCAATCCGGACCGGATAAATTTGGTTAGTTTGGTTTATTTAAAATTTAATTTTTTTGCTTAAGATCTGTATTTTAAAAAACCAACTTTGATGGTTCGATTTACATTTTGAGTTTTAGACTAAACCGTATAAACTAGTTATTCTACTATTTTTGTTTTTATGGACCTACTCTTGGTCTTCCGGACAAAGAAAGAGGACAGAAGCTTTGTGTTGTCGGTTCTATTTATAAGAAAAAAATGAAAAAAATTAACCAATGAGATGACATAACATATGTGATTTTAATATATATGAAAGCCATAGTTTGTGTGTTTTTTGATAATTTTCCGTATGTTGTTATATCAAGAAAAATGACAAGACAACAAATTGTCGAGACTTGACTGAATTAAAATTATAATATTCATGGGTGACTAATCTTAAAATAAAAACCTAGTTTAAGCTGGTAACCGTTTAAAACATATAAATTTTGTAGGTTTGATTGATCCAACTACCTAGGCAATCCAACTAGTTTGGTTTATGGTTTTCATAAAACCACATATAACAATTTAGCATATAAATTTTATCGAAATCAATCAAACCTGACCATGAAAATCTGTAGTGTATACCACTTGTAAACTTTGATTTGACAAAATGAACAATGTTCCGTCTGCCGTCTATATATATAGACATATATATATATATATATATGTATATGTATATGTATACACACATATATATATACACACATTATATATATATGTATGTATATGTATATGTATACATATATGTATATACATAGTAAGTTTTGTATCTTATAATATGGGTAACTTTATAAAATAGTAAATAAATTCTAGGATTGTTTAATTAGATCATTCATAAATCAGGTCATTAAAATTTCAGAATTATTCTAATTAAATCATTCATAATTGTAAAATATTTTTAAAAAATTAAAATATTTAAAAAGTTAACAAAGATTAATAAAATAAAATTATTTAAATGAATTATGAATTGTTTAAAAAAAGATAACTTTGTAAAATAGTAATCAAGTTTTCGAATTGTTCTAATTAGGTCACTCATAAAGTTTTTTGTTCCACTCGGGTCACTTGTAAATTTTTTGTTCCAATTAGATCACTAGAGTTTTAGGATTATTCTAATTAAATCATTCATAAGTTGTAAAAAAATTAAAAAATTGAAGTTTTTTTTTAATTTTTACAATATTTATAGAAAAACTGAATTATTTAAAAAAATGAAAAAAAAGTATGAGTGACTTACTTATAACACTTCTAAAACTTTAATGATCCGATTGGAACAAATAAAAGTATTAGTAACCTAATTGGAACACTTTTAAAACTTTAGTGACCTGATTAGAACAAATAAAAATATGAGTGATATAATTGGAGCGCTGTTAAAACATGCTTATTATTTTGTGAAGTTTTTCCTTTAAAAAAATATATGAATGACATAATCGGAACAACCCTAAATTTTAATGACATGATTGGAACATAAAAAGTATTCGTAAACTTATTGAAACAAATAAAAATATGAACGACTTAATTGAAAAACGTTTAAAATTTTCTTACTATTTGTGAAGTTTGTCCTATATAAAATGACTAGTTTAAAAATCCTTGTTTTATACAGATTAAACTAAAATATTAAAACAATAGTTAGTAATTAATATTTAAAAATTATATTAATATTAGATAGATATGATTCGAATTACGTATAATCAACTACCATAAGTAATTGTGTAATAACAATTGTTTTTAAACTTCCGTTTTAAGAAAAGTTTGTTAGAAAAATGATTATTAAAAATTCAATTTTTTTTTAAATGTCATTAAAAAAGTTCTATGTGTAACAATCATATTTATTTATTTAAAAGATAGTATTTTAATAAAAATATGTTTTATAGTTTGAAAAAATATAAATAACATTTTTTACATTTAATATGATCATTAAATATTTAATATGATATTTTGTTATGCTAGTGATGATAAAAAATAATAACATGTGATAATAATAATGCGTACAGATAGAGATAGAATGTGGTAAAATTATATTTAATTATTAGTATATAAGACTAATTTTTTGTGTCAAAGAAATAATTATTTATTTTCTCAACATATTTCAAGGGAAAGATATCTTGGATTCAACTATTCAAGTAAGCAACCCGTAACGTGTCTTTTTAAAAACCAAAAAAATACCAACCACAAACATACAACACGCACACGGCGTACAACAGCCTCCTACTACCCAATAGCCTAACATACGCCACACATCGCTGATACGACACATCTCGTAGCTTCACTGCCACTTGCTTCATCCACCTTCGTATCTCTCTCAACACTCAAAATACTCAACAAATAATAATAATAATAATCATCATCATCGTTCAAACCCTAGAGAAAATTTGACAATGGCTTCAATTCAGATACTAAAATCAGGTTTATATCCATTTTCATCGTTGCAATCGTCTTCCGTAGGAAAGAAGGACTAATTTGCTACGATAGCAAAATAATTCTCAAGTTCAGGTCAAAGATATCGATTGACAGAAGGTTTATGATCTCCTGCAAGGGTCGAGACACCGATGACAGTGATATTAAAGGTATATGTTTGTTTAATCCTCAATTTTGTACGCCTTTTGTAGTTTGATTTGGTTATTGCTGTATATATCGTGATTATTTGGTTCAAATTGACTGATGATACGAATTGAGAACTGTAGATTATCGAAAATTCATCCATACCACACATCTGAGCATCCCTATAGGCTGATTGTGATGATTTTACTGTTTGCAGGTGAAGAACCTACCGAGTCTTTGTTTATGAAAGAGCTGAAGAGAAGGGGGATGACTCCTACTTCATTGTTAGAGGAAAGTTGGGGCACTTTGAATGATGATAATGTTACATATAAAGAAGAAGATGGAGGGTTTGCAAACAGAAATGCTGTGTCAACTGATCTTGAGGAAAATTTATCCAATCAAAGGGAGAAATCTATGGCATTGAACAGTGAGGGCCTTGAGGTTAAAAAATACTATTCTTTCTTGTTTTCTAAATTTTTAACATGGGGGGCGTTCTAGGTGACCAGTTATAGGTTGAGAACAATGAGAATCGCGTAAGCACTGCTACCTAGTGTATGGTAGATAATTAATTGAAATGGGAGATATAAACTATCATATGTATCATGTTTTAGAGTAATAGGTATAAGTGTCTATGCGGTTATCGTGGTTCTTTACTAAAAATTGGTTGTGTGTTAGAATTTTCTTCTTGCTAATATTAAGGGTATGTTAGTTACTTTTTGTGACATGTATGTCAGGGTTTGATTCCACGTGGTAAAGTCTTGCTAACTCTTGGAGGAACATTTTTCTTGGCGTTTTGGCCATTGATTCTTGTAACGGTGGCATCCTTCTCCGCGGTTTACCTTGTAAGCTTTCTTGAAACTTGTGCAGTTGTTCTAATTGTTCCTAGTTTTAGTTCTTAGTTTATTGACTGATGGGTTAGGGCAATAGACGATCGCCATAAGAAGCCTCGCTTTCACTATGGCTCTCGTGGGCTCCCTTTGCCAAGACCTTTATGGCCCTGCCCTGCATATGGACCGAGTCACTGGTCTTAGGCTTGTACTCAAACATGCACACATATATTGATGCACCTTGTTATTCTAAACTTCTACTAACCATTAAATCACAAAATCCATGCCTCATGCATGCATTTGTAACCCTGCATCTATATCCTTGCAATACACATGTTACTCTTTTCACATTATAAATACTGATTTAACAGGAAGTATATTATTCTTGAAACTAATTTCCTATTGGTATATGATCCAGTTTTTTTTTTCTTCTTTCACCACATTCCCTTGTTTGATAAATCGATTGTGTTCTAGACATCCCATGAATATGAATGGCAATTTATAAAGCAACTCTTACCACACTTTAGTAATATTCATACATTAATTAGCACATATACCTATACACATGGTGAGCCAGATCTCACTTTTATCCTAAGAAAATGATGAAAATAGTAAAGGTGGCAAATTGATTGGGTTTGAGTAACAGATGGCTGTTGATGGTTGTTCGATAAAAGTATGAAACTGAATCTTAAGGGCTGCATATTTGAGATCCTATGAATAATGTAGATCTTATCTACTTTTCATATTGTGTATGAATCATCCTAGAGTTGTAAGTGATTGGAACTTGCCACTTCAAGCGTTGTACTATCTATTTAACTAAAAATATAGCAATACTTAAATGAAATGTATAGAACAGATACTGATGTGCAAAGAACATTAGCTGATGTATAATTAATCCTATATAAGAGCTATTATACTTGAACAAAAAATCAAGAGTACAGTGTAAGAAATTTGAGCGGTGATCATTAAGAAAAACAACCAACATTTTAGAAACTTCAGTATGATACTACGATAAAGGACTAAAAGGAATAATATAGCAACTTCATTTCATTAAATTCCCATTTTAGGCAAAAAAAATTCTACACTTCTAATTTTTTTTCCTTGGTAAGCAATTTAGCAGAAGCGGCTGACTTAAAATAACAGAAGTAGACTGCAATTGGTAATTGGTTGCCTGAAATGGAAGGACTTAGAAGTCAGATACTACTTTTCATAAAAAAATGTAACCTGCTTTAATGAATTTTACAAAAATATGTTGCTATTTTACGCATTTTGCTCTAAAATAAGCAACAAGAAGAATTGACACCCTGAGAATGAACAATATTTCCAATTTTTTATTTCTTTGAATTGTTATACTTCCTCTCTCGTAGCAAGCTAACCTCTGAATACAACTTGAAACAATTGTGAATAATGTTAACACCAACCGAGCTTCCCACCAAGTTTATCACCATTAATTTTAAATTATTTTGAATTGCTTTCTATCCTTTTGTTTCCTGTATTATCTTCTTGTTTGTTGTACCTAACCCCTAGCCTTCAGGAGCTACTTTTGTATTTATATGATATCAATCATCTGTGAAAAGTACATTGGTTTATACGTTTATATGGTATCAGCCAAGGTTCACCCATCCTTCTTTAAACCACTGCTGCTTTTTATTTTCCTTTTTTCCTGTCCACTATGTCGACTGATAACACCAACCCTCTAGTCTCCATCCCTGCTACATCATCCTCTCTCACCATTGGTTACCTTCCCCTCATCTCTCAAACTCATTTCCACTAGTTATCTCAGTTGGAAAACTCAGATTGAAGATCTTCTTCAAGGCTTGGATCTCTACAAGTTCATTGATGGCTCCCATCTTGCCCCATCCCCAACCACAAACACTGATGGCGCATCCACCCCGCACAAAGATTACAACACAAGGTTTGGTGCCCTGGTCGGCAGTCTTTCTGCCCCCATAGTACCACTCATCACCAATGCATCCTCGTCCCTTTATGGCTGGAAGATCCTAGCAAATACATATGCTTCTCCTTCTCATGGTCATATCAAGCAACTTCAACACCGATTGAAGCACTCTTCCAACCCCAAAAGAAACCAAATCCTAAATATCACAACTCAGACTATGTCCTCTATCACACAACTGTTCCCTCCTTTCCCGAACCTGCCTCAATAACTCAAGCACTCAAACAACCCCAGTGGCGTCAAGCCGTGCAAACTAAGTTTGATGCTCTCCAAAGAAATCAAACTTGGACCCTGGTTCCTCCCGAATCTGCCCCAAACATTGTCGGTTGTAAATGGATTTATCGAACCAAGTTTAAACCCGATGGCATGGTTGTGCGCCTTAAAGCCCGTCTAGTTGCTAAAGGCTTTCGCCAGCGCCCCGGTATAGACTACATTGATACATTCAGTCCTGTTGTCAAACTGGCTACTCTTCGTCTCCTTCTTGCTCTCGCTACATCTTATAATTGGTCACTTCGCCAATTAGACATAAACAATGCATTCCTTCAAGGTACCCTCACCGAATATGTCTATATGACTCAACCACCTGGTTTTGTCAACCCCTCTTTGCCTCATCACGTTTGCAAGCTTAACAAAGCCATTTATGGTCTACGTCAAGCTTTAAGAGCCTGGTACAATAAGCTTAAATCCTATCTTCTTTCCGTTCATTTTAAACCCACCGTCTCTGATCCATCTCTCTTTGTTAACAAAGCTTCTCCTTCTATCTTTATCTTGGTCTATGTCGATGACATAATCATCACCGGCCCTAACTCTTCCATTATCAACTCTTTTATCACATCATCTGCTTCCCGCTTCTCTCTTAAGGATCTTGGTGACTTGTTATACTTCCTTGGGGTTGAAGTCACTCCTCACACTCGGGGTTTATTCCTTTCTCAAACAAAATATATTTTGGATCTTCTCCATAAAGCCAACATGAGTGAATGTAAACCGACCACCACTCCAATGTCTTGTTCGGTCACTCTTACTTCATTGGACGGTGCCCCTCTTCCCTTCCCCACAGAATACTGTGCCTTAATCGGGGCTCTACAATACTTGTCCTTTACACGACCTGAAATTGCCTTCACCGTGAATAAACTCTCCCAATTTATGCATAAACCAACCAACCTTCACTGGGCTGCCTTAAAGCCATTACTACGGTACTTACACGGTACAATCCATCATGGCATTCTTTTTAAACACAACTCTCCGCTACAACTTCATGCCTTCACCGATGCAGATTGGGCGGGGGACAAATCCACATATTGTAGCACCACCGGTTATATTATCTACTTAGGTTGCAACCCAGTTTCGTGGAGCTCCAAAAGACAACCCACTTTAGCTCGTTCATCAACCGAAGCTGAGTTTCAGGCTGTAGCTTCCACCACAACCGAGGTACAATGGTTGATCTCCTTAATGCATGAACTTGGATATAAATCCACTACAATTCCAGCCATATATTGTGATAATTTAAGTGCAACACATTATTCAGCCAATCCTGTTTTTCATTCAAGAATGAAGCACCTCGCTCTAGATTTTCATTTTGTGTGTGAAAAGGTGCATGATGGCATAATACGGGTCACTCATATTGCCGGGGAAGACCAACTTGCGGATATACTCACAAAGCCCTTCCTTAAACAACAACATCAACTACTTTTATCCAAGATTGGACTTCTTTCACGATCGTCCATCTTGCGGGGGAATGTTAACACCAAGCTTCCCACCAAGTTTATCACCATTAATTTTAAATTATTTTGAATTGTTTTCTATCTTTTTGTTTCCTGTATTATCTTCTTGTTTGTTGTACCTAACCCTTAGCCTTCAGGAGCTATTTTTGTATTTATATGATATCAATCATCAATGAAAAATACATTGGTTTATACGTTTAGAAATAATGTGTGCAAGTCTTTTTTGTCACTTTTTCTATACAAAATTTCTTAATCTTGCAGAGTGTAGATTATCCATTTTTCAAGAAAGATTGTTTGCAAACAAGATGGTTCGAAAAGTTGACAGTTTTTAATGTGTTCTTAAATTTCTAATGATTTGATGTTTCAATCTGCAGTACTTTGGACCCAAATTTGTCCATGATGCTACCACAAGACAAGTATACCTACCCCAATATGTTGACCCGTATGAACTTTTAGAAGACCAACGGATCTCTGAATCGGCACCAACGCTAAACTAAAGGTAAAAGTCTCCATGATGGCATAATCCATATGCATTGTAAAAGATAAATAGCTAGACTTTTCATCATTATATTTCTACCAAATCCCCAAAAGGTTCTGTAAATGTAACCAAGAACTCTCGATGTTACGAGATCCCTTTCATTTGAGACATGTAAATACAGATTCCTACTTGTACAATGAAACACGTCTCTAGTAACATACGTTAAAAAGGCACCTTTCCAATCGGGCCCTCCCAAAGTTTTTAATCCCAAACCCAATCGGGTTAGTTAGGATTCAGATTGAAAGGGCTTGAATGATTGGACCGAAGTGATGAGTCCGTGGGTTGACCCAACTGCAGCAACTAGTGATACGATCAAGCACGCCAGACTAAGTATTTGCATCCAAATCCAAGTGAAGGAGTACTTCCGGATCCTTGCTTGTGCAATATACATCTCTATAGGGAAATAAACCGATAATGGCCAAAATGTGCACGCTCCTAGTAAGCCCACAAAGTCGTTAAAAAACGGGAATATCATAGCTATTATTGTTGTCACGATTACGTAACTTGTTCTCCAAGCAAATCTGAACATGTTGACGTCGTATCCACACAATGAAAACTCTTTTGTGACGAGTTTGTTTTGGGGCCATTTCTTTTTGCCACAAGTCTCCACGAACCCGAACAATGGTTGTGCTAATACCTAAAGAATTGATTGCGAGAAAACCATCAAGTTAATAGCCATTTTCTGTTGTGATAACCAGTGATATGACTTCTTGATTCTGGTATTATTTTACCTGATAAGCGCCAAGAAGATGAATGACAATGCAAATGTTAGCGATATCAACCAGCCAATACGGGTCGTAAAATCCAAACCCTGTCAAGAAGTTTCCTGGTGCATCGTTTCCGAAAGCCGCGTATCCCAACACCCCGCACAGCATATAAAACACAGTTGACGCGCTGATTCCGGCAACTGTAGCCTTCTTCATTTGTTTATTCTCCGGTGGGCTTGATTTCAATGTATCCTGCATTTTTCAAAGAAGAAGCCTCAGAACTCACATGAACTCATTACACGACCTATTTGACACAACACGTTTTGACAATTGTATGAAGTATACATGACTTGCCTGAATTTCTATGAGCACAAAACAAAACGAATACGCGAAAGCAACATCTCCTAGAGCAGAGAAAGTTCTCCACATTTTCTCCATGCCTGAAAAGTTTGGTCCAACTGGCATTCCTGTTAGACTTGTCTTCCCAATCCCATCTTCTGTTACCATAGGAAAACGGTTAATTAAATCACTAATCATATCAACTAATTAAAGCTTAATTAACAAGCAAAGTCGGGTTTCCTGACCAGCGATTTTGGCAATCGAAAGACCAATGCCAATCAAAGAATACGAGAAGGACATGATCGCAGCAACGACTGAGATTGGTGACAGTTTATGAAAGTTTGGGACTTGGCTTAGTACGATCTGAATAATGGCGAAAATCACCATAAACATGTTGTTGCGCACACGACAGTCTGCTTGGTGGCCGTGTTTATGGAAACAATTGGATTTGTTGATTGCACTGATGCATGATAGTTAAAAGATCAAAACCAGGGAAAGTGGAGATTACGAAAATGAGCAGTTGGTATTGTTGTGAACTTACGCCATGCTTATCGCGGTGGTGGTGGTGTATCCGATGGTTATTCCTGCGAGAACGCCATACTGAGCTATGCCACAAAGCTTGTATTGAAGTGATCCTGTGTACATAAACACAACGTTAGTTGATTTGTATATATCTAGTTTCATTTATATCAATATAATCTAAATAACTAGTTTGACAACAATTTTTACTTTTAAATATAAACTAATCAGCTTGCGGTTTCAGGAACTTGAACCATATAACACTTTTGAGGTAGTTACTAAGTCACTATAGTTACCTGTTATTGTAAACAACTACACAAGTTATATACTTATATTAAGATTAAAAGTATATTTGATGAGGTATTAAACTGTTATAAGTTAAAGTTATTTTTTACGAAAAATTTACAAACATTTTGGGCTTGTAAAATAGTTTTCCTTAAAATATTGATTTATTTAATGTCACACAATAAGTAAATTTCTCGTGAATTCAGAATAGAGTTTAATCCTAACCTACTGAAAAGATGTATCTTTTATGCTTTTAGTGCTTAGCAATTATTTGGCTTTTAGAATACTTTTACATCATAAGAAGATATAATTCGCTGTATATTTGACTTTAATAATTTTTATACTTTTACATGTTTTTAATAATCTTGATTTGAAACTTAGGAACAAATTTTTTTTATGTCTTATCTTTAAATTTAGTCATGAATTAAACTTTAATTTTGACTTACATAAAAACTCATCATTCATGAATTAACGTAATACTAATTGAATTACAACTTTGATTTGTTTATGTTTAAAAGTATCTATGTTTATAAAATAATTATTAAATCTCAGTTGGTTTTTTTTAACAATTATTTTTGTTACTCTTAAATACTATTTGCAACGTACACTATATTTGTGGGTAAAAGTTCAAATAAAAAGTGTTTTAAATCTAAAAAGTATAAAAATAATTTTAATCATCAATCTTCACTATATTTGTGGGTAAGAGTTCAAATAAAAAGTGTTTTAAATCTAAAAACTATAAAAATAATTTTAATCATCAACCTTCTTGATCTATGATTGAGATTAAAATCTATGAAAAAAAGTTTGTTAGAAATATACTTATGCATAACAACTTTTGTTGATTTTTTTAAGTTTACCCATCTTTTATAAACGTTTATAACTTTTATATATGATATTATTTTTTATAATAACCACATAATAAGAAAAAACCTTTTTTCTTTAAAACGAATACAATATCTTTATATAAAAATATCAAATTTTTTTAATGTTTTCAGCTCATATGATTTATGCTCGTCAGTATGTCTTTAGTACAGCTCATTGTATTTTTGTTTGTTGGTGAGTTTTCTGAACAACATTGTGTTATTTTTGTCATTTTAAATGATGAATTCTAAAAAAACATAATAGTGAAATAATATTGTTTGTAGTTCTATTATATAAAACACAACGATCGAATAACAACGAACTAAACTAATACATTAAAAGCAATGGCAAAACAATAAAATTTTCAACATAAAACACAATGGTAAAATGTCTTATTTTGTTTTTTGAAAACTATGAGTTTTAAAAAACTGAGTGAAATAAGATTATTTTATACTTTTAAAAGTAAAACAAAGAAATAAAAATTAACAAAAATAACACAAAACATGCTAAAAAGCAAAATGTAATGATAAATACATATAACAAACGATGAAAATGATTTAACACTATAACCTGATATATTATCAATGACGTGATATATTCGACACAATAACCAACATGTATTTTTTTAAAACAATATGACACATGACAAGCTTATTAATCTTCTTAATCTTTTCAAATTAAATACATATAACTCTACCCATATTATGAGAAACAATCATTAATATCATTAAATAACAAGATTATATTCATTAAATTTTACTATGTTAGGGGTGAGGTAACCATGACATGTAAATGAAAAAGAGGTCATGGGTTCAAGGTTCACTCTGAGCAAAATGCTCAGATATGAGTCACGGAGTTTTCTCAGCAATGAGTTTCCTCCCGTGAGGGTTGGGGGTGCTGCCCCGGGTAGGAAACAGATAGGTGGGCCCGATTAAGATAGCACTTGTCATTCGAAGCAGGGTCGTACATTTGCCGTTAAAAAAATAATTTATTATTATTATTTTCAAAAGCAAATGTACAACCTTAATTCGGGAGATATGTGTTATCTTAATTGCACCCCCAAGTAATGACTTTCTTTAATTAAAGTAATGGCTTTCTTTTATTAAAATCTTAGAGGTTTGACAACTTCTGAATGATTAAGTGTTGAACCAATAAGAGGTTTGAACCACTAAATGTTGAACCATTAAAAGGTCTGAACCATTAAGAGCTAGTATATTGTTTAACTATTTAAATGCAATTTTATGACTAATTTAAATAAGAGGTCTTAACCATTCAGCATTAGACCTCTTAACAATTCAGTACTAGTATAATACTTAACCATTCAGACATCTACTTGCGAAATAAACAATCTAAACCATTAAGTGCTGAACCATTCAGACATCTAAACTATTAAAAGGTTGCCAAACATCCCTTTAGTGTTAATACATATAACTTTTTAATGTATACAAATAATTAGATGTAAGAATACTAACAAAGGAATATTTGTACATAATAATATTTATTGCATAAAATGCTTAATCAATAATAGAATGATATTATCACGTACATGCTACGTATTAGTTACTTGGACTTTACGTCATCATATTAAACTTTTTTTAACTACAAACTCACATTTCCTAGATCAAATAATTTTGTTGAAAGATTTACTAAACTTATATATATATATATGTATATATATATATGTATGTATATATATAATATATATGTATCTATGTATATGTGTATATATGTATGTATGTATATGTATGTATGTATATATATATATATATGTGTGTGTGTGTATATATATATTAGCATGGATAGGGTTATACTAAAAATTAGTTTAATCTAAAAAGGCTAAAAATGATAGTGAACTTGACATGTGTTATTTTATTGTTTTAAAGAGAAGAGTATTTAGATCATTGTGTCAAATACATTAACTTATTATGTATTATACTTTTATTGTGTCTTATAATTTACATCATTTATAATGTGTGTTAATCATTTGTGTTTTACATTTTAGATCATTTTATGTTATTTTGGCATTGGTTTTTATAGATTATAAACTTTTTATCTGCCATTGTGTTTTACAACTCGAAATACACAATGACATACTTTCACCAATGTATTTTTCAAAACTTATAGTGTTGAAGATAACACACTTGTGTTAATTTTGTTATTTATTTTTTTAATTAATTATATAAACTTATTATCTATCATTGTGTTATTAGAAGTACATAATAATATTATTTCACCCATTTATTTTTTAAAACTCATAGTATCCAATATAACACAATTACAATTAAAAGACACAATGATACATTATGTTATATAGTAATTATTTTTAATGTAGTAGCTTAAATAATTGTTAATTATTATTATGTTTTACATATTAGAGATACATAACAATGTTATTCTATTATTATATTTTTTAAAATTCATCATTTTAGAAAACATAATAGTATTAAAAACCACAATAACTAACAAAAAGATAAAATGAGTGTACTAAAGACACAATGACAAGATATAAGTTTAATAACATATTTTTTTTTATCTTTTGATAAAACAATACTAAACACCTTTTAAAATTAATAAAAAACACTCGTTTTTGGTTTAATTTTTATAAAAAATAATAGCGTACATAAAAGTTATGAATGTTTTAAAATAATAAGGGAACTTGCAAAAAGTTAACAAAAACAGTCATTTCTAAAATGCTCTTCTAACAAACTTTTCCTTACAATTATGATCTCAAAAGTTGACTAATAAAATGTATGGTTAATAATACTTTTTATACTTTTTAGTTTGAAATTTTTTTGTATTTGAACCTCTTTTTGTTAACATATACATCTTTTTGTTCTTTGATGTTCGCTTATACATAAGAACACATAAATACATGTAAAAAACAATAATTTTTCAGAAAGTAAAATAAAATTTTGAAAACACGTAAAATTGTTTATTTAAAAATAAAAATCATATACCTTTCTTGTAATTATTAATATTACCTTAAATGCATATATCGTTGGACAATCAATTAATGGTGGTCAGTGGAATGTTTTTATCATTTTGTACATTACTATCCATAAATGTTCATAACATAAAATTGAAACAACAACAAATAGAAAAGTGACATTTATTCTAGACAGAGAAATTCAAATTGGAGACTTACCAAGATTGGCCTTTACTGCATCCATGTAAGTATAGTTTCTGGTGCCGGTGACCGAGTCCGGTGATCGGTAGCAATCCGTCAACAAAATCGAGTTAAACATCGTGATGACGGAAAACAAGGCGAGGGTAATCGACCCCGCAATCCATCCTAGTTGAGCAAAACACCAGGCTAGTGATAACACGCCCGAACCAATTACAGCTGTGATTATATGAGCGGTAGCACTTTTCCAGTTCCCTTCATTGACCCCAACAAAAAAATATAAAATTAAAAAACATAACTCGAAGAAGGGTATCACGAGTCAAATGAATTGAAAACACGAGTGAACAATTTACCTGTTCGTTTTATTCTTCCATCGTCATCAAACTTCTCGCTAGGAAGGTACCCGCTTTCTGCAATCGAAAGACTCGAACCGTTTTGCATATTTCTCCCTTTTTTCGGAATAAAATTTTCTTGAATCAAAACAAAGGGAGGAAGAAGAGAAAGATTGAAGATTTGAAACTGAGAGTTGGGAGGGTTATGTTGTTTGAATTTGGTCCCTCATCTAGGGAAGCACTTGAAGAGTGTTCATCACTATTTATAGTGTATGAAAAGCGTTTTGGTGTGGTACCCACCAATTAAATGCAATATTAATAAACATGATAACAAATCAGAATATTGTAAAAAAATGAATTCTCAAATTGTTTTTAAGTTTATATAATATTAATATTACTCTAACAAATTAAACCTTGTAAAAGTTTCTTTCTTTCTTGACTAAATTACATTATTCATTTTTTTTTATGTATGCTAGTAGTATGGTTTAGGTCTTTTAACTTTATTAATTATAAAAAAACATCATTTAGTTTAATGGTTTGTAACAATCTCGTCCTTTAAGTTAACCATAGTTGATTAGGAAGGTTAAATTAAATCCATATGCAAATCACACGAGGACATAATAGCATATTTAAATTCACTCCTCCTAACTTTTGGAATAAATCACCTTTTATAGATCAAATTCCTATTTTCTTTCTTAAATTTGGTTGTCATTCAAAATATATTTGAAGATTTGTTAAATAATTATTTAACCGTATCCCCTTTTTATTGCTTAATATCAAAATCTCCACTTCAAACTGTGCAACCAATTTCAACGGCAATTGTAGCCTTTTTTTCATTAACTTGTATGTGATTCAAGAAGAAGAAACATCAATGGCATACAAAATTAGACCTAGCCCCGCTGAATACAATATCAATGAATTATACGGTAATAATTTAATACAATATCACGAATAGTCATCACACATATGGTTTTTGGAACCATTTTGTTGTTTATGTTTTTCGAACTATGACATACTATTTACATTAATCTTTTTATTAAGCTTATGCTACATGTTCTTTTGAAAACATATTCTATGTGATTATTGAATTTCAACCTAATAATTATATACATATTAAATACAAAGGCTTATGGATAATGCAATTTTCCAATTAAAAACAAAATCAATGCTTGATGTATTTTTGTTTAAGAGTTGTATAGAAATAAAATATACGATAGACAAAGAAATCGTTCAAGTACTCTTGGGCATATCATCATTGTACATGAGTTGCATATGGATTTAATTTATGTTTAAATATATTTGCTTTTTCATATTTTAACTTCAAGTAGCATATTTTAATTTTTTATCTATTGTTTATTTTATGTTGAAATATATTTGCTTTTTCATATTTTGTATCTATCATTATTTTTTTTAAAAGTTAGTAGAGGGAAAATTTACTATTGTGTCCTTATATGAGTTGCACGTGGATTTAATTTAACCCCTCTAACTAAAGATGGTTAACTTAAAGGACGAAATACAAATTATTAAATTAAAGGATGTTTTCTATTATTAGTAAAGATAAAGAACCTAATCTATAATTAATACTATACATAAAGGATGAATTATGTAATTTACTCTACTTTCTTTCAATGTTATTTGAAATGTTGTTTGTTTGAATGAAATTAATTTTATTATCCAGAATGATCCTTGAGTTGTTGTTTGTTAGATCTACTTAAATAATTGTCATAACCCATATCGAACTTACTAAAATAGATGGTTTGAATCATATAAACCCATACTCTTTTTGAGTTCAATCTTGATGCAATACAAAAAAAGACCAAAACTAAAATGCATTATGAAAGATGATATATATGCATACACACATTAACAAGTCGATTTTAGTATATCAAAAGTGACTCGGCTCGTTTACATACCTTAGTAATCATTCATTTACTTGTGAGCCGAGCTTGATAACTATGTGTGTGATAATGATCATTTAAACTTGATAAATATTTCAGTGTTGCAAAACCTCCTATCAATATTTATAAGTTCTAGCACTTCTAAAACATATGATTAGTTTTGATGATCCTAAAACTAAAAATGCACGGGAGTTATTTAAAAAGTACTAAATTTCATAGGAAAGTTAGGAAGACAACACAAGTGACACATGTACAAGAGGAAAATGATACAACATCTACAAAATAGAAGGGTTATACACATGCAATTCACATGTCACTTTCCTTAGTTTTTCAAAAATCTGTAACTTCTTCATACAAGATTATTGTTTAAAAAAATTTAACCATAAAATTGAGTGCTTATATATATTTAATATGAATGTGGTATTGTTATATATCTTAGAAAAAATAAGCCATTTTTAAAAGCCTTGAACCATATGTTTTGTCCATGTTGTTTCACAACTGTGTACATTTCGTTTTAGCCCCCATGTTGAAAGATGATGCCAACATGTGAAACACCATATGTAATTTCACCCTGTTTAAAGACTTCACGCCTAAAATTAACCGGTTCTAAAATACCATGTGTATTGTTGCACCCACGTGTAAAACACCATGTCTAAAATTGCGTAGTTTTGAAACACCATTTGTAAAATTGACTAATTTGATGCCAACGTATAAACAAACATCATGAAAAATCCAGAACGTCGTGTTAAAGACATAGTTTCTTTTATAAAGATAGCAATTACATACTCGTTAGGATAGTTCTTATAGAAAGTGATTATTTTGTAAAAAATATAGTAAGCAATAAAAGGATGATACGTCTAATTACTTGTGTTTTATAGGTAAGGGTATCTGCGTATGTTTATAAAAGTAGGTTTTGAGATCATATCAACATCCATTTAAATATCTATACATTTATAACAACACACACTTTTTGTAACTAAAAACTATTTTTAGACGTGTACAAATAGTAACACCTTTACAAAATGATAACAATACTATATAATCTAAATAAGATACAGTTTATTTTTTCAAAGGTAAAATGTCTGCAGTCTATGAATCATATCTTCAGACACTTGTATAAGAACTAAGAAAGGGTGGACCAAACATTTGCAGCCTGTTTATTTTAACTTCTGCAGACTGCAAAATAAACATGTTACTCGAGGTTGAGCGATGGGAGATTGTGTGATGCAAGGGGGTCGACGAGATGGGGTGTGCAATGGGTTGGGGTGTGTGACGGGAGGGGGAGGGTTGCCGATGTTGAGGGGAGGGTTGTCGGCGGTGAGGGCGAGGATGGAGGGTGTGGAGGCGGCTGGTTGCGCGAGATGGGGGCTGCAGACGGCGATGCAGGAGGCGGCGAGTAGAGGTGGTGTCGAGAGGAGGTGGCCGCTAGGAGGGAGGCGGCTGGTGATGGTTGATGGCAAGGGTTTTGTCAAAAGGGTTGAGAACTTGAGAAGAGGTTTGAGAAGTGCTTTGAAGTTATATTTTTAAGTCTACACCAAAAAGACCACCCGCAGATGTTTTTTAATGAAACCTCTTCGAAAAACAAATGTCTGATCCGCAGACACTAATGTCTGCACGTGGTCTGCGTTGCGTAGACACAAGAGACTTCGCAAATGTTTTTTATAAAAACAAACACCACCTAAATCATGCAAAAACACCTTCAAAATTATAAAGCCCATGTTATCATATTATACGATAGACTTCTTATCGAGATTTATTCTACAATGCCTCTATTTAAGCTAAAAAATACGATTACCATGGTCTCGGCACCCTACTTGAGGTAGTTGAAAAGGGGCTTTAATGCGTTTGCGACTTAGGTGATACCTTGTTATCTTGGCTTCCCAATACAAGGCTATTGTATCTCGCTTAACCGCTAAAATTAAATATCATGGAGTTGGTAATGTTGTTAGTAAACCAAATTCGATAGCAATCTTCTTCTTAAGCTTGAATGTCTTTTTCTTCATGTAACCATTATCTACCATGACAACAACAATGTAATTTGTTTGACCTCTATCTAATTCAACAAAAAATGCATCAAGATGGGCATTCACTTTGTTTAAGAAAAAGTCAGTTTCGTTGTATTGATGTTTCATCAAGTTCTCAATATACTAACATGTTCATCAAGGATTGCCGTCATCACTATTTATTTATTTTCGTTCTAGTTTTAGTGTTTGTCTTCCTCTTGTTTAAACTATGGGGATATAATAATCATTGTACTAAGATTTTATACACAATTTGGGTTGTTATGGTAAAGCCAATTAAGCTTTAGTCTATTAGGGGTATATGTATATCCTTATAGCAAAACCTTAAAAAACAATAATCTTTTTGCTATTACTAATCTTGTATGTTATTGAGTTGCAATTTGTGTTTACGTTTTGAATAAAATGTGATATGTCACATCACTTTTTCTGATTATTAGGAGTGATTACGTGAGGCACCGATAACAATGGCTGTCATGTAGTGAAATTAAAATTAAATTCTGGATAATTTAAGAATCATGACGAATACTTTCAGATTGAAATTATTCAGTGGTTCACTCATATCTTAATCAAATGCAACTTAAAATAAAAAACATAATATGCATTTTGTGTGTGTTTTCCAGAACTAGTTCATGAAGAGAGAAATTGACATTTGCAGGGATGGGTGAAACTGTTGGATGTAGTTTCCATCTTATAATATAACACATTTTACACCCTCGAATATCACATGTCAAATTTCGAGAAAATCAAGTTTTCATGCATTTTTTGATAAAATATTTTTACCAAAATAAAAGTTTTCAAACTGACATGGTCAGCTCGACCCAGCCAGGGATTGCCGCCCTTTGCACCCCCTCCTTCCTAGGGCGCTGCCCCTAGAGCCCGCCAAGGGAGCGTTACCCCCTTCAAGCCTCATTTTCTAGGGGCGAAGCCCCTAAGACATTATGAGGTTAAAATGTCAAAAATTACAATAAACTTAAACACGTGTGCATTCCGTCCCTCCTAATTTGTTTGATGGATATTATGATCATATCAGTCGATTAATCAATTCAATTACATTAAAATATTTAACAGCCCGGTAGCAACGACAATGCCTTCTACGAATTAAAGATGATAAATTCGACTGCTAGGACCTAGGGGCGATAGAATGACATCTAAATAAATACAACCGACATGGTTGATACTGCTGAAGCTTTGACTAGGCTAGCTTCTAACAGCTACAGATTATTTAAGGTGTGAGCTTGAAGCATTATCCAATTTCATGATCGATAAAGAAGGGTGTCACTTGTGCATGATTCTCATGACATAACATGCAAGTCCGATGGTACAATTGAATTGTGCTACTTGTGTTAGTGTAATGTGGATACATGAGGCGAACGAACATCATAAGGTTTGCTTGTGGATTTATGTGTAATGTGACTGATATGTTTAATTATGAATCTGAATTAGTTGGGATGACCGAACACCATAACCTACTTCTGCATTAAAAGGTTGCCCATTCATTGAACACTTGATCTTATATTAAAACTTGAGCGAAAAATACTGTTGGATCAAGAAGAAGGCTAATGCAACCAAAACTAAGTCACTTAGATAATTTTGGTACTGCATGCAAAGGCTTCCGAAGCTTAGCATGGAACTTCCAAAGGCTGTGGAGTTGTTCCGAAGACAAAGTGAAAGATCAACTTCCGAAGACAGAATTCTACTTCCGAAGTCAAGTGTATACTTTCGAAGTTCGAGTCTTAGAAGAATAAGCTGAAGACCACTTCCGAAGTATGATAAAAAGAAGAAGTCTCCAAGCCTTGGAAGAAGCAGCCTCTTCCGAAGTATAAGTGGCTTCGGAAGTACTTACTCTTCCGAAGCCATTTAACCTTCGGAAGACACTGCTATGAACCAGTGGACACAAGTATGGTCTCTGACACTCCACTACAGACCTCTGATACTGTATGACATCTTCTCAAAAGCCATGCAGTTGACCATACTTTATTCCACTGTTCCCCTTTTCATGATAGTACATGTTACCAACTTTAGTTGGTGAAAAACGGTAAGCCAGGGATATGTCCTGACTATCAAATCTCAGATAAGACTTTATCCGAGATACCTTAAACTATAGTCTTGTAGTATAGGCTTTAGTTATAGAATCCCAGCTGGTATCAAAGTATATCCGACTGTTGGTAGTATTATATATAGGTTCTCTTTGTAACTCATTCCACACTGCTTGTAAGAATCTTGTATTATTGAGTTGAGAAGCAATATATAAAAGTACCTTGAAAATTACTTCCTGTGTTCTTTTACTACTTTCTATATTGTGATCAACGCTTACTAATTCTATCTTAACTCGAGTGTTGTTCTAGGTGAGTTTGAGAGAAAACAGAGTGTTAAGTGACTAACATCGATCTTGCAAATACTGAGGCTTCTTTTTCTATAAAAAAGAAAATGCAGTTTATTTGTTTTAACTCTTTTTGAAAATGGAATGAAAACAAAAGGAGTCTATATCCGAAAAGCAAAAAAAACATCCTTTCTATAGGTTCATCAAATAAGTTGTTGCGCTGTTAATTGATCCAATGATTAATTTACTAGTAACCTAGTACCAAAATTGATTAATTTACTAGTAAACTCGTATCAAAATTGAAATAACTAATTAATCAAATCTTCCCTAGCGCAAAAACTCATGATCAAATTGAAATTACTGATAAATCAAACCTTCCCTGGTGCAAAAATAGTAGCTAGACTGTCTTATAATCATAATATACTCATTGGTTTCATTTATCATATAACCAAATGATCCAGTTATGATCAATTAGGGTCGAAATTGACTCTAACCAACCCATACACGCCCGTAATATTACGTATAACTCTAGTTTTTATATTACGTCTTTAATATGTATTTCACTTCATATTTAGTTATTCACCAGTCTTTTTAGTTTTTATAAAATAAATAGTTTGTTCCCTACTAGCTTGAATTTTTTTAAAAAATAGGGTTAATAGAGAGAGAGATACATGACAAGGGGGTATTTCTCAGCGACGTGACACCTAAGAGGTTCTCGCCCTTGCCAGGGGCAGGTTCTTCTTCTAACTTTGACCGTCGATGATGGTGACGTGAGATGGTGATGGTGATGTTTGACTGATTTCTAAGACCAGGCCCTTCACAAGGGCAGGTTCTCCAAATTACTACAATTGTCCGATCCACCAACTTTAGCCTCGTCTACGGCCCACATTACTAAAGAACTCGCCCTTGGTAGGGGCGGTTTCTTAATCCCACTTTTTAAACCCTATTTATTTTACATCAACTGAAAATTTACCTTCACATTTCCTTCAAATTATTTTTTTTTAAATTTCTTAAACCTAATCTTTTAGAGTTTTATAGTTTATTTTAAAAATCAAAATGAGCTGGAGAATTATACCAGGTCCACTAAATAACGATTTGTTATTTTTAAGTGGTCAACATAGAGCTGATTATTATTTTTGAGATCCAGAAAGCGATGAAGGAATTTTACGTACTAGACGAGGTGATAAAGCTTTTTGGGATTACATTGGTGAAGTGCCTATCCCTGAAAATATTATGAGATATATAAGGTTAGCTGGTTTTGCGGGTGTGGTCGAGTGTGGTTATCGCAAACTTGATCGTGGTCTTATCTCAGCTTTGGTGGAGAGATGGAGGTCGAAGACACACACATTTCATTTACTGGTTGGAGAAACCACAATAACCCTTCAAGATGTACAAGTTTTATGGGGTTTGCGGTTGAAGGTGATGTTATTTCTGGCACTGATTATGCTATGAGTGCATCTGAAATTATAATAAGGTTGAGTATTTAACCGTTGTACACCGCTACAAGCGCTATAAGTGGTTATAAGTTAAACCTAAGGTTTATTTTAAATGAAATAATAAAACCATTCTCTGATAATGCCACTGATTTTCAGTGCATCCAACGAGCTAGATTAATTATATTTTTTTATGATTGGTGCCACTTTATTTCCTGATACTTCTAGCGGCTGGGTGCACATAAATTATTTATGTCATATTGAAAACTTAAATAACTATGGTGGACTTAGTTAGGGAAGTGCAGGTTTAGCCTTTTTGTATAGACAGTTATGTAAGACAACGAGTGTCACAAATCGAGAAGTTGGTGGACCTTTATTCTTGTTGCAATTATGGGCATGAGAAAGATTACCTTCTATGTGTCCCCACAATACGAGATCTATTGATTTCAGATTACCATATGGTGCATGGCATGTTAAAAAAAAATTATGTGTTGATTATTTTTCTGTAATCTTATATTTTTCAAGTAAACCTGGTATATTTGAAAACTTGATTATAGATGGAATGGTGAACTTAGTTATGTAACACCACTCCGCACTGTTTGAGTGCGTATCGATCTCAGCTGCATTCATTAAGCGAGGCCACGGTATTAATATTAATCTAATATTATTTTGTATATATTAACATTGTGTAAACATATTAATTCATATTTTTATATCAGTTTAAATGGAGGCCTTATGATAATGTTATCCACCTTCTACCTGATATGCACAAGTGGACATCAAAGCTGGAGAAGTGATACATACCTTATATGTTGGGAAATTGTTGAGCCTCACATGCCAAGTAGGGTTTTAAGACAGTTTGGAATATTTCAACCAATCCCTACAAGTGTGTTATTAGCCCGTGAGCAACACACAAATCTACATTCGACTGCTCGTAAAGGTGGTAGAAATAAAAACTGGTTACAACATCATAATATCTTTGTTCAAGCATTGGCATCTCGGCATAATTCAGTTGCTAATGAAGCGTACACTGATTCGCCAATTGCTTCTGAAGCATACATGAGATGGTATTTAGAGCGTACTGTTGTGTATACAACAAACCCGGCTCATCAAGACACGAACCCTCATGGCTTCCAAAATGATGGAAAAAGATTGAGAATGATGGTATTATTAATAATTTTATTATTATTATTATTATTATTATTTATTTAAAATTAGTATTTTCTAATGTTATTTATAGATAAATGGGATGAGTCAGTTTTATCAAAGACCAGGGGATGAAGCAGGAAGGAATATGGCGCGCCATTATATGGATTTTGCACATGCAAACCATGTAAGTTATCTACCAACGCATGTGACACAGAATGTTGATGATACTCAACTTCCACTGCCACACAACGTTTGCCCAGAAGGGGTAGAGGATGAGGGCGGGTTGGTAGACAAGTTGTTGATGATAATGTTGTGCAACAGAATATGACAGAACAAAGGGATTTCACAGAACAACAATTTGACTCCCCCTTTTTAAGCCAAATGGGCAACCAAGATTTTTTTTACGATGGTACCTCAAGTACTCAGTTTCAACATTTTAGTCAAATTGAGACCCAAAATTTCGAAGAAGGGGGCCGTCAAACCCTTATCAAAGCCCTGATACTAGTTATCAACAATCAATTCACCATTTCCTCGTTACCTTGTTACCCTCAATTTCAAGATACAGCTCAATCAGTTGACTGGTTTTTTAATCCATCTCCTTGTCCGTTCGACTTAAATGATGAAACAACAAACGATAATGATGACACTCATTAGATGTTATTTCTTTTATATTTTTAGTGATGTATTTTATTGTTTTAATTATGTAATTTTTTATATTTTTATCTATTAATTATATAATGCAATTTTATTATAAAATACAAACATAAAATACAATATTATTAGAATAAGCATCCAAAAACTAACAAGTAGTACAATAAAAGTAACAAGTAAAGCGGTAATACAACTAAAAATGTCACTTGCGGGTCTTGCGTTTGACTAGCTTTTCCATGAACCATTCAGGGTGACTATATGTATAACGATACTGATAAAACTCTTTTGCCATATAGCGCTGATATCTTGCACACGTGTCTTTAAAATCTCCTTCCATAGTTAAGGTTTTTCCTTGAACTAGCTTTTGCATTAGCATACAAATAAAAACCCTTGAATCACCACCAAGGTACCCCAGCCCTTAGGCAAGTACTCATCGATAGTTGCGAAAGACATATGATCCCTTTTATCAAGATAAATAAATGGTCCAGTATAATTTTTTTTCCAGTAATCAATCTATTCCATCAGACAGTAAAAATTACATAGAATAAAATCTAAAATAGTTCACGATATAAGTTATTTGACCAATACTGAAGGATATCCATTGTATGCAAGTTGATTCGGATAAGTAACCAATCTTTTACTGCTTTTATAAGTATTGGAATATAAATATATTGCACCTCCCAAAACGGAGGGTACAACTCATCAGTTCTGTTGGCATGTTTGACAGGCTTGACATCTTCAAACACACATAATTCATCCCGAAACTAAGGTGGTAAAATTGTCCAATTCAACCCTGATGGTTCAAATTTCCCTAGCTTTTCATATCTCATCCGCATCATCCGTTTTACCCAACCTTCGATATGCTGTGATATAAAGTGTTATCATCTAATAAATATTATATAAAACTATTTTATTTAATTGAAAAAGATATAATATTTTTACCAATGGAGAAAGACGACCGTCGCGTTCGTACCCTAATAAAGCACCCTAAAAATTCTTCCCAAGCCAGTTACCACCAAATAGAACTAAAACACAATATGACGCATCCCCGTTGTTGTAGAAGTCAATAGCATCTTTTGACCAATTTTTATATTCTTCTGCATCTGCAACTAAAAATGGTATATGCACCGAGTTGTTTTTTGACAAGATGATTCATGTTGCTTTTTAGGCCGCCTCAACCTTTGTAGAATTAAACTCGTCGATCGGAGTTCATTACTCTCTTTAATAACTTTTAAATATTCCCACGCTTCTGATTGACGCTTGTCATTTGACTTACACAGTAGTTATACTTCCTTTGTTGGGTGGTGCTTTCAATAGACCAACATAGCCTTTTTAAGTTAGGATCCTTGAAATTTTGCATGAGGTTACTTCGAATATATCGGAGACAAAATCGATGCACATCATTATTTCCACTCTTCAAGAGTATTCATTGCACGAATAATTCCTTTATGCCTATCAGAAATAACACATAACTTTTTTCCCGAACTAATAGAATTATGGTGAACTGCAATGTTTGACCAGGATTGTTGGAAAGACCAACTACAACTTTCTACCGTCTCTTCATCTACAATTGCATAAGCTATCGGCATTACGTAGTTGTTTGCATTTTTTGCAACTTCAATTAACATTTTATCACAGTAAGAAACTTTTAAGAAAGTATCATCAATAGATATTATAGGCTGACAATAGCTGAACGATTTAATTATTAGACCGAATGCCCAAAACACATATTTAAATGTGTAATAAGCAGAAGTGTCGGTCGGATGATGTAACCATTCAACGATAACATGGTTCTTCTCTTGTAATGCGTTGATGTACGTAGATAATTCCTCAAAATTACTGTCCCAACTACCATAAATATTCTCAATAGTAGCTTTTCTAGCTCACCATGCTTTATTATATGAAACATCAACATTTAACGTTTCTTTCAAATGCCCTTGATAGGAAAGCAATATCTTGACGAATAAAACGGATGGTACGAGTAACAATATCTCTGCATTTGAATCTTCTATTGTTGTTACCAACAACAGTACCAAAGCAGTTGTGGGCATTCACCTATCTTGAAATTCTCCACATGTGATGATCATGGTTCTTGGAAGCATAAACATATCATGAACATGGAGGAACACTATGAAGATTATTGTTGTAATTAGGGCTAGTGTTGTAGCACTTTGCTCTCCATCTTGTACGTTTACTTTCAATTACTACAGCCTCTCTATTATGTGCAAGATTCCATAACCGCACTGCATGCATCACTTCATCTTTCGATTTAAAATACATTCCAACACGAATTTCTTTTGACTCTTCATTCCATATATCCATATGGTCTTTATCGTCAAATCAGCAGCTTCATAATCTCTTAACTCTTGAGGATCTTCAGAATAGTTCACCTCCCCGTAAGATCATGGATTAATACCAGAATTATAATTGTTTATAACTCCATAATTGTTGTTGTCATCATCACTAGATTCTTCTTGTGTTGGAATGAGTTCAGTATCTTCACTATTGTCTGAACGACCATAATCCGACTTATCAAGCCCTCCATTATCATCATCGACTTGATGATGAGAATTGGTTGACGGACCGGCTTGATAATCATGCGATCTTACATTTCCTTGATGATAAGAATTGCTTGACGGATCGGGTGCTTGAGATATAGAGAAACTGCGTACGAGATCCATATAATTGGATTGTTGTACATACATTTTTTGGCTCAATGATAACATAAACATTTGCTCGAAAATTTTCAACATTTTCTCCCAAATAATACACAACATCTAGACTTGACTCATTAAAAATTTCAGAACTTTAAATAAAACCAACATATGAGTAATATAATTTTAATTTCATATTATAGTATTCTTTTTGAACCTGAAGATAATTATAAATCAAATCTATAAACTCTTCGTATGAAACTCTATTACGAAGAATAATAGTTGAACTTTTAGTAGGAACATCACATATGATATTTCCATTTTCGAATGAAATATCACCATCCCAATATATTTGTAGAAAATAAGGTCGAGACATGATAATGATTAGATTTTTTTTAGAGTGTGAATTAAATTTAGATGTAGATTTGCATGAATTCGGTTTGAGTTATAAAAAGAATTAAGTAGGTTAAATGAGTGGTTGTAGTGAGTTTAAGAACCCGCCCTTGCCAAATGCGAGTCCTCCATATGTCAAATCAGCCACCACAACATTCAACACAACATTTAGAGTCGCAGAACCCGGTCAAAGTTGAAAGAAGAACCCGCCCCTGATAGGGGAGGAACCCCTAGGTGTCACATCGCCAAAAAATACCCCTCTTGTCACGTCTCTCTATATAACCCTATTTTTTTTTAAAAATCTACTAGGTTTCGAGAAGCTTTTATTGTAATAACTAATAACCTAACTATATACCACTGTCAAGTGGTAAACTAAATGATAGTTATTTATTTTATTTATGTTATTGAAAGTCAAAATTTTCGGAATTTGTGATCATTTATTACGGATTTAAGCTTTAACTTTTAGTTTTTTAATACAGAGTTGGTGAGCATAGTAAAGAAGTGGTACTTTTGTTCTCATCTATTTATTAGTTTTGTTAGAATTTATAAAAAATAAATAGTCATTACTTCAATTTTGTATGTTAAAGTGTATTATATGGCAACCAATAGATAGTTAATTCACTAAACGATATGAGTAGGTAGCGATTTTAGTTGTTGATCTTTTTTGGTGTTTTGTTTAGAACAAAAATCATAATATACAGACACCCCCATTGTAAAATCTACACCCCCGCTATACGTCTCGTATAGCACCATATGTGGTGTATAGTGTTGAAAACACTGAAAACAAGAAAATTCAAGGAGGGAGGGGGGTTATACACCTTGTATAGGGTTATACGATCCTCCTATATGATGCATATGGGACTATACGGCCCATATAGAAATTTGAGGTGTTTGATTTATAAATTTAGGGTTTCCCAATTACTATACCTTAATACTTTTCTTTTTATCATAGCTTCAAACACTATGTCATAACATGATGTGGTTAAGAGCTTGGTAGCTGTATTCTTTTAAGCAAACGTGTAAATTCATTTAACAATAAATTATGAAAATAATGAATAGAATTTTAATAGACGTATTCTCAAAAAATTAATATTTAAAACAACTAATCAAAAAAGTTACAAGTGTATATACAGATGTCACTCGTTCATGTTTTGAAAAAGCCAATTTCTTGACGTTTTTGCTTTTACTAATTATAACTTATCAAATTCATAATTCTTAACAAGAATCATTACATTTTTGTATCAAAATAATCATCTAAGACCTAAAAAGGAATAACCTTTGGAACAATCTTTAATTGTATTGACTTTTATGAATCAAACTTATTTTAATATTAATGTGATCATGTAATTAAATAAATCTGTGACTCACAAAACTTGAAGCCCCATATATTCTTATTCTATAAAAAGTGTCACACCTACCATTCTACCCAATATAATAAACTTGAGCATGTGTCAAAAAGCAATAACCAGACCACTTTGAACGTTAAAGTTTGAAATTATTGTACCAAAATAATATTTTATTTTACAAAGAGTCTAAATTACACTTTCTAAGAATATTTGTTTTTGGAATGTAACAAAAATTTATAAAGTGTTTTCAATTCTAGGAAAATACAACATATAGAGTTGTTGTGCTATATGATATTATTGCTTCAAATCCTAAAAAAGATTATATGTCTCTTCGGAGACCGATGAGATGAGGAAGTAATTTAACCTTCCGTTGTAGTATAAACTTCTAAAATCTCTAATATTTTAGCTTTAGTTTAAGAGAGTCCCGAAGATAGAAACTATAAAATCACTAGTTTGTATTCAGTTTTAACTATTAATCACTCGTTTAATAGTCTAGTGTTTTAAATTATCTTAAAAAATGTCCATTGTATTATAACAACCTTCCTATTAAGTCTGTTTTGTAATATTTATATTATCATTATTATGACAGTTCATCCTAATGCTAACAGTTCATTACTCGCAAGCCACCGGTAGAAAATTGATTCTTTTGAGCGGCCGAACTTTTGTTTTTTGGGCGCCGCCCAAAAAATCAAAACAGCCTAAAATTGGTTTTATTTTGCCAGTTCTTTTTTTGTACTTCTCCGTCATGTTTAATAACAAACCACCGTATAATTAGATTTTAATTAAATTTTGAATTAAATACACGCTTAACCTCTCAAACACTCATATTCAACCTCAATCCTAACATTTTAAAGGAATATTTATATTTTCTTCAACCTCTCAAACACAACATCTATTATTTCACACAATCAAGGTTCCTAGTATTTAATCTTTTTACTCTTTTAATTTAATGACAATAAACATCTATGTCTTATGTTATGGATATTATGTTTCTATTTACAGTGATTTAGTACTTATTTATATCTTATATATTTGGTATCTTTCTACTCAACTCAAAATGTTTTTCAAAATTACTTGGAAGGTTTGTAAATTCTAACTTTTAGGTTATTATAAAGATATACATTAGTTTTAATAAATGAATGTATTTTTACATCCCTTCACACAAACACACACACACACACACACACACACCACACATATATATATATATATATGTTTGTATATCTATAACATTTTTATACATATATATTATATTTGTATGCATATCATTTATGATAACACTTTATATATAGACCAGTTCAAAATTATAAATTTTGGATAGTCCCTTATTTGGGACTGCATTTTGAGTATTTTATCTCATTAGGATATGTATATATTTTAACGAGTGACTATTTAAGAAAAAATCGGCTTTATTTCCCTTTAACTCCTTCGAGTTTGCGGTCTATCCACATACTTGGGGAGTTAAAAGAAAATGCTGCTGATTTTTTCTTAAATAGTCATTCGTTAAAATGTATACATATGAGATAAAATATTCAAAATGTGGGTTAGGATCCACCGCCTTAGAGTGCCTACACATGTACATATATAAAATGCATCACTTATTTGACTATTTTAATTTTCAGATGGAAGGTAGAGAATATTGGATGTACAAGAGTGGGCGTGCTATTGAAATATATACGAAAGGCGTTTATAGTTTTGTTAAAAGTGCTGAAGCTAATTAGATCAATGTTGGCTCTAAATGGATTTGGTGTCCGTGTATGATTTGTAAAAATCTTTAAAGATATGATAATATTAATGAGATAGAGTATCATTTGTTTATAAATGGTTTATGTCTAGATACACTTGTTGGTCAAAGCATGAGGAATCACAGGTTGATTATGCCACAACACATCGTTTAATTTTAACATTGAGGAAAATGACAACTTGAATTATGTTAATGATAATTCGTCCAATGACATTTGAATAATGAAAATTTTAATGGGGATGATTTCAATGACATGTTTAAGATTTAAATAATAATCCTTGTGATGATGATAAAGAAAAATTACAAACCTATTTGATGATGCGAAAAACCATTATACAATGGTTGTGAGAATTATTCAAAACTTAGTGCTATATTAAAATTGATAACTTGAAGGCAAAAAACAGATGGAGTGATAAAAGTTTCACAGATTTATTAGTTTTTTACATGAATTGTTTTCAAAAGATAACAACTACCTAATTATTTTATGTCTTATCTAGCATGTCAAAGTTTACTTTCCTTAACGAATCTCATTGTTTCTTAACCGAATCCATAATAATAAAGACACCAATCCCTAGTCAACAAATGAAATCAACAAATGAAAGATGGAAGAATCATTAGAAAAACTATTCTTTAACAAATAAACAATAAATTAAATCTCTCTTAAAGGCTAAATCCTAAATCCTAAATCTGCTCTCTCATACGATAAGATTACGAGTTTAGTTAAATAATTAATATTTTGACCCCTTAATCACTAGCATCTTCTCTCTCTCTCTCTACGCATAGTTGAAATTATTACGTAGAGTTGAAATTGTTATGCAATAATACCTTATGTATGATAATTTCACATTTGCGTAATAACTACATCTATTCGTTAATAATTCTATCATTTACATCATATATTTATCAATAACATTTTTTTGTGTATCAATTTATACACTTCGTATGAAAAGTTACTTTATGTTGGATCGGGTTTGAACTAAAACAAGACTTTCTTGATAATCGATAAATAACAAATACGAAATCTTTGCTAATTGTCTCCTAACAAACACACAGATAATAATTTGAATGTAAAATAATAATTAAAGTTTTTTTTAAAGTACTCACTTGATAATCTTCACTAATTACATAAAGCAATAAGAGTAGGATACAAGTGGTCAAACTATCTAACCTCATAACTATACAAGTTATGACAATACAAATGTGAGGTATTTATATTATGAAACCTAAACTCTATAACAAATTCTGACAATCTATTATAGGTTTAGGATCAATGATATGTTTTAGTCATTATTATAGCATTCCATGATGTGTATTACTATTATTCCAAACATAATGTATGATATAAACAAGAAATCAACAAAATAAAAGATTAGCAGTTGAAGAGTGATGTTATTGCCACTACTCTTTGATACTGACATTCCAGTCTAATGCAGTAGTGAATTAGCAGATCTTCATTAGCATGTTTATAAATGCTGATTCATACTTGTTTAGTGCTTGATCGATGTAGATGATGTTCTTTAGCAGATGAATTGCAACATATAAGATCATAATAGATCTTTAAGTTTAGGTAGCTTAATCCTTTTTATATCTCAACACATTGTATTTTGACTTTTCCATTGAATGTATGTATGTACGTTCGTATGTATGTGTGCGTGCGTGTATGCATGTGTGCGCGTATGTGCGCTCATGCATATGTATGTGTGCGTGTGTGTGTATGCGTGTGTGTGTATGCGTGTGTGTGTATGCGTGTGTGTGTATGCGTGTGTGTGTATGCGTGTGTGTGTATGCGTGTGTGTGTGTATGTCTATTTATGTAGTGTGTATGTGGTGTATTCGTGTCTATGTGTGTATTTAATTAGGTGGTGTTCGCGTGTGTGTGTGCGTGTATGTATGCATGTGTATGTGTGTCTGTGTGCATGCGCGCGTTAGGTTTGTAATTAGTAAAGATAAATCAAGCATTGGTTACTAGTTTTAGTAACCCATGTATTACACGAGTTAAATAAATAAAATATTAAATAGATTAAAATTTTATTAATTAAAAATGATATTATAAGATAAATATGATTGATATTATGCGTAAGTCGATTATCTTTACTGATTACAACGAACATCTTATAGTTTAATGGTTTGTAACTATCATGTCTTTTTGTTAACTAATTTATTATGGGTGTTAAATCAAACACGTGTGTGCGCGTGCTTGTATGTATGCGTGTGTGTATGTATGTGTGTGTGTCTGCGTGCATGCGCGCGTTAGGTTTGTAATTAGTAAAGATAAATCAAGCATTGGTTACTACTAGCTTTAGTAAACCCGTGTATTACGTGAGTTGGATAAATAAAATATTAAATAGATTAAAAAATTTCAATTATAAAATGATATTATAAGATAAATATGATTGATATTATGTGTTAGGTCGTTTATCTTTACTAATTACAAGAAACATCTTTTAGTTAATGGTTTGTAACTATCATATATTTTTTGTTAACTAATGTTAATTATGGGTGTTAAATCAAACACATGTACAAATCAAATGAAGGTAGCATAGTAAATATCCTAGTTACTATTCTTATTATTAGCTTTGGTTGGTGGGAGTATTTTTTTTCTTTTTTTGTGTTTTAATTTTTCTTTTTTTCTTTTTTTTGTTTGTGTTTTATTATGGTTTATTTTGGGTGTGGGTTTGATTTTTTGTGGGTTTGGGGGTGAGGTTTTTTTGTTGGTTTTTCGTGTTCGGACACGTCTCTTTGATGTGTGTTTCGATTATGTTCTTTGTCGTTGTCTTTCTCTGGGTTCCTATTTTCTTTTTTTTTTTTCGTTATCGATACCCTGACGATACTCGCTATTAAGGTTTGGTTTTCCTTTTGTTTGCTTTTTTGGGGCTTTGGTTTTCGTCGGTTTTCTATTTTTGACTGTCGCCTTCTTGCGGCTTTGATTTTCGTCTGTTTTGTGTATGGTGTTGTATTTTGATTTAGTTTTGGGTTCTAAATATTCTTGTGTGTTATAGATTTAGGGTTTTGTGTGTTTTACTTTATGGCTTTGCTGGTTTAGGGTTACGTTAAAACTCGCATAGTACAAGTTTAAATGCGCGGCAGAAAAAACTAGTTGTAATTAATAGTACAAGTTTAAATGTTTTTAGTTTAAAGGATCCATACACCACTAATCGTAAAATATGGTTGGTAGTTCTAGTGAAGCTGTTGTTTTACACAGGTTAATAAATAATATTAATAGATTAAAATTTTATTAATTAAAAAACAATAGTTAATATAAATGTGATTGATATTACGTGTAAGTAAACATTATAAGTAATAAACTAATGATATCAACTTTTTAAACATTTATTTTAATTTTTTTAAATAAAAAATCATTTGATCATAAATTTAAAAAATAACAATTTTGAAAATTTCTTTATTATAACTTCCAGTTTTCGTTTTTTATTAAAAATTTACTTTTTAAGAACACCAACTTTAAAATATTTTATATATTTTAAAATTTTTGTGATGTTTTGAAAAAGTTTCTTATTTTATAAAAAGTCCGTTAAAAGGTCTCTTTTTAATTTGTTTAAAAAACTAATTTTAATTTATAAAAAATTAAATAATATTATTAGCAATTCCGAAGTTAAAATTAAAATCTTTAAAATATCTTTTAGAATTGAAAAATACTTGAACGTATCTAATTCAACCGATTAAATCGTTTTAATCGATTTATTCGATACGGTTATCTAAGTTAAACAATTTATTATTCAGTTTAAAACCTAAAAAGAAAAGTTTTATAATTTTACAAGTTAAAAGGAGAGGTGTAACAAGTAAAAAAATTAAAGGGTATGTATAACATCATTAAAAAAACAATTATAGGCACGGTCAAACAATATTTTCAAAATTATATCTTATTATCGCAAATTTAGTTGTACTTCATTTTGTGGACATATTAGAACCTCTCAAAGTAATTTTGACCGATTTATCTTACAAGCAAGTAGCATAAGCTTTATATAGAAGATTAGTGTAAACATTATTCCATCATTTAAAAAAACAACAAAACTGTTCCAAAAACCATACACTAATAGTTCCATTGATATAAATCGTTTGAATTTTCATAAAAAAACCGTACCGGTATTACACTTATTCTTGACCATTGCATTTTTGCTATTATCCCTCCCCCCCCCCCCCCCCCCCCCCCCCCCCCCTTTTTAAAACACTTGGCACAAGTAATGGTTGAATTCTTCTTTGACAACCTTCCCCTTGTCATAGGCTTTGAACTATGTAGTTCAAGCTGACGAAATCACCCAACAAGCTTTCGGTTCGGCTAGTTTGGACGATTTATTAAACATTGTTGCTGTATAAAACCTTTACTGTATGATTCATTATTCAATGGACACCAAGATCTGATCTAAAGAGGTCTTACGTTATTTTCTCCTTCTTGAGTTCTCATTGAACAAAACCCTATGGGTTATAGTTTTCGCATATCTTGAACTAACTACAGGCAGAAAGGTAAGTTATGATATATATACAAAATTGTGTTTGAGAAAATCTTCACACACATGCCAATTTTGGGGAAAACTAAATGAAAAAGAAGGATAATTTTTGTCTATTTAAAAAAAAAGATTTGTTCTAAAAGCTAGGAGGACGAATTTACTATTGACCCTCATGTGATTTGAACTTGAATTTGATCTAACCTCGTTAATCAACAATGGTTAATTTAAAAGATGAGATCGTTATAAATCATACTAAAGAATGTTTTCAATATTTAGTAGAGATTAAGTTAATACATAACTACTAGTATTTATAAATAATTAACAATAATAATGTAATTTACTCTTTAGTCTTGAAATATTTTAATGCTTATAACTAATGTTAAACATATATAATTTTCTCTTTTAGCTTTTAAAAGTTTACGTTTTACTTTTAAACCATTTTCGTGTATCCTAACACACATTTAACAACACAATGTTTTCTTAAACTCTTAATGTACTCTTTACAAAATGCTTACTTGTATAGATTTAAAATAAATTTTATTTAAAATCAAGCCATCAGAATGCACGTGCATAACATGCTATTTGTTTAATGAAACTTAAATATAAGTTATATTAATAAATCAAAATATATAGAAGCCACATGTTATTTTTCTAAACTATTTATCTAGGTTTCACTTAGAATTTAAACATATGTTCTCACTGCAATGAAAGTTACAATTAGTATTAAATATAGTTTCTTTATTTAATGCTCATTTACTATTATGTTAATCAAAATAACTTTGTTCTAAAAATAAATACAATGTTTAATTAAAAATAGTTTAATAAGAGTTAATTTTGTTAATATTAAATTTAATTTCTAGCTAATCATTATTACAATTAAAAAACTTTAAACATCGTATTATTTACAACAAACATTTTTAAATATCAAGATTCACGAAAGTAAACACAATTATAATTAATGATTACTTACTATAAAACAAAAACCCTGTTTCAATATATGTATATATATATATATCGGAGTTCAACCTTTTTCAAATCTAGGTATGTTTTAATTACCATCTAACAAAACTTATATTTATAATTTTATGTTTACTATTTCAACATGTGTAACACAGAGTTATCTAATCTGGTTTATTATACGTAAAAGTATTTTTATATTATGGTTTTTGGTTGATATGATTATATTGTGGAGCCGGTTCGTATTAGTTGGAGGTTGGGGTGGGGATGGTCGTAAGCGCAGACACATTGGACCAAAGTCGTGCCATGTGCGCTTCTACAAAAGCTATATATACTCACTCCTGCATTATTATTATTTTAATATTTGAAAACGATGCCCATTATACATGTAATAATTGTTTTTCATAAATAAAAAAAAGAAAACGTTGAAGAACATGCATATCTTTTTTTATATAATTCTAATGCTTTAAATGTGAAAACTAAAAAGGATATAGATGTATGATGTATCATTTCTGTACACATGCGCGAGCATTAATGGTGGTTTTATGTTTTAGTGAAATCTAATGTTTCTTAATTTTTTTAACGGCATGTTAGTTGTTAGCGAGACATATATAGTCTTACAAAATAGTCAACAGATGGATATATTTTAAGAGGTGTGTGTTCGTGGTGAAACACAAAATGAGTGATTAATGTCTTTTCTATACTTCTTATCCAACTTCACTTTTTGGTTTTTGTTGAATATTTAACTTGTATTTTATATCATGCTTTCTTATATTGTCTCTCATTTCTTTTTTTTTTTCTTTTTTCTTTTTTCTTTTTTCTTTTCTCCTCTGCCACCACCAGATATCCATCTCTATAAAAATTCTTAATATTTCTTTTTATCTAAAATTCTAGATTTTTTTAAATATTCCTTTTTATCTAAAGTTCTTTTAAGATATCTTTTCTAATATTTTCTTTTCAAAATGTCACTCCAAAGCATGGTCACTCAAAATCGTACACGTGTTTATCGAAGGCGCCCGGCAGTATATATGACCATATGTATAGTATTGAGTGGTCCGCTTTATAGGCGTCTATCTCTTGCCTAAGAAGACATCGAAGCTTTGTTTGTAGAAAGTATTTTGAAAAAAATTATTCAAGAGATATAGGAATTGTCATCCTGTCTCGATTCCCCTCACCCACCCAATTAATAAAGTCCTACTTGTCATATTATTAAACAAATGTTTGGTTAAATAGACACCTCAATATTTTAAATCAACACCTCAAAATTTTTATACGTGTTGTATAGCCTCATACGCGTCGTATAAAGGGGTTGTATAGGGCTATATATGTCGTATAGGGCTATATGTGTCGTATAACCCTCTGACAGCCCCTTGAATTTTTCCTCGTAGTCAGTGTCGAAATTCGTTATACGCGTCGTATAGCCATATATGTGTCGTATAAGGGGGTCGTATAGGGTTATATGGGGCGTATGGCTCTCTGACAACCCCCTGAATTTTCCTTGTTTTTAGTGTATTCGACCCTATACGCCGCGTATAGACCCATACGCGGCATATAGGGGATTTCGATTTATACGAGTGGGTTTCTATATATTAGGACCCTTAAATAAACATTAAATTAACTAATCAAATTATTTTATAAAAAAACCATATCCAAAATTCGATTTTGAATTCAAAATAATCTTTCTTCATTATTAAACCCGTGAAGTTGTTTATATAACCTATTTTTGTTTTAGAGATACATCTATCTACAAGTTAACAAGAAAATTTTAGAAAAAAATTTGGTTTCGTTACTACTTACATTAATTGTATTTTACTTACATATATAATTTCATGGGTGTTTTAACAAGGACTATTACATCATAGTTTTCTTTTTAAGATCATCTTTTTCTTCTCATATCTTTATTATTTTGAATAATAATTTTAAATTTATAATATTACATAATATTTAAAAACCAATGTGAAGAAATAGTATGTATATGTGTTTTATGTATTGGCCATCAGTTTTTTGGGTTTTACAGCTTGCCCTCCCAAACTGTATTTATAATATTAATTTCTTTGTGCCTTGTAGCGAGAAAGAGAAACTGGGTTTTGGGGGAGTGGAGCTCGGGTGGGGGGTGCCGTCGATCGCAGTTGTTTTGCTTTTTCCGGCCTCACATGGCGGAGAGGGGAAGGCGGAGATGGTGCGCTTCGCGTGGATGCTCGCCATCGTCGGTTGTGGCGGCGTTGGGTTGGTGTGCCCTCCCTTCTGACTTGATTCGTTTTCTGAGTGTTGTGGTGGTTGTCAGCAATGGCAGAGGCGACAATGATGGCAATCGTTTCACCGTGTGCATCTACTTCGCTCTTTGTGGCGGTGGCGTGGGCTCTGTTGCCGCTCTGCCTTCCCTCTGTGGTTGAGGTGGGGCTGGCGAGGGTATGCGAGTGATGTTTGATGGTTACAGTGGTTAGGTACCGTCGGTTTTTGGGCCGCGCGGTCCTCAATGGCCGTCGTGTGGCAGTCCTTGTGGCGGTGGTGTCGTCGCTGTCATCGCGATGACCTAGGGTTTTCAGATCTGAAGACGCGATTACTTAGAGTCTTTAGATCTGATGGTTTTTTTCACGAAGCTACGACTTTTTCTCCGGTGACCCTTCGGCCTCCTTTCACGGCGGGGTGGGATCGGTTGCGATGTTGATGGTGTAAGCGGTTTTTTGGCCCGTCTTTTTTTAGTTCATTTTACATGTCTTTGTATTTGACATATGTTCAGTGACGATGAGCACTATCTCATTTGAGATCCGATTCTGTGGCCGGTTTGCATGTTGTAATTTGCTAGTTCTGTGTGTCGATAACGATGAATCATAGTTCATCTAAGACGGTTGTTTGTTGGTAAATTGGGAGCTATGATTGTAGAGCGAAATGGTGTCGATGGGTATGGCTTGGTGACCGTTTATGTTTTGCATCCGCACCCGAATACCAGTTTTGAGCCTCATCACATGTATTGCATTGCTACGCATTGTTGATCTTTTATGTTGTGATAACGAGTATATATTGCGGGCTTTGCCCCTTTTATTTAAGTTGTTATGCAATGTGTTTATTAAAAATAAAAAGTCTGGTTATATGTTTGGCTATGATAATAGATCTAAGCCTTTTTTCCTGTCCGTCACACGCGTGAAACGCGTGAATATTTACCACTAGTTTATTTTAAATTACAAACATTAATGTTTCTAGGCTACAATATCATGAACCATTGTCATTAAATATTATTCTTATATCTTATGATATCATGTTTGTGACATACCACTTTGAATATCTGGTCCATAATACCACAAAATCAAGTCATGCCGTCCATTTAAGTGAAATCTACTGTATTCCTAACTTTTATAATCATTATAAAACCCCTTTAATGCTATAAATATATTTTCTACCCTTAATTGACAACTTTTTCTCGTTTAAAAAATCATTAACTCTAACAAAGTAAAATGTAAATTCTCCCACGGTTTCACTATTGCAATTAATCATATGGCTCCTCGTCTTTGAGCATGTCGGTTTCTTTAATGATCCGGACAACTCTCGTGTTGAATTAAATTATCACCTAATAATCTGATCTACACTATAAAATTAAGGGATGTAAGATTTACCTTTAAAGCATTAACAACCTATTCTTTTTTTATATTCATATAATTATACTAAAAACATTATTTTTTTATTTCATTTTTAATTAAATGATATTTTTTTATATCTTTATCATTACTTTTTCTTTCTACTCAACTCACAACCACTTAAAATATATTAAAAATATATAAATCCCTCAACCCTAAACCCTAAACTCTAAACCTTAAACCCTAAACCCTAAACCTTAAATCTTAAACCCTAAACCCTAAACCTTAAGCTTTAAACTCTAAACCCTAAAAATTTCAAATCCTTTACTTACAATAATATCATATAATATAACGAATATACTAAATAACTTTCCTCAACTTTCAACTTTTTGCCCCTAATTTCAGTACCATCAAATCGTTCAAGAAAGAGTCAATTCACTAACTATTCAATCATATTATGCTAGTAACAACTCTCATATACTTAAATATTCAATTCTTCATTTTAACTATTTCCAATATGATATATCAATTAATCTAAAAGATGGAAAATTATAAATATTACACTTGGTAGTTTTTGATAGTTTTCATTACTTAATTTTGACTAGTTTGATTCTTTAGGATATTAGTGTTCATTATATTTCATACTTTAATTGTTATGAAGAAAACGTGGAGTGTGCTATTCACGAAACGAGGTTTACAAAATCCCATCTTATGATCATATGTCAAAGAGTTAATCTCGATTTTCGTCTTTAAGTTTTGCAGATTGTCTCAATTTGAGTACCAACATTTATTTTATCTTCATTATTGGCATAAGTTTTGCAAGTCATTTCTGTTTTCGTCTTTTTGACTGACGATGTTAACGGTTTCCGTTAACTAAGTGCTAAATGATTGTTAATTGACCAAAATATCCCTTTTTAAAAATAAAAAAACTAAATATAAAATTATAACACCTATTATTGTTTTATTTTATAAATAAATTAAACATCTCATACTTACCATAACCCCCTCTACCCATCATCTTCATCATCCATACATCATCATATTCATCATCAACTTACTACCATCAGCATCTCTGGCTTCCGCAACCGACACTCCCACTGCCGGTTGCCACTGATCGTCACCTCCCTTTTCCTTTGTCTAAGGTCACATCTGACAAGGGAGCAAGCAACTATTATTCTGGCGAGCAAGCAATAGTGGTGGTAGGTTATCAGAAGATGAAGATGGGGGGAATGAAGGGCAGGGGTGGTGGGTTTGACTTGGTGTAGTGGAGGTTGTTGTAATGTTTGATGGCATGGCACCTCACTCAAAATTGGTTTAGTCCGAGTCCCAATCGCCACGAGCACCTCCGCCCTCCTCACGGCGGAGACGGCCAACGAAACACCGCGCTCCGCCGCGCCTTTCATTTTCTCCATCCTCTGTGTCCCCCTACCCCGCCACACCCATAAAACCAACACCAACACCACCACCAATGCCACCAGCAACACCCCTTCGGCCACCCACCCACCACCCTTTATTCCTCTAACAAAATCCCCAAATCATGATACACCAACACAAGCCTCTCAACATACGGATTCTCAACAATACCCTTTGGGATATCATACTCTTTGAACCCAACAAACACTCGTTTCCTCAAGCTACCACTTCGCAACCTCAGGGCGGCGATGGCGATGCCGGTGAGGTTCTCCGGCGTGTCGCCGTCGAAAACGACGCCGGTTTTGGGACGGTGACGGGGAACGATCAGAATGCACGATCTTGGGGTGGCTTGTGGTGATTGAGGGGATAAGGTTGGGATTTTTGTGAGTAAAATGATGAGGATGATGCAGAAAGATGATGAATGACTCATGGGTTTGAGTTAAAGTGGGCGCTCTTTGGGTTTGAGGGGTATTTTGGTCATTTAACACTCATTAACAGAAATTATTAATACCGTTAGTCAAAAGGACGAAAATAGAAACGATTTGCAAAACTCAGGCCAATAATGGAGACAATATATATGTTGGTACTCAAGTAGAGACAATTTGCAAAACTTAGGGACGAAAATCGAAATTAACTCTATGTCAAACGAGAAAGGTTGTGTTTTAGGCATACATAGTCTTACCTATGTGTACGATGTTGATAGTGTCTTAAAAAGTGAACGGGATCGAATTTAAACCGATCTCATTTGGTAGGTATAAAGAAAGCTTATGTTTATAGATATTACTCTAGATTACAAACGTCATATCCTCCAACAATATATGTCATTGCATATCATTTTCATTTTATTTTCATTTTCATACCAACAACCCAAAAAATACTTGTTTTACATAAAAGGTGTGAGGTGACAAAAAGAGTAATATAGTAATTTGAAAAGAATCTGAAAATTGCATCCACATATCAAAAGTTACACCGAGTGGAATTTAATGGAAAGCTAATCTTGACTTTTGGGCCACTTTTTCAATAAAGAAATTTATACAACTTACATGATCACATTCATAACACAAATATATGAATAAATAAAGTTAAATTCAAATGCATTTGTTTTCAATATTAAATATCATTTTATTAAGTGTGTACTATACTATAATACATGAGCACAAACTCCTTTCAAAAATAGGTTTAACTTTCTGGTGATAAATCACTTTCTCTTTAGAATTAGTTGATGCAATTTGATGTGTCATTTTACACAAGACAACGAGTATACAATAGGAGAAACAACGTGTACCTAATTTTTTTTTGTCTGGAAAAATTGAAAGTTACTTTTATTTTCAAAACAAGTATGTAAAATCAACATACTACTTGACTTGTTGACTTTATTTGACATACAGAGCGTAATAAGATAACATTTGCAAATAAATTTCAAATATATAAGTTTATTGGATTTAAATAATCTTAACTTTTATTTATCGTCGGATTAATCTCAAATCAGAAAATGTTTACACACACTCATAACTTTTAGTTTATTTTCCTCCAATGATCACTTGCTAACCGAGAGTTAACGTCTTCTTTTTATAATATGGACTACTTATACAACCAAATCATTAAATAGAACGTTGAAATCAACTATCATGTCCGTCAATCAAACTCGTCAATCTCCACCTCTTGATCTGAACCACTTGGCCAATTAGAGGTAGATCAGATGATCATGAAGGCTAGACATCGAAAAAATGACCCAATGGGGGCTTGGTGGTGGCGGAGTGTAAAAATGACTCAAAGTTTATCTCATTTAATAAAAAAACTAACGGGGTTAACTCTTATTTGGTAAAAGATCATTGGAGGAAAATTAATTTAAAGTTGAGAATGTTTTTAAATAGAGTAAATTTTGGTTTTGGTCCCTGCGGTTTAACCATATCAACCATTTCAGTCCAAAAATGAATCTTTGATCATATCATGCCCTGTGATTTCATTTTTATAACGATTTTGGTCTCTGACACTAACTTTGTTAGTTTTTACAATTAAATGTGAGGGTACTTTATTCATTTTACATTTGGAGGACTAGTTATGTAAATTATATTGGATTATGATACTTGTTGTAATTTTTTAAAAGAATAGAAAATAAAAAACGCAAAACTTAAAGAAGAAGACAAAAGAGAAGCTATAACAATTAACCACTAAACAAACATTACCGTCATCATCATCATCATCTTCTTCTTCACCATCACCCACCAATTCCGACAACCTTTCTTCCATGGAGACACCCCAGGTCGAATGGAGTTGCCGCCATCGCCGGATACGACGACAGAAGTAGGGGCTAACACCACCGTCACCCACCTGATTGCCCCGCAGTCGGCGAACAACTACAAGAAGAAGATAGCATTGGTGATTTTTGTCGGGATTGTGACGATGGGGATATTGTCGGAGTTAGCTTTCTTGGGTTATAAACACAATCGAAGCAGCAAAGTAAGTCGAGAAAACTCCTTGGAAGTAACAGTTTCGGGAGAATCGGTAACATTCGCCGGAGAATCTGCCACCGTTAACGTTTCTGTAAATCGAAACTGTTTAACCCTCAAGAACAACAACTAAATCGACAAATGGAGTTTCAAATGGGTCACCGTATAACAAATTGAACTCAATTGAATGATCTGATCGGTATCGCCCGAGCCCTGAACTATAGCCACTTCCGTCGTTGAGTAAGCCTCCGTCGTCTCTGGTGGTGATAACTTCTCCGATGACGAAGTAGAATATGAAATTCATGATTTCTACACTCCTCAGGGGTCAATTTCGAGCACCGATGATGGGTATTCTATGAGAAGTTTCAATACGAAACGAATAAAGCAATGGAATTCAAGCCCTAATCCTCACTCGAAACGAACTTCACCAAGATCAAGACTTTCAGTATCGTCTTTGTCACACCCCAACCTTAACGGCGGAATCATCGAGATGTGAAGGTTAAGATTGTTCACAACCACATAACGCTATTATTTAATCCAAATAATATAATCATAAGTTTCAAATGTAACATTACAAACATAAGTCTCAAATATGAAAATAGACATAAAAATAGATGTAAATAATCCAGGACAATTCGTTTATTAAACTAGGTCCAATCATAGATGTGGATAAACTTCAAGGATAGCATCAAACTTCAGTGTTTCCTGAAACATGTTAAAAATAAAATGTCAACATAACATTGGTGAGATTTTCATAGTTTTCATACACACATATACAAAAGATGGCAATTCATGTCATGAGTTAGTGAGCAAAGTAACTAGGGATGTATGATAGATATAACAATCAAACCTTTACAGTTTACAAGATTCCATGTTTACAAGATTATACGATTAGCTAAGTGTACTTGGATTAACCAAGCAGGCTTGTCAGGCCCATAGATCTATGACGTCGTCAAGCTAGCAATAGTTAATGATTACACATATACTAGTCAATACATGTTAATTATTAAAGTTCAATTAACCACAACAAACAAGAGAATTGCCCAAGTGTTTACAAGAATCAAACGAGTTTACAAGTGCAATAATTATAAGGTAACATGTTTCACCCCAAAGTGTAAACATAAGAAAAAGGGGTAGAGAAACACACACATATTCAATAAATATATAATTGAATATTAATAAAAATATTAGTCGTCGTTCTAACATAATCCGTCACAAGACACCTAAATGTAAATATATTTACAAGATCAAAGCTTAACTATAATTAGTTCAACGAATCATCGAGTACTAGAGTTAAGTGGATTTTGGAGTTGTTAAATAATTAAATTCATTCATATTCTCTAAAAAATATATTTATATTTTATACAAAAATATAAAAAGAAAAACCTATAATATTTTATAAGGTCATAAAGTTTGAATATATATTTTATAACAAAAGAATTAAGCACTATTTAACAATATTAATTGAAAATAAACATTTGAACCAATAATAATTTTTAGGGATTTAAAACATTACTTAGAGTTTATATATATTATATATATATATATATATATATATATATATATATATATTTATTTATTTATTTATTTATATATATCTTTTTATAAAAATAACCTGAATATAACTTTTGTTTTATAGAAATATCAAATTGTTTAAAGAAATAAATTTACAGGGATTATTCGAGTGATCTTAAAAATAATAAAGTTTAATAAAATTTATTTTAACAATTTTTTAGTGATTTTCTATATTTTTAGAGGCTGAAAAGTCTTTTAAAAAAATTGAGAAGTTCGCCGGGTTCGAACCCGGGAGCTCTAGTATGGAATATAGGTGTGGAACCAGTAAACCAAGGCCTTAGCCACATTAATAGTTGGTTTTAAAATCTTAAAAATATAAACCCAAATGAACCCAAAATTGAGCAACGATTCGGGCGTTTCAACTCGATTAACCTTAAGGCTTTTGATCCCTAAGTGAAATCGAGTTGAATGATGTATTGTACTTACTTGATTAAGATCGAATTGTAGTATTTAGGCTCGGTTTTGTCTCGGCTAACTTGGGACGAACAGGAGCTCAGAATTCGATTAATTGAGTAGGTGTATCATGAATTGTGATTTACAGGAAGTTGAAAGGGGTCGAAGGGCACCTTTGCCCTCTATTAAAAAGTTTCGATTTGTATGTTAGTGTGCCGAATGGGTTTCGAATTTGAGTCGACTTTTTTCGGTTATGATGTAGTGATTAAATGGTTGATTAAAACGAATTGAACCACATAATTAGCTTCAAAATGATTGCACGTATGTTTCTGATTAATCAATCAACTTAATTTTGTAACATTTCTTGTATCGAAGTGGTTAAGATGATCCATACCTTCGGTTTCGATTAACACCTTAAACATGAACTTTAAACGAATTAATTAAGATACCGAGTTCGAAACACACCACCGAAGATGTTAAGGCGGTTTAATTTCATTATAAAGAAGGATTTCAAGTGTTGGGTATGTCGCCGGCGTCAACCGGAAGTTGGCTGGAGTGCGGCCAGGTTTACGGGGAGAGAAAATAGGTGGGGGATTGGGTTTTGGAATTTTACAATTTAGTCCCTGTAGTTTTGATTTTTATCATTTTATGTAAGAATCTTATATTTAAAGTTCCTAACTTGACAATAAAGCCCTCTGAACTTAATTAAACTTTAAGTTTTAAATATTTTTAAGTTTTAAATATTTTTTTAATTATTATTATTATTATTATTATTATTATTATTATTATTATTAGTAATATAATTATTTTGTTCAATTTAATAATTAAAATATTAACTTCCAACTAAAGAATTAAATACAAACTAGGAAATAAGCATAAGTTTCATAAATGACAACAATGGTCCTTACAAGAACAAAACGACATTAACTTTTAATTTAACAAAAAATACGAGATGCTACAGTCTCCCCAACTTAAAAGAATTCCGTCCCGAAATTAAGAATAAAACTATACGAACAATGCGGGTACTTCTTTTTCATATGATCCTCACGTTCCCAAGTAAACTCAGCTCCACATTTGTTTTCCCAACAGACTTTGACGAGCGGTGTGGTAGTTGTTCGGGTCTTCTTCAAGGTTCGGTCCATAATCTCAACAGGCTTCTCAACGAAATGCAATGACTCATCTATTTGAATTTCCTCTAGAGGAACATGAAAATTTTATCATCCAGGCATTTCCTTAGGTTTGAGACTTGGAAGACGGGATGAACTCCGTTAAGTTCAGAAGGTAGTTCCAGTTTGTAAGCCATTTTTTCAATTCTTTTCAGAATCTTGAAAGGTCCTACAAAACGTGGGGCTACTTACTCTACTTCCCAAAGCGAACAACACCCTTCCATGGAGAGACCTTAAGAAGAACCATGTCGTCGACTTGAAATTCCAACTGTTTGCGTCTTTTATCGGCATAACTCTTTTGACGACTTCTAGCCACCTCAAGGTTATTTTGAATTTTGGAAACTTTGTCGGTCGTTTCTTGAATAAGTTCAAGACCAGTGATGAGATTCTCACCAACGTCAGTCCAACAAATCGGAGAACAACATTTACGACCATACAAAGCCTCAAATGGTGCCATGTTGATACTTGAGTGATAACTATTGTTATACGAGAATTCCGCTAACGGTAAATGCGTATCCCAGTTACCACCAAAATCAAGGACACAAAAACATAGCAAGTCCTCAAGGGTTTGAACTATTCGTTCGGTTTGACCATCCGTTTAAGGATGGTAAGACGTGCTTAAGTCCAATTGAGTACCCAAAAGTTCTTGCATCGAAGACCAGAAATACAAAGTGAAACAAGTATCACGATCGGAAATAATATGCAACAGCACGCCATGACGACTCATAATTTCATCAATGTAGATACGGGCCAATCTTGAAACCTTGTAAGTGTCACGTATTGGTATGAAATGTGTCGTTTTGGTCAAACGGTCAACAATCACCCATATACTTGGCCCTGAGGGGTACGTGGTAACTTGGTTATGAAATCCATGGATATATGTTCCCACCTCCACATAGGGATTTCAAGTTGTTCAAGTAAACCACTCGGTTGTTGGTGTTCGACTTTGACTCTTGCACATGTGAGGCACTTTGAAACATACGACGCTATGTCTTTCTTCATTCCAGGCCACCAATATTAACCACGCAGGTCCATGTACATCCTATCGGAGCTAGGATGAATTGAATATTGGGTTTGATGGGCTTCGTTCATGATGAAGTGACGGAGATTGTCATGATTCGGGATCCAAAGTCGATTCAAGAAATACCACATGCCGTTCGGTTTTGTCTCCAGTTGGGACCGAACGTTAAATGCTAAATCTTCATCTTTCCCTTCGTTGGTAACGTTGTTCGTTGAGCCTCGTGAATGCATAATTCGAGATCACTATAAATCCTTATGTTTTGAAGCATGATAGTAGCCTTATTAATATCCACATGAATCTCGGTATCAAATTCCCCTAACGTGTCAAACCATTGCCTTTGATCTCGGATTTCTTGAAGCAAGACAGTCTTGTTGTGGACCTTGTGACTCAACGCGTCGGCTACAACATTCGCTTTTCCAGGGTGATAGCGAATGTCACAGTCGTAGTCGCTAATCAACTTGATCCAACTTCTTCGTCTCATGTTGAGATCCTTTTGATTGAACACGTGTTGGAGACTCTTATGATCGGTATAGACTATGCATTGCGTCCCATAAAGATAATGTCATCAGATCTTCAAAGCGAAAACCATAGCACCAAGTTCGAGATCATATGTTGTGTAGTTCACTTCATGAACCTTCAATTATCTCGACGCGTATGCTATGACTTTTCCTCATTGCATGAGAACACAACCAAGACCTTGATTAGAGGCATCACAGTACACGGTAAAGTCGTCGTGTCCATCGGGGAGGGTTAGAATAGGAGCGTTACACAACTTGCGTTTTAATGTCTCGAAAGCCTCTTCTTCTTCGGGTCCCCATTCAAAGAGTTGGTTCTTTTGGGTTAGCGCCGTTAGAGGTTTAGAAGTCTTCGAAAAGTTTGCAAAGAATCTACGGTAATAACCCATTAAGCCCAGAAAAGAACGAACTTCGGTTGGGGTCGTGGGAACGCACCAGTTTTTTACGGCTTCTATTTTAGCAGGGTCAACGTGAATTCCTTGACTATTCACCACATGACCTAGGAATTTGACTTCTTCTAGCCAGAACTCACACTTGGAAAACTTGGAGTATAGTTGCTCCTTTAAAAGTTGAGAACTTGTCGCAGGTGCATCTCATGATCGGCTTTATATTGGAATAGATAAGAATATCATCGATCAACACGATCACAAATTTGTCCAAGTACGGTTTACATACTCGATTCATGAGATCCATGAACACAGTAGGTGCATTGGTTAAACCAAAAGGCATAACCATGAACTCGTAATGTCCATATCGAGTACGAAAAGCGGTTTTTGGAATATCGTCATCGTGAACACGTAGTTGATGATATCCAGAACGTAGATCAATCTTCGAGAATTGCGTAGCTCCTTGAAGTTGATCGAAGAGATCATCGATTCGCGGAAGAGGATATCGGTTCTTGATAGTAAGCTTGTTAAGTTCCCGGTAGTCGATACACATACGGAAAGAACCATATTTCTTCTTCAAAAATAACACAGGTGCACCCCATGATGAAGATCTGGGATGAATGAAACCCTTATCGGTCAACTCTTGCAGTTGACTAGCTAGTTCTTGCATTTCAGACGGTGCTAGACGATAAGGTGATTTAGCCACAGGGTTTGCACCAGGGATCAAGTCGATTTTGAACTCAACTTCTCATACGGGAGGTAAACCCTTAAGATCCTCGGGAAACACTTCGGGAAAATCTCACACAACAGGAATCTCTTTTAGTTCCTTACCCTTGGCTTTCGTATTAAATACATACGCCATGAAAGCTACGTAGTTCTTACTTAAGCACTTTCAGGTCTTGATGCAGGACATAACTTTGAGCCCTTGGGATGATTTATCCCCAAAGACTTTCAAGGTATCACCCGACGGTAGGGGAATTCAAATACAGGTATCACCCAACGGTAGGGGAATTCGAATGCACTTCTCGAAGCATAGAATTTCCGCGTGTTGCTTGGCTAACCAATCCATGCCGATAATAAAATCAAAGCTTCCCAGTTGCATAGAAATAAGGTCGATGAAGAACTCGTGTTTGTTAAGGTTCAAGGTACAATCGCGTATTACGACATCAACGACGATCGATTTTCCATCGGCGACTTCGACCGTAAAGGATCTTTCTAGATTAACACACGGCTTAGAAAGCATAGGCTCGAATTCCAAAGACACAAAACTCCTATCCACACCCGAATCAAACAATACAAAAGCATAATGACTATTTATAAGATGCATACCTCTTCAGTAATGACCTATTATTGGTATGATGAACACAAGTAGGAATTTTTACAAGACAAAGAACGATTAAAAGAAGTTAACAACATACATTCACCACATCGGTGTTGGCTTGTGCTTGGTTGCAATTGATGTTGAAGGCCGTTCCATGAGCCGTTGGCACAGCTCCCGCATTACGAGGACATTGTGGATGAATATGTCCAGGTTCGCTACAGTTGTAACAGGCACGATTGGCAAGCATCGTAGTATTGTTCGGTGCACTAAGGCAAGTAGCCACTAAATGCTCATACTTCCCACACAACGAGCAAACTCAGCATGGAGTGTTACTTGCGTGATGGTACTTGCAAATATTGCACATCGGGTACAGCCTAGAGTAAGCTCTCGCCACGGGGTCTTGATTTGAAACAAGAACCTGCCTTTGAGGAGCATATTTTCTGTCACTACGTAATTACGAGTCGGGGTGAACTTGCGCTTCTTGTTTTGGAAGGAGGACTCAGCCTTCACCTCCTTTGTAGCTTCGGGAGTCACCTTTGTAGTAGTTTTGGCACCTTTCATCGACATAGTGTCAGCCCTAATATGATTCTCAATGAGCTGTACGGTGATAGTAATCGCCTCTTCCAAAGTTGTGGGCCTACTACCCACCACGACATCTTGTATTTGAGGTGGTACCCCCTTGATAAATTTCTCAAGGTTGCGGGGTACGGTATCCACCATGTGTGGTAGGAGCATTCTCAACTCATGATGCCGGATGGAATAAGCCAAATGATTCCCACCATCTTGCTTGAGGTTCCAGAATTTTTCCTCCAACTTCTGTAACTCATTCCTCGGGCAAAACTTTTGGATCATTATATCCTTAAATTCCTCCCAAGGTAATGTCAAGGCAACTTCAGCCCCTCAGTTCTTTTTTTCACTATTCCACCATGTCGGTGCCTATTGTCGAAGGACACTTACAGCATAGAGAACCTTGAATTTATCGGGGCACTCGCTAACAATGAGCTTGTTCTCCATACTCTCGAACCACTCGAGAAGTCCAGTGGCTCCTTCTTTTCCACTAAAGCTAGTGGGTTTACATGAGTTGAAATGCTTGAATGTGCAGGTGTGATTATTTCCACCTTGGTTGTTGTTGTTCTCCTTGATCATTTCCATTGTTACTAGAACTGGTCATCAAGGTGCTATTGAGCTTAGCGACCATGGTTGGGATGACGGCAGCCATTTGTCGTGCAATCATGACGGCTAGCTTACGATCAGAACTTACACGCTTTCCATGGTGACGACACATGCTGGATATACAAAATGAGTTAGACACAGGAATGAGAATAACAAAGGGTAGTAATTTAAACAAGAATAAGTCAAGAGTGATAAGGCTCATGGAATGGTTCCATCTGGTAATGCATTACCATTTGGAAACGTTAACACGTCAATGTAAATTGACTCATTTGCCTTAGAAACTTGTGTATGTTGACCATAGTTTATCACTCATTCCAGAAATCCCCAGGTAAGCATAACTAGTGTCACACCCCGACCGACGGCGGAATAATCGGAGCGGACGAGGGAATGATTGATTGTTCCTGACACATGGTCGTCTATTAGTGGTGATAGTATTAAAATCATATTACAAAACAGCACAGATTAACATATGCAAATACAAGTTTCAGTCCCAAAAGATATCCATTTTTAGCTAAGTCCAAAGTCCTAATTGTAAGCTTGCAGATAATCCAACTAAGCAGCATGTCCTGAAATCATATGAGAAAATAAGGTCAGCTAACGAGTTAGCTGGTGAGTAATCACAGTTTGATTTACATAGAGATCGATTGTTTGATTGAGAAAAAAAAAATCCAATTCACAAGGTAATGTTAAGACTTATAAAGCAATAGCATAGCATGTAGATAAGCCGACACAATATAAACCCCTTGACTTGACATTTTGCATATAATAGACTTGCACACACACACCATAGGTTGATTATTTGCCTCCGGCACAATCACCACTCGACTATTCATGTGGGGTGGGTTATCCAAAACCAGTATATCTACCATTGATACCAAGATCGATTGATTGTATTAGGGTTCAAACTGTTGTCCCGTTTATCATAGTTTGCACACATAATTGAAGTAATAACATAACCTGTTTTGAATTGAATTTAAAATGAATAATGATAGAATAACAACATGATTGAATATTGTGTCACATGATTTCCCCAAATATGAAATAATAGAAAAGGGGGTATGAATACTTACTTGGATTGATGAATCGAGATTGATTTAGATAGATTAGGCACCTATGAAAATCCTCACGGTAAACCTAAGGAAAAGGTGTCTCGAGAGTTAAGATCATAACAAATTTGTGAATTAGAAATAGGTTTAGAGGTTCGAGTGGAATTTGGGGTCTTGTTAAATAAAATTTTTTTATAAAAACTTTATTTGATTTTTATGACTTTTAACTATTTTCTGAAATTTCTTAAAACATTTAACACTTGAATAAATTAAAGAAAGGAAGGAAAAATATTGTGGAGGTGCCCGGGTTTGAACCCGTGACCTCTAGGATGCATGGGCGTGGGTTTACCATCAGGCTATGTGCCTGTTAGTGGTAATTATCTGATTTAAATGATACTTAATCATATTTATAAAAACCCCAAATCAGCCCAAGAACCCTAGAATGAAGATCACTGAAATCGAGCATCCATTCGATTATGATAATGAGATCTATGTTGGGGCTTTTGTTCCCCACACAGAAACGAACTTATGAGTGTGTTTAATTACCAGATTGTTTTGGTTGGAGGGTGCTTGAGTTCAATCTTGAGCCGCGACAGGGAGGTGACCGGTTTCGAAGTATGTGTGTGTGTGAGGTGAAATTGATTGTGCAGGGAGCTTAGGCGAGTGCGAAGGAGCGTTTTCCCTCTATTTATAGGTTCAATTGATTGAGGATGAGGTCCAACGACTACCTCGATTTCTCAGTTTCGGGGGGGGGTCCGGGTTCGATTAATTCGAGGCTTTGGAAGGGAATGGGGACCCGGGTGATGGTCGATAGGCTTAGGGGAACGTGGTACGGTCATCAATTGACGTTATAGGTACTCAATTCGAATGAATTTTGCAGGTTAAGGTTCGGTTGGTAGGGGGCCGGCGGTGCGCAAGGGGTCAGATTTCAAATCAAATGGTGCACTCGAGTTCGAGGGGTAAGGGCGACGGGTGCAGGGGGTCAAATTGGGTTTAATTTTGCTGATTTCGGTGGCCTTGGGGCTCGCCGGAGCTGTCGCCGGCGGCGACCGGGGATGGGGACGAGGGCGGCAGAGGGGTTGGGTGTTTAAATCATATTTACACAAATGGTCCTTGGTGTTTGGATTGGTTTTAGTATTTGGCTAAACTAGTTTTTTTTTTTTTTAAGGTTTAAACTTTGGCCCCGATTTTGATAAAAGTTGGTTTTAATGACTAAATCTTATAACCCTTTACATTTATATAAAAAAAACTGAATTTGTACATGTTATGTTATGACTTTATTATTGTTATTAATATTATTATTATTATTATATTATTATTATTGTTATTATTAATATATATATACTCTACATTTAATTAAGTTTGTGAAACTTATTAATAATTCGAGAAATTTAATAAACGCCAAACGGGTTTCATACAATTCATTAAACTAGCAATAAAAGCGAAAACATGATGGTTTCATTGATAACCACCCAAACGGGTTCGGTTTACAAACGGGTCAAATGTCACAACTAGTCCCGTAGGATTTATGCGAAATGCTTACCTTAGCCCGAATGCCTTTTGCTAGAAAATTCAGAATACAGGTGTCTATGTGTCACACAATATTTATTAGGTTCATGGAATCAAAATCTTGATGAGATTTGTATTGATTAGACATAAAGTCTAAAGATTTAAGCCATAAACATAAAGTATACGATCCCACGTGTCGTTGAGAATGAGATTAAGAAGCTTCATTTGTCGAGGAGAATCAAAGAGTCAAAGATGAGTTTAGGGGAGATAGGTAACAACGTTTTCGCATTCATAAGACAATCCTATGCTAAGGCATCAAGTTGCACATAAGAAGGCATAGCATTATGTAGCATGCAAACCATATATTTTTACAAGAATAGAAATATGATTCTATAAGGTTCATGCATATGCTATAGTCTAGGACACCATTTCTAATAACCTAAATCCCTATAGTTATGGGCTCTGATATCAATCTGTCACACCCCAACCTTGACGGCGGAATTATCGAGATGTGAAGGTTAAGATTGTTCACAACCACATAACCCTATTATTTAATCTAAATATTATAATCATAAGTTTCAAATGTAACATTACAAACATAAGTCTCAAATATGAAAATAAACATTACATAACATGTAAATAATCCAAGACAATTCGTTTATTAAACTAGGTCCAATCATAGATGTGGATAAACTTCAAAGATAGCATCAAACTTGGGCGTTTCCTGAAATATATTAAATAAAGGTCAACATAACTTTGGTGAAATTTCCATAGTTTTCATGCATACATATATAAAAGATGACAATTCATGTTATGAGTTAGTGAACAAAGTAACTAGAGATGTATGACAGATGTAACAATCAAACCTTGACAGTTTACAAGATTCCACGTTTACAAGATTGTACGATTAGCTAAGTGTACTTCGATTAACCAAGCAGGCTTATCAGGCTCATAGATCTATGACGTCGTCAGGCTAGCAATAGTTAATGATTGCACATATAATAGTCAATACATGGTAATTACTAAAGTTCAACTAACCACAACAAACGAGTGAATTGCCCAAATGTTCACAAGAATCAAACGAGTTTACAAGTGTAATAATTATAAGGTAACATGTTTCACCTCAAAGTGTAAAAATAAGAAAAAAGGTATAAAAATACTCACATATTCAATAAATATATAATTGGCGATTGATAAGAAATATTAGTCGTCGTTCCAACGTAATCCGTCACAAGGCACCTAAATGTAAATATATTACAAGATTAAAGCTTAATTATAATAAGTTCAACGAATCATCGGGTACTAGGGTTAAGTGGATTTTGGGGTTGTTAAATAATTAAATTTGTTCATATTCTCTAAAAAATATATTATATTTTATACAAATATGTGAAAAGAAAAACCTATAATATTTTGAAAGTTCATAAAGTTTGAATAATTCTTTCATAACAAAATGAATTAAGCACTATTTAACAATATTAATTGAAAAGAATATTTGATCCAATAATAATTTATAGTGATTTAAAACATTACTTTGAGTCAATATATTATATATATATACTCTACATTTAATTAAGTTTGTGAAACTTATTAAATAATTCGAGAAATTTAATAAACGCCAAACGGGTTTCATACAATTCATTAAACTAGCAATAAAAGCGAAAACATGATGGTTTCATTGATAACCACCCAAACGGGTTCGGTTTACAAACGGGTCAAATGTCACAACTAGTCCCGTAGGATTTATGCGAAATGCTTACCTTAGCCCGAATGCCTTTTGCTAGAAAATTCAGAATACAGGTGTCTATGTGTCACACAATATTTATTAGGTTCATGGAATCAAAATCTTGATGAGATTTGTATTGATTAGACATAAAGTCTAAAGATTTAAGCCATAAACATAAAGTATACGATCCCACGTGTCGTTGAGAATGAGATTAAGAAGCTTCATTTGTCGAGGAGAATCAAAGAGTCAAAGATGAGTTTAGGGGAGATAGGTAACAACGTTTTCGCATTCATAAGACAATCCTATGCTAAGGCATCAAGTTGCACATAAGAAGGCATAGCATTATGTAGCATGCAAACCATATATTTTTACAAGAATAGAAATATGATTCTATAAGGTTCATGCATATGCTATAGTCTAGGACACCATTTCTAATAACCTAAATCCCTATAGTTATGGGCTCTGATATCAATCTGTCACACCCCAACCTTGACGGCGGAATTATCGAGATGTGAAGGTTAAGATTGTTCACAACCACATAACCCTATTATTTAATCTAAATATTATAATCATAAGTTTCAAATGTAACATTACAAACATAAGTCTCAAATATGAAAATAAACATTACATAACATGTAAATAATCCAAGACAATTCGTTTATTAAACTAGGTCCAATCATAGATGTGGATAAACTTCAAAGATAGCATCAAACTTGGGCGTTTCCTGAAATATATTAAATAAAGGTCAACATAACTTTGGTGAAATTTCCATAGTTTTCATGCATACATATATAAAAGATGACAATTCATGTTATGAGTTAGTGAACAAAGTAACTAGAGATGTATGACAGATGTAACAATCAAACCTTGACAGTTTACAAGATTCCACGTTTACAAGATTGTACGATTAGCTAAGTGTACTTCGATTAACCAAGCAGGCTTATCAGGCTCATAGATCTATGACGTCGTCAGGCTAGCAATAGTTAATGATTGCACATATAATAGTCAATACATGGTAATTACTAAAGTTCAACTAACCACAACAAACGAGTGAATTGCCCAAATGTTCACAAGAATCAAACGAGTTTACAAGTGTAATAATTATAAGGTAACATGTTTCACCTCAAAGTGTAAAAATAAGAAAAAAGGTATAAAAATACTCACATATTCAATAAATATATAATTGGCGATTGATAAGAAATATTAGTCGTCGTTCCAACGTAATCCGTCACAAGGCACCTAAATGTAAATATATTACAAGATTAAAGCTTAATTATAATAAGTTCAACGAATCATCGGGTACTAGGGTTAAGTGGATTTTGGGGTTGTTAAATAATTAAATTTGTTCATATTCTCTAAAAAATATATTATATTTTATACAAATATGTGAAAAGAAAAACCTATAATATTTTGAAAGTTCATAAAGTTTGAATAATTCTTTCATAACAAAATGAATTAAGCACTATTTAACAATATTAATTGAAAAGAATATTTGATCCAATAATAATTTATAGTGATTTAAAACATTACTTTGAGTCAATATATTATATATATATATATATATCTTTTTATAAAAATAACCTAAATATAACTTTTGTTTTATAGAAATATCAAATTGTTTAAAGAAATAAATTTACAGGGATTATTTGAGTGATCTTAAAAATAATAGAGTTAAATAAAATTTATTTTAACAAATTTTTAGTGATTTTCTATGTCTTTAGAGGTTGAAAAACCTTTTAAAAAGAATAGGGAAGGTCACCGGGTTCGAACCTGGGACTTCTAGTATGGAATGTGGATGTGGAACTAGTAAACCAAGGCTTTAGCCGCATTAATAGTTGGTTTTAAAATCTTAAAAATATAACCCAAATGAAATCCCCAATTCAACCCTAGATCAATCGAACCCAAAATTGAGCAACGATTCGGGAGTTTCAACTCGATTAACCTTAGGGCTTTTGATCCCTAAGTGAAATCGAGTTGAATGATGTATTGTACTTACTTGAATAAGATCGAATTGTAGTATTTAGGTTCGGTTTTGTCTCGGCTAACTTGCGACGAACATGAGCTAGAATTCGATTGATTGAGTAGGTGTATCACGAATTGTGATTTACAGGAAGTTGAAAGGGGTCGAAGGGCACCTTTGCCCTCTGTTAAAAAGTTTCAATTTGTATGTTAGTGTGTCGAATGGGTTTCGAATTTGAGTCGACTTTTTTTGGTTATGATGTAGTGATTAAATGGTTGATTAAAATGAATTGAACCACATAATTAGCTTCAAAATGATTGCACGCATGTTTCTGATTAATCAATCAACTTAATTTTGTAACATTTCTTGTATCGAAGTGGTTAACATGATCCATATACCTTTCCATTTCGATTAACACCTTAAACATGAACTTTAAATGAATTAATTGAGATACCGAGTTCGAAACACACCACCGAAGATGTTAGGGCGGTTTAATTTCATTATAAAGAAGGATTTCAAGTGTTGGGGTTGTCGCTGCGTCGGCTGAAAGTTGGCCGGATTGCGGCCGGGTTTATGGGGAGAGAAAAGAGGTGGGGGTTGAGTTTTGGAATTTTACAATTTAGTCCCTGTAGTTTTGATTTTTATCATTTTATGTAAGAACCTTATATTTTTAAAGTTCCTAAATTGACAATAAAGCCCCCTAAACTTAATTAAACTTTAAGTTTTAAATATTTTTAAGTTTTAAATATTTTTTAATTATTATTATTACTATTATTATTATTATTATTTTATTTTAGTAATATTATTATTATGTTCAATTTAATAATTAAATATTAAATTCCAATTAAAGAATTAAATACAAACTAGGAAATAAACATAAGTTTCATAAATGGCAACAATGGTCCTTACAAGAACATAACGACGTTAACTTTTAATTTAACAAAATATACGAGATGCTACAGTTTTCGTCGGATATCACATCGGAAAACCCTCTTTCGGCGAGTTCTCCAGTGAAACAACCGTTGTTAACGATCACTAACGGACCCAGAAAGGCTAAATTCACCACACCACCATCTACACCTGATATGACCCATTTGCATTCTAATTTGCAGAAGCCTAATGTTCCACTTCCATCGCCACTGCCTACAGAACCATCATCGCCACCGCCTGTGGGTTAGAATATATATAAGTTTTGTTTTTTTATTTTTTATTTTTTTAAAAGTTACAACAATTATCGTAATCTAATATAATTTACATAACTAGTCTTCCAAATGTGAAATGACTAAAGTACTCTTACATTTAACTATAAAAATTAACAGAGTTTAGTGTCAGAGATCAAAACCGTTATAAAAATAAAACCACAGGGCATGATACGATCAAAGATTCCTTTTTGAACTGAAATGGTTAAAATGGTTAAACCATAAGGACCAAAACCAATATTTACTCTTTTAAATATTTTTAAAGTTGTAATTAATCCAGACCAATAAATAAAAGTTAAAATTATTAAAATACAATAACCCTATATATTATGACTATTCATTCATAAAGGAGGTTTCAAAGTGCTTCTAAATCATCTATCTATTTAAATAAACAAGATTTTGAGTTGACTCTTTTAAATATTTCTAAAGTTGGAATTAATCCAGAACAATAAATAAAAGTTAAAATTATTAAAATACAATAACCCTATATATTATGACTATTCATTCATAAAGGAGGTTTCAAATTGCTTTTAAATCATCTATCTATTTTAATAAAACAAGGTTTTGAGTTGTCACTAGTCATAATATTATAACTTTTAAGCCTGACTTTTTTGATTTTCTCTCATATTAAATATTTAAATTAACCACTAATTATATTATTTAATTCTTATTTAGATTAAAATAGTTTTTAATAAATTAAGAAAAAGTTCTTTACAAATGTAACATCTAAAGAAACAATCTTTTGTGTAACATAAGTAACATTTAAAATATCAAACCTTTTAAAAAAATACAAAATATTTAAAATCAATGTTTTTAGAAATTAGTTGTTTTATGAACAATAAAAAAATTAAAATTTTAAGTTATAATAAGAAATTTTTAGAAAATGACATTTTTCAAAACGTTTTAATTTAGAATGAATTTTTAAACCTTTTTAGATAAGAAAATTTTAAAACAAAAGTTCAAAGAAAATAATATCATTGTGTTATTACTTATGGTTCTTACTAATAGGTAATTTCAATAATATCATATTTCAAAATATCATTTTATAGTTAATAATATTTCATTACTAATTACTTAAATAATACTTTATTTATTCAACTTATGGTAATACACAGGGTACTAACCTAATGTTTTTTGTATAATAGAGATGATTTTTGATAGTCTTGTAATGTCTATTGAAATGTAATCTTGATACGCCTTTAATACGATAATTCTATAACGAGGTAGTTACATTCTAACTTAAGTGATCGTAGAAAAAGATGGCATACATTGCGTTTATAATGAAAGATCATTTTCTTGAAATGGGATTATAACAAATGTTAGGTGACCATGGGTGCTTAAAATAAGCAAAAATGTAAAAGACAAAGGGTTTGAAGGTTTGTTGGTTTTTACTTTCATGGAAAAGAAGTACAAAAGCATGTCTAGTTAATTTTGATAACAATACCGAAACTTTAATTGCGGTTCATTTACTATCATAAGTAACAATTCATTTTTAATAACAATATATGCAGAAACTTTTATTGTTTTTAAAAAACTACATTTTCATCAGCTATGACTTATTAGTCTAATGGTATGGTATTTGTCATTCGTATAAGTGATGTCTGCTTAAAATTTTGTAAGTGTAATGTTTGGTTGAATTAGATATATTGTAAGAAGAATTTCTATCAAAAAATTAAATAACTATTTCATTTAATTTGTATATAGACGCATGCTACAAAATTCGTAGCTTATACATGCTTCTCAGCCAGAGGTGATAAGAAAATTGAAAATACGAAACCTATACCCAAAAACCGAATACAACCAAACAGAAAAAACCTAGCCAAAGGTTCGGTTAGCCTTTTTTCTAAAACCAAATTTTATGGTTTGATTTCGGTTTCGAGTGAGAAAAACCAAAACCAGACTTAAGCGAGTGAGTGTATGTTCTTGTTATTTGTAGTCTTATTGAATGGTTGAATGTCCTTTTGGAAACCATTCCATACTTGAAAGAAAATATTAACATCAAATGAAGATGATAAAAAAAATGCGATCACATTGTTTAATGAATATGAAAAATCGCCGCATCTAAGAGCGAAAACAGGATGCAAGAAGTGCACGGATAATGATAATTACACTAAAATTACGTGTAAAAGCGATTAATGATTTAGAAAAATCCTCAAATTAAACGAGTAATATATTTCAAAAGTGTACGGAGGAATCGCAACCATTAATATTTTTAACTGATAGTTAAGATTAAATTATAGAAAAAATTTTGGTTAGTACATTCACTTAACATTTTTTTTCTTTATCTTTATATTTAATATGTATATTCTAATTACTAACTCGTATGTGCTTTAGAGGTTCTACATTATGCATTAATGAGTTATACATGCTATTGGTTTCTTTCTTCTTTTTAATAATTTATGTGTGTGCTTCAACGTTGTTACGCTTATTTTTTCCTGTTTAATGGTCCCGTCGCAACGTGCGGATGTTCCTAAATCGACGTAGTTATTGTTTATAATGTTTTATGTTTCACATGTGTGGTTTAAGTTTTTTATGTATACTTTCCGTTGTTTTTTTTTCATTCTTATTTCTTTACAATACGAGTTTTTTCGGTGTCGGTAATCACTGATAGTGGTTTGAAATTGGTGCTACTTGGTCTGGTATTACGCCCCTACCGCAACGCAGGGGCTTAAGACTAGTTTTAACTAAATATCACATTTTTTACATTTATCATTAAAATTTAATTTAATATTACTTACAAACACTTATTTATTATTATATTTCTCTTTTTTTACGCTCATAAAAATATAAAGATCGATGAATATAAATATCTATCTATCACTATTCGTGAAACTCTAAAGATGGAGATGAAGATTTGTAATGGAATATAAAATACAAAAAATCTTTAAACAATAGATATAAAAACAGAGATACTTTCCTGTGAACGTTTTCAGAGCAGTATTTTAAACATAATATTTTTTCAAGTTCCCCAACATGTTTACAATTTTTATAGACGATATTATTTTTCACTAAAAATTAATCATAAAAATAAATGTTTTTTATTTTTAAAAAGTGTATAGTATCGTTATATAAAATAATAATAAAGTTTTTATATTTTTCAGCTCATATGAAATCTGCTAGTTGTTATGTTTTATATGTATTATGTTAGTTATTACATTTTTAACACTATTTTGTTTGTCTAAAGTGATGAATTTTAAAGAAAACATAATGGTGAAATAACTACTAAATAATCCAACACATTAAAAAATAATAAAATAATATAAAATAATATAAAACATAAAACACAATAGTAAAGTGTTTCATTGTGTTTTTTATCGTCGTTACATTATCCTGAATACAATGAATTTTGAAAATAAAATTTTGAAATAACGTTATTGTATACTTCTAATCGCAATGCACAATAATAAAATAACAACAAGAGATAAAAACCAATGACAAATATAACATGAAACTATCTAAAGTATAAAGCACAATAATAAATATACATATAACAAATGATAAAAATATATTTGACTCAATAAACTTATATTTGACATAACGACCTAACATATTAGACAAAATGACCAAAGTTTAATTCTTTTTTACAATAATAAAATAACACATATAAGCCTATAATTCTTATGAGTATTTTTAGATCAAACACTATTATTTATATAATCATACCTAGGGTTGTAAATGAACTGAATGACATGAACGGACCTTGTTCGTGAACTGTTCACAAATCCTTACCGAACGAGATTTCTTGTTTGTATTTGTTCATTTGAAAATGAATCTGTTCATGAACATAAAGAAATGCAAACGCACACAAATATTCATGAACATTAATGAATCCAAACGAAATTTCCTAAAACAATCAAATACAAACCATCACATATTGATTTTATAATTAAAATTACAAACAATATTAAAATCCATAAAGTATAAATAACTACTTAAAGAAATTATCCCAAACATAACTTTTAAATGAACGAACATAAACAAACATTAATAAATACATTATAAAACGTTCATAAACATAAATGAACAAACGCAACATTTGTTCATGTTCGTTTTTTTAACTGAACGAATGGAAGTTTCTTGTTCATGTTCGTTCATTTATTAAACGAACGAACATAAACAAATTTTCTATCAAATGGTTCTCTAATTGTTCGTTGTATGTTCAGTTTGTTTATAGCCCTAATCATAACATAATAATTTTTCAATCTTTAAAAATGTAAACACGTATATTTTATCAATTGGCTAAGAACATATAATAACTTCAAGAAATTTCAATTAATCTTCATGTGCTTAGATTTTTTCCATTCAGTTTTTATTTATGCTTTGGGCTAGCATTTTTGACACACTGAGTATTGAATAATAATCATGTGTATATAGAGCAGAACATTAAAATAATCAACATGTATTTGTTTTTTAACCTTAATCTACTAATGTTTGTTTAAATGTATGGATTTATTTACTTTATTTGAATGTTATTGTTTGGATTTAAGAAAAAGAATTTAAATTTTTGAATGGTAAGTAATTTTAAGAAATTAATGAATGATGTAGCCTAGCTTCATAAGTAAAAATGTGTAATAAATAATTAAATAAAATTTGAACCATTTTTTCGTCCACAAATTTCAAGCCAAATGGTTTAACTAAAAACTAAACAACTCTTAGCGATAACCAAAAACCGATTCAGTTTGAGCCTAAAACCAATTCAAACCCGAACCATACACACCCCCAAGGCCCAATCTACATGTAGGTTATGTATATAAATTTCAATTAAACTAATTTGTTTATATATATATATATATATATATATATATATATATATATATATATATATATATATATATATATGAGATTCCGTCACTAATGAAGAATGAAACAAATACGTGTATTTATATTGAGAAAAACTAGCTATTACAAAAAACATAATTTTAAACTAATTAAAATATTTAATTAGAATTAAGTTAAATTAATTAAAAACATATTTTTAAAAAGTACAGGTACCGTAAACAATGAGATTAATACTGACCGGAGAACTTTGGTACGTTATATAACATTTTTTCAATCTATGTCCCATTCCCTAGGACTTAGTCGTCGCAACTTCATACATTTCTATTATGATGGAGTTTACCATGTTAATGTCACCATCACAACACGCATAATGACTTTCGCAAAGACGCCGCATACCGCGGACTAAATTTCTAGTTTAACATAAAAGTAAAAGTATCAGCCTTGATTCCTTTCTGGAAGAGCAGACGTTTATTACGAAAAAGAACGGTCTTATTCAAAACTTGTACACCATCAACGCTAACATATGATTTTGGAACCAACTCCGGAAATTAGAAGTGTATAAAATCAATTTAAAATGGAGAATGAATTGTAGAAAAACAATCATTAACTTTTATTAATATTTAAATAAAAGTGTGTAGTTTTAAAACATCAAAGCATCCTCAGTTATGTGACAAGTGAGGTGCATAAATCAATTATTTCAAGAAAAAAACAGTTCTTATCCAAACCACTTAATGTAAATGTTTTTAAAAACGGATCGGACAGTGAATCAGACATCTTATCAAAATGTTTTTAAAAACGGATCGGACAGTGAATCAGACATCTTACCAGTCCGATGGTCGGACCGGTTCGACCACCAGTTCAACCGGTCCGAATCCCTGTCCGACCACTGGTTCAACACTAAAATGATTCGCGGTCCGACCACCGGTTCAACCGGTCCGATTCCCGGTCCAACCTGTCGGACCGGCCAGTCCGGTCCAGTTTTCAAAACCATGCTTAATGGTCAAAGATAGTTATTTAATGCATAAATACAATAATTCTAAATGTAAAATAATATTTTTAACATTATTTACAGATTACCTCTTGCAATTAATTATATAATTACCTTACACTTACTATAACTTACATAAAGTTTTACATTATCTACACATAAACAAAAAAATAATTTGTTTTAAGATTTTAATTATATCTTTTAATCTATCTTGTTTAAAAAAATTGAGACTACAATTGTAACCCGTGTATTTTTTTTAAACGTTTTGGTGTAATTTATTTGCTAAACCGATCTGGATTTTGTGATGTACAGTAAATTAATGCGTAATTGTACAAGTCGTCATGTAAAACTCATTTATTTGTTGTTTTAAATTTTAGCTTAAAAATATAATAGACTTTTGTAAATTACTAAAAAAAACAAAAATTAAAAATACGTGTCGAATGTGAAATGTTGTCCCGTCGCATTACGCGAACACCATTCTATCACTTAAAATCATCCATGTAAAAAAAACGGTTCACACAATAAGAATACTAACATGTATTAACAGGTTTGGTTTTTCTGAGTCTGACCACTTAACTGTTTTTTCCCCTTCTGTGCAACAAATACTCACTTTTTCTCCGTGTACAAAACTAACTTTCAAAAACTCAACCTTAAAGCATTATCTCTATTATTATAAGAGACAGAGAAATGAATAGTGATTTTTTAATGTTTTGGCCACATAACTTTTAGGTTTTTGTGTTTAGTTTTTTATCACTGTTCTTTAAACATATATAACTTTTTAGAGAGATATGAATTAAAAGCTCAAAATGAGATGAGTCTTATCGAGTCCGTCTAAAAAAACTCATTAGATATTGAGCTCGAGCTTCAAATATCTAGTTCAAGAATGGTCACGAGCCTAAATGAGCTTAAATGAGTCGAACCGTTCGCGAGCTACTCGAAATCGAGTCGATAGAAAGCTCAAAATGAGATGAGCCTTATCGAGCCCAAACCTAAAAAACTCATTATATTGTCGAGCCCGAGGTTTACATATCAAGCTACAAACTGCTCGCGAGCCTAAACAAACTTTTTTAATATTTTTTCCTCGATTATTAAATATTTGTATATAAATAGTTATGATTGTATATAAAATTATGATAAAAATAATTAAATAATATGTATAAATCTATATATAATATATAATATATAATTATAAATATATTTAATACGATGCCAAAATAATAATTCGAAAACGTTGTTTTGGCGTGGATAGCTGCTTTTACACGTCTTTGTTTTGCACCAACATCAATAAACCTAATATGAGACTCAAGTAATTTGTTAAAACATGTGTTTGTTTTATATGTTAGACAAATGTATAATTTAAAACACAATTTTGAATACGAATATCTGGTTTTATGTAATTGAAACATTGATAGCACTATCATTAAGTTTAACGACGTAATGACAAATGTAGTAAAACTTTATCATAAATTACATTTTTCATGTTATATTATTTTGAAACATGATAACTATAAGCGCAGGTAGACACCACTAGTTAATAATAATTAAAGGTTCGACCTAATATAACCAAAGATATGACTTTTGAGCTAAAGCAAACAAACAAAAATTTTACTAATTCACCCAAGATTCAATTTATCAAACACCAAAACCAATCAACCCTTTTATAACCGAAAAAACAAATTTGATTTAAATTTCCACACAATATTCTCGGTTATAGTTCAGTTGGAGAGTAAGACCGACTCCTGAAGTCTTTAGATATGGTTTAGACAATATATTAAAAGAGTGGTGGTATATGTTGTCTAGAAAAACGTTTTAAAAGAGTAGAATGGATCTGGATATTATTTTTTTTATTATTAAATAACTACAATAACTATTCATATAAATAAAGTTTAAGTTCTTTGATTATAACATTATGTAATATGTAATATCAGTCTGTCCGATTGTGTGAACTAATATAATACGGTTTTGATAGCTGGTCACACTTTCGATGAGCATGGACAGATGCGGAAGTGGCTAACTATTCTCGATAGCATCAGATCAGAAAGTCATAATTGTTAGCATCGCAAAAAGTGTCAAACCATAAGATGAGACTAGTCCGATGAGATAACTGTAGCAAACTGGGGTAAGAACACCAATCAAATGGGAGCGATGTTTTCATATGTGTCAATCCTTAATGAAACTTTAGACTTTCTTAGCAACCATAATGTCGGTCAATGGCATCTTGGTCTAGTGACACCTGGTGTTTATCCCTACCAAAGTGATAAGGTTCATGTCTCATAAGTGCAATAGTCATGAACTTTAGGAGTAGATTTTAGGAAGTGTGTTTTTGTTTATAGAAAAACCAAACTGAATGCCTATGTTACGAAAAGGGACAAATCAAGCAGCAACTTCAGATTTGTTAGATTCATGGAGGTAAGAGATCCAAGTAAAATGATTGATAGGATGAACACACTCAAGATATGTGATGAAATGGTTGTTTGCTCATAGAGTCAAAAAAACCAGTTGACAAATAACAGCTCGAACCCAAGTTGTGATATGAAAACAAGATCACGCATGCCTAAGAAAGAGCAGGTTGATTTGATTCACCAAACTTGTAAGGAGATAAAATTTTTATGGCTTAAAAGTACTCAATTTACCAGTGATAAAGAGTAATGTGCTGGTGGATAGACACAATAGCTATTAGCTTTAAGAGTAATATAAAATATAACTAAACCACCTAAATCTCCAACAGTAACGTAACATAATAGCATACCACAATAGTTGGATCAAATATCAGATTATAGAGTTTAAGAACAACACAGCATCAACCACAATCCAAACACAAGAAAACGTCAAGCACAAATCCACAATCCAAACACAATCACTCATATTTAGTACTCGTCTCCTTCATCACCCTCATCCTCAGCACCTTCAGCACCAACTTCTTCATAGTCCTTCTCCAGGGCAGCGAGATCCTCACGGGCCTCAGAGAACTCTCCCTCCTCCATGCCCTCACCCACGTACCAGTGGACGAAGGCACGCTTGGCGTACATCAGGTCAAACTTGTGGTCAATGCGGGAGAAGACCTCGACAACACTGGTGGAGTTGGAGATCATGCAGACAGCCCTCTGGACCTTGGCAAGGTCACCGCCTGGGACGACACTTGGTGGCTGGTAGTTGATACCACACTTGAAACCAGTGGGGCACCAGTCAACAAACTGGATAGTGCGCTTGGTCTTGATGGTGGCCACAGCAGCGTTGACGTCCTTTGGCACAACATCACCACGGTACATGAGACAGCAGGCCATGTACTTGCCGTGGCGGGGGTCACACTTGGCCATCATGGACGATGGCTCAAAGGCGCTGTTGGTGATCTCAGCAACAGACAGCTGCTCATGGTAAGCCTTCTCAGCTGAGATCACTGGGGCATAGGAGGAAAGCATGAAGTGGATCCTTGGGTAGGGCACCAAGTTGGTCTGGAATTCATTCACATCAACATTCAGAGCACCATCAAACCTCAAAGACGCCGTCAATGATGAGATAACCTAAATCAGAACAAGAAAGGGTGTTCAATTTCTAAACATACATGCTTGAAGTAACACTAAACATCAGATATAAATGAAGTGGTAGTTACCTGTGAGACAAGGCGATTAAGGTTTGTGTAGGTAGGTCGCTCGATGTCAAGAGATCGCCTGCAGATGTCATAGATGGCCTCATTGTCAAGAAGAATAGCGACATCAGTGTGCTCCAGGAGGGAGTGGGTGGACAGGACACTGTTGTAGGGCTCAACAACAGAGGTGGAGACCTGGGGAGATGGGTAGACCGTGAACCCAAGCTTGGATTTCTTTCCATAGTCAACAGAGAGACGTTCCAAAAGCAGGGAACCCAAACCAGATCCAGTACCACCACCAACAGCATTAAAAACCAAGAAACCCTGAAGACCAGTGCAGTTGTCAGCAAGCTTTCTGATACGGTCCAAGCAGAGGTCAACAATCTCTTTCCAACTGAACAAAAAACAAAATAGATTTAGTGCAATGATTCAAAACTAGAGGAATGAAACGATTTATGTATAGTAATAGATCGATCCATACTTGTGTAATGACCACGAGCAAAGTTGTTGGCAGCATCTTCTTTGCCACTGATCAACTGTTCAGGATGGAACAGTTGACGGTAAGTACCCGTGCGGACTTCATCAATCACAGTAGGCTCAAGATCAACAAAGACAGCACGAGGGACGTGCTTCCCAGCACCAGTTTCACTGAAAAAGGTGTTGAAGGCATCATCACCTCCTCCAACTGTCTTGTCACTGGGCATCTGTCCATCAGGCTGCAAAGAACATTAAAACATCATCAATACACAAAACATTGGAGTTCATGTAAAATCATAAGCAATTCATATAATTGCAGCACATAAGTTGCAACTTACGAATCAAAGTGAACAGCTGGTGATAAAAACACTAAATTTAGCCAATGTTAATATATAAAAGACTTTAAACAGTAGAATTCCGGTCTTCTATTCCAAATAACACTTCATTTTTTCCGTCAGAAAATCCTAAATTTGACCAAAAATGTTTGAAAATGTCACCAAATACTATTAATCGGAAGATAACTCTATCCAGATCTAAAACTAAGGCAGATTTGTCAACATAAAACTATAACTAATCTGAATGCAACTATGTATTTCCTCACTAAAATTGTAAAATTAGCACTTCAAAAACAAATAAACTTGCAGATCCGTAAGTATCTAGTCCGATAACTGCAGATCCGTTTAAAAAACGCCTAATATCGTAAAAATTGCATACATTAAACAATTTATATTCTAATTTGTGATTAACTAAACATAAAAACCACCAGATCACCGATAACATCAAGCAAACAACGCAGATCCAATACATAAACAACAGATCTACAACTAACATCCTCGCAACAATCAGATCTAGCAAACAACAACAAATTAAAAGCTCTATATCATAGATCTACTAAATCAAAGTGATATATACATACCTGAATACCGTGCTCAAGGCAGTAGAGTTCCCAACAAGCATTTCCGACTTGAATTCCAGCCTGACCGATGTGAATCGAGATGCACTCTCTCATTTTCGCTAGTTAACTGACTTAAGAAGACTAAAATTGAAATTGAAATGAAGATTTGGTTGTGAAAGAACACTCGAATCAGAAGGCGTTTATCAAGACGCCTTGAGATGCAAAAGAGATGCGTTTCAGAGAGTTAGGGTTTGGTTATTTATAGCAGGGGTGGAGTGAGTGAGAGGCTAACTATGGTTGGATTAACTGGCTATGGGGGGTTGGAGAATGGAGACATGGAGTCGAGGTTTTTATTTGGAGATTATGGTTAACCATGGTTTATGTTGAGTTGATGGTTAAGTGTTTATAAAGTTTTGATTTTGAATTATGATTATGATTTTGCCGGCCGTTGCCTGTTTATGGGATTTTGAATTGAATCCTTGATGCTTAATTAATTATAACTTTTAATAAAATAAGTTTCTTTTTTACATTTATCATTATCTTAAGTCATGTATCTGTTTAAGCCTCAAAGAGTATATATTTTACATAAGAATTTAATCTGTTTATTTAATAAGTTTTTAACTTATCTATCTATGTATAAAAAAACCAAACTAAACGTGAAACAATAGTAAATCTTATTATATTTACTTTTATATTTTTTATATTATTAATAATAACATTGAATACTAATATTATTACTTATACCATTTTCAAATTAAAATAATAAAATAAAAACTTATTTTTTATTAAAAACATACTTTTTAATAACAACAAATTATTAAAAAATAGAATACAACGAAGTTAAAAAAAACATTTCTCTTAAAGCAATATATTTAAAAATCATAATTTTTTTACAAAAACAAAAGTTCAAGAAAAATACATTACTGTTTATTTCCTTAAAGTAGTTATTTATACATAATTATAATCATGTTTTATCTTCAAGCATGATTTGTAATGCATAAGTTTTTATTAATAATTATTTAATATTTTTATATATTCAATCCGTGTATTACACGATGACTAACCTAGTATTAATCACATATATCAATTTAATCACTAAATCAATAGAGAAATATATTTTACCATCACTTAAAAATCCAAAAAGTACCCTCCGGTCTCTAATGTATTTTTTTTAGATTTGCCTCTTAACAATAAGTTTTAGAAGTGTTTTGGTTAAGTCACACGACATAAATTGCTTAACTTTATAAATTGTTTGTAAATTGTTTGATATTATAAAAGTTTTGGAAGTGTTTTGGTTAAGTCACACAACATAAATTACTTAACATTTATAATTGTTTGATATTATAAAAAGTTGGTATACTTTACATGTTACTAGATTGGAAAAACAAAAACAAAAATATAATCTCTACATTTAGATTTGACATGGTTTAGCATAAAATTAATGCGAATCATACTTTTTGAAAAAAGAGAGAATTCTTATTTACTAAATGCTAAATCATTGGTTTAAGCCGAGTCAATGTTTAGCTTCTAATAATTGAACACGGTTCAATACATGATCCTAAGTGAGAGCAACAAATTTATATACACTCATATCAAAGAAGGGTTAAAATGTATTAGTTACATGAAGCCTCGAGTGAAAGAAGCAATGTGAAATACACTCATATAGAATACAAATTTAAAGTAGGTTCTACACGATTAGGTGATTCAATAATCGAGGGGAACCAAAGTAGATTGAGACATTGGGTTATCCTAACATTGAGAATCTCTAATTACTTGTGAAAAATAAATTTGATTTAATAAAAAAATACTAGACAAAATATAATACAAAAAAGATTACAATTAAAATAACCAAAAGCAGTATGATCATAATTGTTGATGCCTCATGTTCAACACATGATGTGTGATTATGATTTTACATGATTCACGTTTTAAAACATGCTTTTTAAGTGTAATTTACTTCGAGTATCAAGTCATCTTATTATGTGTGTATGTGTATAGTGTTGGTTGTGTTTCCAAGCATTTATGTAGATTATTTCATGGAAGATTATAATAGAACAAAGAAGCAAATAAAGTATATCAGACCATTGAGCATAACTTGTGTTGATTAGCGTGAAATACGCCCGACTAATTTTAATTTGAGCGTATATGACCTTAGTAAATAGTGCTCAACGTACAAATATTTGTTAAAAGACAATAAGTTAATGATTTTTTTACTGTATTTGTCAAAATAATTTTAGACTAAGTTTTTTAAAAGGAATAGACTTTTGGGAACCGTGGATTGAAGAAGGGAGGAAAGACACTCACCAGCAAAGTGTTACAACATAAATTCTACTTCAATTGTTTTTGACATAACAACCTGGCATCATCCTTTATGAAGATGAGCAGCTAATTCACCCATAATCACAATCTGGTGTTTGGCTTGTGTGTTGTTATTTGATGAATTTTTGTGTGATTGGCTTTTGTTATGATGTTGGAAGGCATGTTATCTGATATAAGTTATGTATGTTAACTTTATTACTTTTTCAATTGTTAAACAATTAGCTATATATGATCAAGGCTGGCTCAAGTGTTTTGGGGGCCCGAAGCAAAGTGTGAATCTGGGGCCTTTCCCAACGATTATTGTTATAAACCATTCTTATTTATTTTGGCTTAGGAACGACAATACTAGAAAGTTTATAGTTTGTAGAGTTAACTATGGTGTCTGGTCTAATTTTCTTTTCTTCTTTTCAAGGCACTTAGTTCGTTTTTCAAAATTGATTTGACACGGCAAAACTAATAAAGTAATTACTAAAAGTAACAACTATAATCCTAAATAACAAACAAATACCTAAATTTAACAACTATAATCAAAGTATCCAGTATTCCAAGCATGCAATAGCTTATTAATAACCTCAATCCAATTAACGAATAATCAAAGATTAAAACAAACATATACGTTAAGGTTGTTGGAAGAACATAATTTGAATAATTCATAATTTCAAATTCGATATGTCATTCAAATCTATGCTTAAATAGTAGTCTGAACACCAAATTCACTAAACAACCTATTGTAACTCAATAACTTAGTCAATGGTACCTAAATGCTAAAGTCCTAAACAACACTAGCCAACAAATTGTAATTCAAATCAAATACCTAATTCTTTAAACAAACTAGATACCTAATTCAACGGATTGTAGATAACTGAATAAATAGCAATCCCTTTAACCTAAAAACTTGAGTCACTAAACAACATAATGCAAGGTAATATAAATCATTGAATATTCCTAAACAATAGTCAACAATATTGTAACTCAATACTCAAATCAATCACAAATTGAGATTGAAATTTCTCACAACTTGTTACTCAAACCATGAAATCAATTCATACTTGAATAGTTGCTCACAAACCCATTGCTGGCTTTCGAGATGAAAAGAAGGCGAATCGAGGGCGAAATGAAGCAGCAATGATACCATAGTCTGTGCTTATAATAGGATATTCGGTAAATCAAAATACACTAAAAGAATGAGGTGAATCGCTAGTCGATTTCAAAGATGAGTATATTTAATACTTGGGAAACCCATCTGTCTAACCTGTTGTAAATTGGTAATAGATGAATCAATTTCGGAAGTGCATTTCTGTAATGGTTTTCGCCAGGGTGTCGCTGTCTTTGGAAATCAATTTGTCGATTTAGCTTCACAATCCGATTGGTTTTGTGGTGCTTTCTTCTTCTCCTGGATCTGCACTCTACAAAACACATAAACCCTAAAATTTTGAGGCCTTTTAAACATGGGGCCCCAAGCGACCTGCTTCAGTAGATTGTACTTGGGTCGGCCCTGTATATGATTGTTATGTCATGTTAGTGCGTTGATAAGTGTTTTGGTTTTTATGTTTTTTTTTATTTTGTTATCACTTCTGGTTGTTACAAGATAAGGTATACAATTGCATGTGTAATCATATATCATTCATCTATTAATATTAGGGAGAAGTGATGCTACCTCTATCTATACACTAAGCGCTTTGTATTGAGATTCATATATCTCCCTTTAAAACACATGAGAATTAATGGTCCTTGAAGAATTTGACACCGTACAAAGGTTGTGAACCCATCACTACATGAAATTGTGACCCTTTCATGGCAAACCATACTAAATGGCGTTCAAAACCCATGTATCATTTTACTTTCACGCGAAATCATTATAGCAAATATGGGTCTAATCATACACTTTATATTAACTTAATAATTTTTGGGACTAGTATCATTTTCTTGTTCTTAAAAACATGCAAGCCCACCTTCATCATAGATGATGTATGTTTGTCGTGCAAAAGTAGGTACAATATTAGAGCCAAGTAGATCGTTTTCGAGGTCCAAAACATTACCAGAAATTATGGCATTTTTCTTCTATATAATATTTATGTTTGTATTGTTGTCTCCTTCGAGTATATGTATACTATATATATAGCATATAAGAATAATATTTTAAAATATTATAAAAAAATAACAATTACTTTACTTAATTCATAAGATACAATCACTTTTAAAAGTAAAACTATTTTTTTAACATTATCAACAAGTTAGTAGATTACCCCTTACAATTAGCTACATAATAACATTATATTTACTGTAACTTACATAAAATTTTACATTATCTCCCAAAACTTAATTTGTTTTAAGATTTCAGTTATATCTTTTAATCTATTATGTTTAAAAACTTTTTGAGATTACAATTATAACTTGTGTATTTTTTAAAAGTTTTGGTGTAAATTTTTTGTTGAACCGATCTGTATTTTGTGAGTTAATGCGTAAATATACAAGTCGTCATACAAAACTTATTTATTTGGTGTTTTAAATTTTAACTTAGAAAAAATATAATAGACTTTTATAAAATTACCACAAGAATAACAAAAATAAAAAATGCGTGTCGGATGTAAAATGTCGTTCTGCCACATTACGCGAACACCCTTTTAGTATCATCAAAAGATAACACCAATGTTCAAGATAATACTCATGTTTGTATTGCAACCTTATTTATGTAGATCTTTTTCAATGCCTAAAACGTTACAAAAGCAGCCTCAATCGAGCATATGTCATCAAAAGATAATACCCATGTTTGTATCGTAGACAATGGTTGTGGTACAATTTAATACATAATAATAATAATAATACTAATAACTAATTAAAAACACATATGTGGTTAATAGAACCAACAACACTAAAAAATACATGTCAAAAACAAAAATTCTTATGAGGTTATTGTTTTAACCATAATCATCAAGTTTTTTGAACTTGTTTCAAAAGATTAAAAATTCAAATCTTATTACAAAAAGACATAGATGATTAACACGAGTAACTATTTAAGAAGTAAATTTTTAATAAATTAACCCAAAAAAACATACACACATGACCACATGATTACTACTAAACAAAAAAAGAAAAAAAAAGGAAAGGGCTCAGCATCTTTCTAGGGTTTCAGTTTCTCACCAACTCATCCTACTTATTACTTTGCTCACTTTTCTACTTTGCTCATCTTTTCATTTCTCCAAAATTACCACCATCTCTCTCAATCTCCATATTTCAACATTCAACAACACACTACTTTTACCCCCATCAATCTGAAGAACCATGTCTAAAGCTGTTAAAATCACTACCATGTGCACAATAGCCCTCCTCCTCCTCTCCGCGCTACCGTACGCCGCCGCTCGTCCGCCGCCGTCCGCCCTCGCAAACATCACTCCCGTTGCAACTCATCACTCGGCATGCCAAATTCCCTCATCCCATATTAATCTGATAATTATTTATAAACCACTGTTGTATTATAAACTAACAATTTCTTTATGGGTTTTCTGATTGAACAAAAATTGAAGGGCATAGAGATTGCAGAAGCTAATTTGGGAGAAATTTGCAGAGGAGATGGAGAAGAAGAGTGTTTGATCAGAAGAACACTTGCAGCTCATCTTGATTATATTTATACCCAAAATAAGCACCCATGAATTACATGTTTTAGCGACGACAATATGCAAAACCGTTGTATTGGGCTTTACTGACAGTCGAAACGATTAGTAGTCGTGATTTACGACGGATTGTTGACGGAGAATACCGTCGGGAAAAGGGTATCGGTGATTGGTTTTAGTAAGTTTAGCTTTTGTGTTTCTTATTTAAGTGATGATAGAATATTGTGTTGTGTTTTAAATGTAATAAAATAAAAGTTGTTGAAACTTGTTTCTTTCTAGATCTAAATTGATTACAAAATTTGTTTATTGTCATACAAGAGAATTATCATATAGCATTCACTTTCTCCTTGAAAGTGATCGCTAGTAGTATCCCTTTATATGTGGATATATGTACGGGTGTGTTTTATCCGAACCTTAATATCAAGCCCAAACAAATCAATCTGACCTGAGGAATTCAACCTGATTGTTATACTAATCTGAACCTGATTTCTGTAAATGGTTTGGTTTTTGGGTTGAGTTTGTAAGATTCGGGTCAACCCAATTAACCCGAATATTAATTTTTAGAAAATTTCAAGATTTATATATATGTTTGTATTATGCTACCTTTTTAAACTTTATATTATATTGTTGTGGTTCAAATTTATTATATAAATTTTGATGATAATTTACATATAATGTCATTTAATATTTAAATATGCATAATAAAATGAATGCAAATATGCAAAAACTTTCCGATCAAAATAATAAAAAAAATTCTTTATTGATAACATATGTTAAATCTCATACATGCATTTTGATCATATATATATTGTTTAAACAAACATTTGCGATAACAAATAATTTAAACCTTAATGATTTAGTCTAACCCGATTACCGATTAACCCAACTTGAATAAACCCGAATATCAAAACCCAAAAACCGATTAAATGTTGCTTATTTGGTTTGGTCTTCGGGTTGATTTCTTACACCTAAAAACCCAAGGAACCCGACCCGAATAACCCAAAACCCGTTTTAAAATTCCGAATGACACCCCTAGATATATGGGAGACGTTAAAATGATTTATATTCTCTCAAAGACCGGAGAGATGTTTGTATGTAAAAGATCTCTAGTGTCTTAGGGGACGTTTAGTTAATAACGATCGGGAGTAAACGTAAGGGGGTGGGGGTACTGTCGCAGCAGCCTCATGGTGGGGTCAGGGCCGTGCGTCAACACCGCCATAGGTTGCCACACCGTGAAATTCTAACACTAGGCCACACAGCCGCGTTTTGCCACACCACCACAAAAAGGGTAATTAATATGAGAAAAAAGTTTGTTTGTGTTATAATACACATACCATTTTATCGGTTCGCCCCAATGTTTATGGGCGCTAGTTTTAGAGTTTGATGTTCTATAAATATATGATCTACACATTGTGTATGATAACTCTAATTAATGAAATCAGTTTCTCATTTTATCATTCCCTGTCTTTTATCTTTGACTTATAATACGTTATCAGATGTAGCTCTCTTTGAAACAAAAGCCCTAAAACCTTTGACAGAGAAGTAAGAACCACAAAACAATTGCCACCACCATGCTCCTGGCACTATTGATTCCGCTTTATGATAAAACATCGTCGTTCTTTTAATTTAGCTTTATGATAAAGCATCGTCGTTCTTTTAATTTAACGAACAATCAATTGTTTCGGTCAAAACATTACTATTGTTGATGTTTTCAGTAGGGGCACAACTATCCTTCCAGGTATGGACTCATTAGTATTATTAATTTTAGACCATACAAAAGGAATGAGTTTATTTCACTAGTTTTTTACAATTTGCACACAGGTAGGAACTTGATTCATGTTGGAGTTCGAATCCTAGTAGGTAATTTTTTTCAGCACTTTATTTTTTTACAGGTGGCTAATTCAAACATATTAGTATTATTGATTCTAAATCTTACACAAGAAAGTAGCTAGGTTTGCTAGTTTCTACTCCTTTTATCATGGTCATGAATTTACTCCAGGTCGCGAGATCAAATATCGCAGAGGGTATTTTATTAACATTCTTTTATCAAATCTTGTAGAATTTACTTTATTTATATTTTTTAGCTGACATACTATTTTACCCTTAGGGAGCGTTTGGTTGGAAGAATAGAATGGAATGGAATGAAATTAAAAAACTAGTATAATTTTTAAATAAAATTATGTTTGAGTGAGTAATGAAATGTAAAACTCAAAGGAATGTTTCATCTCAATTCCCTTGGTTGTGGGATTTCAAAATCCTTCCACCTAGAGAGGGAATTGAAATCCCACAACCAAAGGAATTGAGATGAAACATTCACTTGGGTTTACATTTTATTACCCATTCAAACATAATTTTACTTGAAAATTATACTAATTTCTTAATTCTATTTCATTCCATTCCATTCCATTCTTTCAACCAAACGCTCTTTTAATTACTTTTAACCCTAACTCTTCCTTAATCGCCACTGTACTATTTTAATCGATTTTTTTTTGTTAACTACCGAAAGATGATAAATCTAATAATCTATTGCTTGGTGACTTCTATATCTATTTAGGAAGAAAAATCTTGATTTCTTTCTTGATTTCAAGGTAGATCATGACATATTTGAGTTCTTTATCGACTTTCCTAATAAGTTATAACTTAATTTTGTGATATTTGATTTGAAAGACTCCATTTAAAGGTCATGATTCATTGACTTGATGGTCTCGATTTAAATAAATTGTATGGTCTCAAATTTGATGAATTGTTATTAGTTTGGTGCGGGATTTTTTTGTTATAATATTCTAATCTAAGAGACTTTCAATTTAAAGAATAAACTTAGTTTAGTTAAAAGTTGCACTATAGTGGATATTTTTAATTTTAAAAAATAAGAAGTCTTTGACAAGTTTTGTTTGTTTCGATATTTTTGATATACAAGTTTTTGTGTTAGGGTTTGGAATGGAAATTAGCTTAAACATTTTGTAAACCAAATATGTGTTTAATGATTTTAGTTGTTGACTAGAACTTTAGTGTAAAAACCCATGCCGACCCAAAAAATTATAACGTCGACTAGATAGAAATCATAGCAACGAAAAAAGTGACCCTAGTAGAAAAAACTTTTGGTTTTACCACTGGTTTTTAGTTCCTCAACCACATTACATGTATATCGTTTATTTATGTTTTTGTTTTATGAAATAGATATATCTTCTTCTTTTTCTTGTTTATTGTTTCGTAAAATATTCTAGTCATGCGAATATCTAAGTCCTAATTACATAAAAATATTTTGAGAAGTAAGTAAAACCTTTAGTTACATCGTGTTTTGGTGGATAAAACCGATAGTGGATACTAATTACCGTGGCATCTCACAATATGATTTAAAGAAAATCATAGATTAAGATAATGTAAATTTTGGAATGATTTGAGAGGTAGATGTCAAATTGAAGGAAAAGCAAAAAATATGAGAACTAACTACTAGAGGTAATATGAATAAACTAACATTGAAAAAAGAGAAAATATCTATCCTAATAATCTTTTACAATATTAGATACATGTCATTCTCAAATTTATTCTCAGGCTTATTTTTCCCGCCCAAACTAATAACCCCTTGAAAACACATGCGGATCCTTATGACCCGACTTTGAAAACCCGTCATTTGTTTCTGGAACCCTAATTGTCATTCAAACCCTTGCTGCTAAAGTTATGCTTTGTTAAGTCTATCTACTCCTGTTATGTTGGCCAATAACCCTAGATAATCTTCATTTTGTTGATACTTTCAATACCTTCTGTGGTACTTGAACAATTTTAATAGGTAGCAATTCAATATCGTATTTAATTCTTTAATGGTTTTAACAGGACCTTGAATCCTTCGACTGTAGTTGTAGTTTGTCTCCATTTTGATCTATCAGCTTTGTTTGCTTTTCATTGATGATTGTTCGTGTGTTTTGAATTTGATTTGATTTGATTTTGCTTCCGTACCCCATTCTTCCTCCGAACTTTCTTAATTGATCGCAAAATTTATGTTTAATCTTATTCTTTAAACAAACAGAGGGGATAAGATCAATTTCAAGTAATGAGTTAACATCCCTTACCTTGCTAAATAGGGTAGGCCTATAATTTGAGTACTTGGTAAACTATCACATTGATTATTCAAGATCTAGCTAAGATAAACAAAACAAACATATATCAAAATATCAAATCCTTGAATTTTTGTTTATATCGATTTTTTATTTGCGTTTCTGAATTCCGGATTTATGACTTACTTTGATTTAGCGAGCACTAATTTCCACTCCCATAAATGTTTGGATTATCAAATCTTTTTCCCTTCTGTTGATTCAGAGACAATAATCATGTTATATGTTGTATTGATCTGTATTTGGAGATGGCTCCTTTCATATATAATGTTTCTTTCACTATCTTTTTCTCTTGTGTAGCATGAAATTACGAAACATAAAAACAAAAAATTTGTAAAAGATAAATTTTTAAACATGTTTTTAGTATATCTAGTATTATTACATATGCTGAATCATACATATTTTTAGAAAACTAAGAAGTCAAAGCTCTATGCGTTTATCTTATAAATTGACTATTATACTCATTTTATTGATACATCTTATGATAAGGATTTATCTATTTTTATGAATGTTGTTCTTAATGGTCAAAACGAAAATTTAAATTGGTCGTCATTGTAGAATCCGGTGTTAGTAGTAGCTCCATTGGGTTGAATCGATAATAAAAAATTTGATGTTACAAACGGAGGCAAAAAAAGTTTACTTGTGGAGTAGAACATGTAGTAGATAATGAGAGCTTTTTGGTTTAACTTGTGCTCATGCGATTACTATTTCAAGATTTTTAAGTATATCATATTGTTGTTACAAGGTTTTTAACTGGTTTAGTAAAGATATTTACAAGGCTACACACGAGGAGTCCATAAATCCTTTTCAAGCTCAATCTGAATGGTAGATACCTCTTGATTTTATCCTTATGCAGTCACCGTTGATGAATAAAAGACTAGCTTGTAGACTGCATGAAAACAAACATATATTATCACACGGGAAATAAGTAAACAAAGTTGTATGCACTAGATGTTGTACAAAGGGCCATAACCGCGACCAATGTAGAGCCCCACTATCATCACAAGTTTCGTCAAAATCAAAAGCAGATGGAAGCTTTAATCCATATCAACCAATAGCATATGTCAACTCAGAATATTTTCGTAAAAACATCTTTTATGCAACAAGCCAACCATCGCAAAAATAGGATTTTCATTTGAATGAACCTTAATGATAAAATGATTTTTATTTCTATAAAAACATATTAACTAACATTTTATTATAAAATATAAGCATCTCATATCTATTAAAATATAAGCATCTCATATCTATTAAAATCTTAATATAAATTCAATACAATAATAAACAAATAACTTGTACTTGAAAATCATTTCATAGCCATAATAAAATAAGAGTTACTGAATTTTAATAATCCTAACTTTATTTTTTGGCTGTGATTAATCTCAATTCAAAACATATTTACAAACACTCCCTACTTTAACCTTATTTTATGTCACACCCCAACCTTGACGGCGGAATCGTCGAGATGTGGGGTTAAGATTGTTCACAGCCACATAACGCTATATTTAAGTGTAATTATTAAAATTATAAGTTTCAAAAGTCATTACAAACATAAGTCTCAAAACATGAAATAATCCCAAACAAAACAAAACGTTGCATAACATTTATTTATTTAACTAGGTCCAAGTCCTAGTTTTATTTCCCAGCTTCAAAAGTCCACTTTAAACTTGGGGATTTCCTGAAACATGATAAAAATAAGAGTCAACTAAAATAGTTGGTGAGTTTCCAAGGTTTTCATACATAATAAGAAAAAGGTTACGAGTAACAATTCATGTCATAGTTATAAGCTAGTAAGGTTATAGAACACATAACGTTACAATCAAACCTCGACTTGATTACAAGTATAAAAGATTGGCTAAGTGTATTTGGTTCCCTAGTGCACAAGCATACGGCTCCTAGAGTCGGCAATACATCGACTTTAGCACCAAATAGGCTTGTCAGGCCCAAAGATCTAAGACGTCGCCAGGCTAGCAATAGTAATGATTGTAAACAAAACTATGTATCTCATATATACACTACAATACACAAATAACCATGACATAATAATAAGATGAATTGCATGTGCTTACAAGTCTCAAACGTTAATAAGTGTACAATGTATAGATAATCATGTTTCACCCCAAAGTAGTGTGAAATAAAATAAAATGGGGCAAGGAAAACTCACGTGATAATATGTATATAATGGAGATTATTTAAGAATAGCAAACGTCGTTCCAAGATAACCTCACAAGGCACCTAAACATATGTAATTACAAGATTTAAGTTTAATAATTGAATTTTTGATTTAACGAGAGTTAAAATTTCGAGTGGAGTTTGGGGATCTTTGTAGTCGTCAAAAAAAATGTACAAAGAAATATACCATTTGTGTAAATTATTATATAAAAAAAATAAAAAAAAATAACATTAGCTCATCGTTAATAGCTAGTGAAGTTAAATATAAACTTGAATAAATATTTGAAATAATCAGATTTTAATGATAATAACTTAATAGTAATATTTGGATCAATAATAATTTATTAATTTATCATTCAAAGTCCATTTTAATAGAAATTAACCAAGAACATCCTTTGTTAAAATTCTATATATATATATAAAAAAAATAAAAAAAATTATTAATTAACTTTAGAAAATTTATAGAAATAATTTGATGTCTTTGAAAAATATTTAGAGTTTACAAAAACCCTTTTTATATTTATTAAAAATTTTCTATAATTTATTTAAGGGCTGAAAAGCCTTAAAAAAATGTTTGAGGGTGCCCGGGTTCGAACGTGGGACCTCTAAGTGGTGATGAGAGTGTTTAACCATGAACCAAGGCATCCAGCCGCGGTAGATCTTGGTTTTAAAACATTAAAACCCATATAAGCAAAACCCCCAATTTCATAAGAACCCTAGAATCGATTTGATTCCAATCGAACATCGAATTGATATTGATAATGAAATCAATCATAGGGCTTTGCTTGCCCATGTGAATCGAGTATACATATGGTGTTAATTACCCAATTGTTATGAATTGGTGTTTGAACATCTTGAATTTGGGGTGGTACACCCTTAATGAACTTCTCGATGTTGCGGGGAACAGTGTCGACCATATGGGGCAGCAGTATACTCAACTCATGATGCCTAGTTGAGTAGGCCAAATGATCACCATCATTTTGTTTCAAATTCCAAAACTCCTCTTCCAACTTTTGCAATTCACTTCTTGGGCAGAACTTCGCGATGGCGATGTTCTTGAACTCCTCCCATGTAAGTGCTAGAATAGCATCGGGTCCACGATTCCTCTCTCTCGCTATTCCCAGGTAGAGCTCTTTGTTGGAACATACTAGTGGCATAACGAACCTTGAGTGCATCGGGACACTCACAATTGATAAAGGTATTCTCCATGCTTTCAAACCACTCAAGAAGACCAGTGGCTCCTTCCTTGCCACTAAAACTAGTGGGCTTGCAAGAGCTGAAATGTTTGAAGGTGCAAGTTTGATTATTCCGTGTTGATTGTGCCCGTTTTGATTGTTGCTATTCTCTCCATGACCATTTCCATTGTTGCTAGCGTTGGTCATTAAGGTGCTGTTAAGTTCAGCAACCATGGTCGGAATGACAGCAGCCATTTGTCGAGCAATCATGGCGGCTAACTTACGATCGGAACTTCCACGCTTCCCATGATGACGAGACATGCTAGAATATACAAATGAGTTAGATATGAGAATTGGAATAACAAGGATTAATGTTCAACAAGGATAAGGCAAAAAGTTGTAAGGCACATGGAATGGTTCCATTTGGTAACGCATTACCATTTGGAAACGTTGACTCGTCAAGGTAAGTTGACCCATTCGCCTTAGAAATTTGTGTATGTTGACCATGGTTTATCACTCATCCCAGAAATCCCCAGGTAAGCATAACTAGTCCCGTAGGATTTTTGCGATATGCTTGCCTTAGCCCGAGGGCCTTTTGCCAGGAAATCCAGAATACAGTGTCCATGTGTCACAAAATTCTTAGGTTTATGAAATCAAAACCATGATGAGATTTACATAGATTAGACATAAGTCTAAAGATTTAATTCTTAGCATAAGTATACGATTCCACGTGTTGACGAGAATAAGATTAAGAAGTTTCATTTGTCGGGGAGAGTTAATGAGTCAAAGTTAAGTTTAGGGAGACAAGTAGCAAAGTTTAGAAAATTACAAGGCAACCTATGCTAAGGCATCAAGTTGCACATAAGTAAAGTATAGCATTATTAGCATGTAACATATATATATTCTAAGATATAAATATTATCCTATGAGGTTCATGCATAGCTATAGTCTAGGTCACCATTACTAGTAACTAATCCCTATAGTTATGGGCTCTGATACCAATCGTCACACACCCAACCACACCCCAACCTTGACGGCGGAAACGTCGAGATGTGAGGGTTAGATTGTTCACAGCCACATAACGCTATATTAAATTGTAAATATTATTATCATAAGTCTTGAAATACAATACAATCATAATTCCCAAACAATAATAAGTTCGAATGCAACAAAACATAGTAACTTTTTATTTCATTTACTAGGTCCAAATCCTAGATTATGGCATGCTTCAAAAATCACTTTAAGCTTGAGGTTGACCTGAAACATGATAAAAATAAGGGTCAACTAAAATAGTTGGTGAGTTTCCAAGGTTTTCATACATAATAATAAAAAAAATTACAAGTAGCAATTCATGTCATAGTTATAAGCTAGTAAGGTTATAGAACACATATCGTTACAACCAAACCTCGACTTGATTACAAGTATAAAAGATTGGCTAAGTGTATTTGGTTCCCTAGTGCACAAGCATACGGCTCCTAGGAGTCGGCAATACATCGACTTTAGCACCAAATAGGCTTGTCAGGCCCAAAGATCTAAGACGTTGCCAGGCTAGCAATAGTTAATGATTGTAATCAAACTATGTATCTCATATAAACACTTACAAAAACAAATAACCATGACAAAATAATAAGTTGAATTGCACGTGATTTACAAGTCTCAAACGTTATAAGTGTATCATGTATAAGTTATCATGTTTCACCCCAAAATAGTGTGCAATAAATAAAAAGGGGCAAGAAAACTCACTTGATCAATAAGTATATAATAGGATCAATAAGAATAATATAGCCGTTCCAAGGTAAAACGTCACAAGACACCTAAATATATAAATTACAAGATTTAGGTCAAGATTCAACATTAAACATGAACTAGGTTCCTTAGAATTTAAGAGAGTTTTGTTAGCCAATTTAGTTTATTAATATATATTTAAATATATACATATATATATTATATATATATATTACAAAAAAAAAAATTAAGGGAATATTCTTACAAAATTAAATTATTGCATTTAGTTTGAGTATCATCTAACTTTTATCGAAGAAAATGTACGATTATTATTGATTCAAGCAACAAATTACTTCTACATAAACTCATTCTTACAACAATAATTAAAATTTAATAATTAAATATTACGGTATTTTTATAAAAATAAATTTACAAAAAATCATTTTGTTAATTTAAAGGTTAAAAGTTGATGAAAATTATTTTTTGTAATTTTTTAGAAATTTTCTAGTAAGAAATAAGGCCTAAAAAGGCTTTAAAAAAGAATAAGAGGGTGCCCGGGTTCGAACCCGGGACCTCTTGAATGTAAGGGCGTGTCGTGAACCGGTGTACCATGGCTTCCAGCCGCGGTATTACTTGGTTCCATTTCCTTATAACACCAAGTTCCCAGCCTCAAGAACCCTAGTTTAGATCCGTTCAAAATGATCATCTAAACGATCTTGATAACCAAATTACCATGGGGCTTTTGTTTCCCATGGTTAATCGAGCATAACCATGTATGTAATTTACCCGAATAAGTTCGAATTTGAGCAATCCTAAACGAAGAACAAGTCGCGGTCGTTGAACTCAGTGGATGAGAAATCCCCAATGATAATCCAATTAAACTTGCAGATAGCCTCGAATGATGATCCCGATGCGAAGCCCTATGTTGATTTTGGTTCAATTCGTTCGGAGATAGATTTTGCAAGGTTGCAGGTCGCGAAAGAAAACGGGATTGGATTTGCTGTTTGCGTTGTTTCAGGTGAAATTGGAATTGATAGAAGCTTAGACTACTTAGACGTTCGATTATGAATCATTTAAGTTGATTATTATTGAGTTTTAATGGTCGAACGGCTATATGGTTAAAACGCTCGATTACACACTCGATCAAGTTCATAACCGACGTATAAACGCAATTAAAGTCCATGATTGCGTTCGAATCGTGTTCAAGAACGTTTTAGGGACGGTTTCGGATTAAAAAACATCGTTTTTTGGCGGTTTTGGTGCCTCGCCGGACTTGGCCGGAGTCCGGCGGCGAGGTCACCGGAAAAACGGGGTGAGAAGGGGGGGTTTGATTTTTGATAAATTACACCTTTGGTCCCTCAACTTTGATTTTCTATTATTCAATGCCCAAACTTAATATTTCAAGTTTCTAATTTGACAATTAGCCCCCTTGAACTTAATTAAGTTTTAACTTTGTTACTTTGATAACTTATTATTATTATTTTTATTATCATTATTATAATTATTATTATTATTATTATTTTTTTACATAATAGTATTTATACTTTTATTAATATTAACATTATTATCATATAATATTTATAAACTTTAATTAAATAAGAAATCACACATAATAGCCCACCAAGTTTCATATATAGCATAAATGGCCCTTAAAAACTAACAAATTAACTTTTAGTTAACAAAAAATACGAGATGTTACAGTCTCCCCAACTTGAAAGAATTTCGTCCCGAAATTAAGAAAATGAAACTATACAAATAAAAACGGGTATTTCTTCTTCATGTGCTCCTCTCGTTCCCAAGTAAATTCAGCGCCACGTTTATTTTCCAACGAACCTTGACGATTGGGTTGTTGTGGTTCTAGTCTTCTTCATTATACGATCCATGATCTCTACAGGTTTCTCGACAAAATGTAATGACTCGTCGATCTGAATGTCTTCCAGCGGAACATACAGACTTTCGTCGGCCAAACATCTTCTCAAATTTGAGACGTGGAACACAGGATGAATTCCACTAAGGTCGGAAGGTAACTCTAGTTTATAAGCCACTTTCCCAATCCTTTTCAGGATTTTGAAAGGTCCTACAAACCTTGGAGCCAGTTTGCCCTTCTTTCCAAACGAACCACACCTTTCCACGGTGAGACCTTGAGAAGAACCATCTCCCCAGCTTGGAATTCCAATGGCTTACGTCGCTTGTCAGCATAGCTCTTTTGACGACTTCTCGCCACTTCGAGGTTCTTGCGAATGATAGAAACTTTATCGGTCGTCTCTTGTATAAGTTCAGGACCAGTGATGAAGTTTTCACCAATGTCGGTCCAACAGATCGGTGAACGACATTTTCGACCATAAAGTGCTTCAAACGGTGCCATCTTGATACTCGAGTGGTAACTATTGTTATACGAAAATTCCGCGAGCGGTAGATGCGTATCCCAATCGCCACCAAAGTCAAGAACACAGAGACGTAGCAAATCCTCCAAAGTTTGGATCGTTCGCTCGGTTTGACCATCAGTTTGAGGATGGTAAGCCGTGCTTAGATCCAATTGTGTACCCAAAAGTTCTTGCATAGACGACCAAAAATGTGAAGTGAAACGAGCATCTCGGTCAGATATGATGTGCAGAGGTACCCCATGACGACTTACAATCTCATCAACGTATATACGAGCTAACTTTGATGTCTTGTAAGTGTCACGTATGGGTATAAAATGTGCCGACTTGGTCAATCGGTCAACGATCACCCATATGCTATCATGTCCTCGAGAGGTTCGGGGTAGCTTTGTTATGAAGTCCATGGATATGTGTTCCCATTTCCACATAGGGATCTCGGGTTGCTCAAGTAATCCACTTGGACGTTGATGTTCGGCTTTAACTTTCGTACATGTGAGGCACTTAGCTACATAAGTCGCTATGTCTTTCTTCATTCCAGGCCACCAATATTGCCACGTAGGTCCATGTACATCTTATCGGAACCAGGATGAATAGAATAACGAGTTTGATGAGCTTCGTTCATAATAAAGGTACGAATGTTATCGCGATTTGGAACCCAAATACGATTGGCGAAGTACATCAATCCATTGGATTTCGTTTCCAATTGGGTTAGAAGATTATGCTCCAACTCATCCTTCATTCTCCCTTCTCGTTGAACCATTTGTTGAGCCTCCAGGATGCTAGACTCGATGTCACTATCTATTCTCAGGTTTTGTAGTAGTACGGTGGTCTCATTGACATCTAGTCGAATTTCAGTATCGAACTCACCCAAGGTGTCAAACCATTGACGTCGATCTCGAATTTCTTGAAATGAGATCATCTTGTTGTGAATCTTTCGGCTCAGTGCATCGGCCACAACGTTTGCTTTACCAGGATGGTAACGAATGTCACAATCATAGTCACTAATCAACTCCACCCAACGACGTTGTCTCATGTTGAGATCTTTTTGATTGAAAACGTGTTGAAGGCTTTTGTGATCGGTGTAGACTATACATTGCGTACCATACAGGTAGTGCCTCCAAATCTTCAAAGCAAATACAACAGCACCAAGCTCGAGATCGTGAGTTGTATAATTCACCTCGTGAACCTTCAATTGTCTCGACGCATAAGCTATGACCTTCCCTCGTTGCATGAGAACACAACCAAGGCCTTGCTTAGATGCATCACAATACACGGTGAAATCGTCGTTTCCATCGGGTAGGGTCAGTATAGGAGCATTGCACAACTTATGCTTTAACGCTTCAAAAGCTTCTTCTTGCTCGGAACCCCACTCGAAGGTTTATTCTTTTGTGTCAAAGTAGTGAGCGGCTTCGCGATCCTCGAGAAATTGGCGATGAATCGCCGATAATAACCAGCAAGACCAAGAAAAGAACGAACTTCGGTAGGAGTTGTAGGAACACACCAATTCTTCACAGCTTCCACCTTTGCAGGATCAACGTGAATTCCTTGGCTATTCACCACGTGTCCTAGAAATTGAACTTCTTCGAGCCAGAAATCACACTTCGAGAACTTTGCGTACAATTGCTCTTTCTTTAACAACTCAAGAACCAATCTCAAATGCAGCTCATGATCGGTGTTGGACTTGGAATAGATAAGTATGTCATCAATAAAGACGATCACAAACTTGTCTAGATAAGGCTTGCATACTCGGTTCATGAGATCCATGAAGACAGCAGGAGCATTGGTTAAACCAAAAGGCATCACCATAAACTCATAGTGTCCATAACGAGTACGAAAGCGGTCTTTGGATGTCATCCTCATGAACTCGTAATTGATGATATCCAGAACGTAGATCAATTTTCGAGAATATGGCAGCTCCTTGAAGTTGATCAAACAAGTCATCGATGCGAGGAAGAGGATAACGATTCTTGATGGTAAGTTTGTTAAGCTCGCGATAATCGATGCACATACGAAACGATCCATCTTTCTTCTTCACGAAAAGAACAGGTGCACCCCAAGGCGAAGAACTAGGACGGATGAAGCCTTTCTCGGACAGCTCTTGCAGTTGACAAGAGAGTTCTTGCATTTCCGATGGTGCAAGCCGATATGGTGACTTGGCCACGGGGTTTGCTCCCGGTATCAAGTCAATTTTAAACTCGACTTCACGCACGGGAGGTAAACCACTAAGGTCATCGGGAATACTTCAGGAAGTCTCGTACGATAGGGACATCCTTAAGTTCTTTCCCTTTGACTTTCGTGTTGACCACATAAGCCAAGAAGGCCATATACTTCTTGTTTAAGCACTTTCGGGCTTGAGTGCAAGACATGAGTTTAAGCCCTTTAGAAGATTTTTCACCGAACACCTTCAACGTATCTCCAGAGGGTAACGGTATACGAATGCACTTCTCGAAACAAATGATCTCGGCATGGTGTTTGGCTAACCAATCCATACCAATGATGACGTCAAAGCTCCCAAGTTTCATAGGGATAAGATCGATAAGAAAATCATGCGTGTCAAGACTTAAGATGCAATCACGAACGATAACGTCAACGGTAATTGGTTCTCCATCGGCAACTTCAACAGTAAGAGGTCTTTCTAGTTTCGTATGTGGCTTAGCAAGTATGGATTCAAACTCTAATGAAACAAAACTTTTATCGGCTCCAGAATCAAATAGGACATAGGCATAAGTTTTGTTAATAAGGAACATACCTGTTCAATTTTTTAAGGTATTTAACAATACAGGTAAAATATGAAATGAATTTGATCACAAAATTTAAGGGTGAGTTAACGTACCATTCACCACATCGTTGTTTGCTTGTGCTTGGTTAGCGTTGATGTTGAAAGCACGTCCTCGGGCTTGTGGAACATTACCCACAAGACGAGGGCATTGTGGGCGAAAGTGGCCAGGTTCCCCACAGTTGTAGCAAACACGGTTTGTGACCACAGCGGCATTGTTAGGTGCACGGTGGCAAGTTGCCACCAAATGACCATATTTACCGCATAAGGTGCAAATGCGGCATGGTTGATTCCCCGGGTGATGATACCTACACGTGCTGCACATCGGTTGAGGACCAGCATAAGCCCTAGCCCCAGGCACTTGTGCCACAGATGTAGCCGCAGGTACAGATTGTCTTTGGGGTTGTTTGGGTGCAGCCACGGCATAGTTACGCGCCGGTGTGAACTTGCGCTTCTTGTTGTTGTTGTGGCTGTTAGACGGTTCAGCTTTGGTCTCCTTAACCGCCTCGGTAGCCGTCTTCTCTACCTTCTTTGCACCCTTCACAGACATGGTGCCCGCTCTTATATGGTTCTCGGTGAGTTGAGCGGTGATTGTAATGGCTTCTTCCAAGGTTGTGGGTCGGCTACCCACCACAGCATCTTGAATTTGGGGTGGTACACCCTTAATGAACTTCTCGATGTTGCGGGGAACAGTGTCGACCATATGGGGCAGCAGTATACTCAACTCATGATGCCTAGTTGAGTAGGCCAAATGATCACCATCATTTTGTTTCAAATTCCAAAACTCTTCTTCCAACTTTTGCAATTCACTTCTTGGGCAGAACTTCGCGATGGCGATGTTCTTGAACTCTTCCCATGTAAGTGCTAGAATAGCATCGGGTCCACGATTCCTCTTCTCGCTATTCCACCAGGTAAGAGCCCTTTGTTGGAACATACTAGTGGCATAACGAACCTTGAGTGCATCGGGACACTCACAATTGATAAAGGTATTCTCCATGCTTTCAAACCACTCAAGAAGACCAGTGGCTCCTTCCTTGCCACTAAAACTAGTGGGCTTGCAAGAGCTGAAGTGTTTGAAGGTGCAAGTTTGATTATTCCCGTGTTGATTGTTCCCGTTTTGATTGTTGCTATTCTCTCCATGACCATTTCCATTGTTGCTAGCGTTGGTCATTAAGGTGCTATTAAGTTCAGCAACCATGGTCGGAATGACAGCAGCCATTTGTCGAGCAATCATGGCGGCTAACTTACGATCGGAACTTCCACGCTTCCCATGATGACGAGACATGCTGGAATATACAAATGAGTTAGATATGAGAATTGGAATAACAAGGATTAATGTTCAACAAGGATAAGGCAAAAAGTTGTAAGGCACATGGAATGGTTCCATTTGGTAACGCATTACCATTTGGAAACGTTGACACGTCAAGGTAAGTTGACCCATTCGCCTTAGAAATTTGTGTATGTTGACCATGGTTTATCACTCATCCCAGAAATCCCCAGGTAAGCATAACTAGTCCCGTAGGATTTATGCGATATGCTTGCCTTAGCCCGAGGGCCTTTTGCCAGGAAATCCAGAATACAGGTGTCCATGTGTCACACAAATTTCTTAGGTTTATGAAATCAAAACCATGATGAGATTTACATAGATTAGACATAAGTCTAAAGATTTAATTCTTAAGCATAAGTATACGATTCCACGTGTTGACGAGAATAAGATTAAGAAGTTTCATTTGTCGGGGAGAGTCAATGAGTCAAAGTTAAGTTTAGGGAGACAAGTAACAAAGTTTAGAAAATTACAAGGCAACCTATGCTAAGGCATCAAGTTGCACATAAGTAAGTATAGCATTATGTAGCATGTAACAATATATATTTCTAAGAATATAAATATTATCCTATGAGGTTCATGCATAAGCTATAGTCTAGGTCACCATTACTAATAACCTAAATCCCTATAGTTATGGGCTCTGATACCAATCTGTCACACCCCAACCTTGACGGCGGAAACGTCGAGATGTGAGGGTTAAGATTGTTCACAGCCACATAACGCTATATTAAATTGTAAATATTATTATCATAAGTCTTGAAATACAAATACAATCATAATTCCCAAACAAGTAATAAGTTCGAATGCAACAAAAACATAAAGTAAACTTTTTATTTATTACTAGGTCCAAGTCCTAGATTATGGCATGCTTCAAAAAGATCACTTTAAACTTGAGGTTGACCTGAAACATGATAAAAATAAGGGTCAACTAAAATAGTTGGTGAGTTTCCAAGGTTTTCATACATAATAATAAAAAAAGTTACAAGTAGCAATTCATGTCATAAGTTATAAGCTAGTAAGGTTATAGAACACATATCGTTACAACCAAACCTCGACTTGATTACAAGTATAAAAGATTGGCTAAGTGTATTTGGTTCCCTAGTGCACAAGCATACGGCTCCTAGGAGTCGGCAATACATCGACTTTAGCACCAAATAGGCTTGTCAGGCCCAAAGATCTAAGACGTTGCCAGGCTAGCAATAGTTAATGATTGTAACAAACTATGTATCTCATATAAACACTTACAATAAACAAATAACCATGACAAAATAATAAGTTGAATTGCATGTGATTTACAAGTCTCAAACGTGTATAAGTGTACATGTATAAGTTATCATGTTTCACCCCAAAATAGTGTGCAATAAAGTAAAAAGGGGCAAGAAAACTCACTTGATCAATAAGTATATAATAAGGATCAATAAGAATAATATAAGCCGTTCCAAGGTAAAACGTCACAAGACACCTAAATATATAAATATTACAAGATTTAGGTCAAGATTCAACAATTAAACATGAACTAGGTTCCTTAGAATTTAAGAGAGTTTTGTTAGCCAATTTAGTTTATTAATAATATATTAAATATTTACATATAATATATATATATATATATATTACAAAAAAAAAAATTAAGGAATATTCTTACAAAATTATAAATTATTGCATTTAGTTTGAGTATCATAACTTTAATCGAAGAAAATGTACGATTTATTATTGATTCAAGTAACAATTTAACTTTTACATAAACTCATTCTTACAACAATAATTAAAATTTAATAATTAAATATTACGGTATTTTTATAAAAATAAATTTACAGAAAAATCATTTTGTTAATTTAAAGGTTAAAAGTTGATGAAAATTATTTTTTTGTAATTTTTTAGAATTTTCTAGTAAGAAATAAGGCCTAAAAAGGCTTTAAAAAAGAATAAGAGGGTGCCCGGGTTCGAACCCGGGACCTCTTGAATGTAAGGGCGTGTCGTGAACCGGTGTACCATGGCTTCCAGCCGCGGTATTACTTGGTTCCATTTCCTTATAACACCAAGTTCCCACCTCAAGAACCCTAGTTTAGATCCGTTCAAAATTGATCATCTAAACGATCTTGATAACCAAATTAACCATGGGGCTTTTGTTTCCCATGGTTAATCGAGCATAACCATGTATGTAATTTACCCGAATAAGTTCGAATTTGAGCAATCCTAACGAAGAACAAGTCGCGGTCGTGAACTCAGTGGATGAGAAATCCCCAATGATAATCCAATTAAACTTGCAGATAGCCTCGAATGATGATCCCGATGCGAAGCCCTATGTTGATTTTGGTTCAATTCGTTCGGAGATAGGATTTTGGCAAGGTTACAGGTCGCGAAAGAAAACGGGAATTGGATTGCTGTTTGCGTTGTTTCAGGTGAAATTGGAATTGATAGAAGCTTTAGACTACTTAGACGTTCGATTATGAATCATTAAGTTGATTATTATTGAGTTTTAATGGTCGAACGGCTATATGGTTAGAAACGCTCGATTACACACTCGATCAAGTTCATAACCGACGTATAAACGCAATTAAAGTCCATGATTGCGTTCGAATCGTGTTCAAGAACGTTTTAGGGACGGTTTCGGATTAAAAAACATCGTTTTTTGGCGGTTTTGGTGCCTCGCCGGACTTGGCCGGAGTCCGGCGGCGAGGTCACCGGAAAAACGGGGTGAGAAGGGGGGGGGGTTGATTTTTGATAAATTACCCTTTGGTCCCTCAACTTTGATTTTCTATTATTCAATGCCCAAACTTAATATTTCATTTCTAATTTGACAATTAGGCCCCCTTGAACTTAATTAAGTTTTAACTTTGTTAACTTTGATAACTTATTATTATTATTTTTATTATCATATTATAATTATTATTATTGTTATTATTTTTACATAATAGTATTTATACTTTTATTAATATTAACATTATTATCATATAATTTATAAACTTTAAATTAAATAAGAAATCACAATAAATAGCCCACCAAGTTTCATATATAGCATAAATGGCCCTTACAAAAACTAACAAAATTAATTTTAGTTAACAAAGAAAATACAAGATGTTACAGTCTCCCCAACTTGAAAGAATTTCGTCCCGAAATTAAGAAAATGAAACTATACAAATAAAAACGGGTATTCTTCTTCATGTGCTCCTCTCGTTCCCAAGTAAATTCAGCGCCACGTTATTTTCCCAACGAACCTTGACGATTGGGTTGTTGTGGTTCTAGTCTTCTTCATTATACGATCCATGATCTCTACAGGTTTCTCGACAAAATGTAATGACTCGTCGATCTGAATGTCTTCCAGCGGAACATACAGACTTTCGTCGGCCAAACATCTTCTCAAATTTGAGACGTGGAACACAGGATGAATTCCACTAAGGTCGGAAGGTAACTCTAGTTTATAAGCCACTTTCCCAATCCTTTTCAGGATTTTGAAAGGTCCTACAAACCTTGGAGCCAGTTTTCCCTTCTTTCCAAAGCGAACCACACCTTTCCACGGTGAGACCTTGAGAAGAACCAACTCCCCAGCTTGGAATTCCAATGGCTTACGTCGCTTGTCAGCATAGCTCTTTTGACGACTTCTCGCCACTTCGAGGTTCTTGCGAATGATAGAAACTTTATCGGTCGTCTCTTGTATAAGTTCAGGACCAGTGATGAAGTTTTCACCAATGTCGGTCCAACAGATCGGTGAACGACATTTTCGACCATAAAGTGCTTCAAACGGTGCCATCTTGATACTCGAGTGGTAACTATTGTTATACGAAAATTCCGCGAGCGGTAGATGCGTATCCCAATCGCCACCAAAGTCAAGAACACAGAGGCGTAGCAAATCCTCCAAAGTTTGGATCGTTCGCTCGGTTTGGCCATCAGTTTGAGGATGGTAAGCCGTGCTTAGATCCAATTGTGTACCCAAAAGTTCTTGCATAGACGACCAAAAATGTGAAGTGAAACGAGCATCTCGGTCAGATATATGTGCAGAGGTACCCCATGACGACTTACAATCTCATCAACGTATATACGAGCTAACTTTGATGTCTTGTAAGTGTCACGTATGGGTATAAAATATGCCGACTTGGTCAATCGGTCAACGATCACCCATATGCTATCATGTCCTCGAGAGGTTCGGGGTAGCTTTGTTATGAAGTCCATGGATATGTGTTCCCATTTCCACATAGGGATCTCGGGTTGCTCAAGTAATCCACTTGGACGTTGATGTTCGGCTTTAACTTTCGTACATGTGAGGCACTTAGCTACATAAGTCGCTGTCTTTCTTCATTCCAGGCCACCAATATTGGCCACGTAGGTCCATGTACATCTTATCGGAACCAGGATGAATTGAATAACGAGTTTGATGAGCTTCGTTCATAATAAAGGTACGAATGTTATCGCGATTTGGTACCCAAATACGATTGGCGAAGTACATCAATCCATTGGATTTCGTTTCCAATTGGGTTAGAAGATTATGCTCCAACTCATCTTTCATTCTCCCTTCTCGTTGAATCATTTGTTGAGCCTCCAGGATGCTAGACTCGATGTCACTATCTATTCTCAGGTTTTGTAGTAGTACGGTGGTCTCATTGACATCTAGTCGAATTTCAGTATCAACTACACACAGTGTGCACCTTGACGATCGATCGATTTCGAAATGAGAGATCATCTTGTTGTGAATCTTTCGGCTCGCATCGCTCGCCACAACGTTTGCTTTACCAGGATGGTAACGAATGTCACAATCATAGTCACTAATCAACTCCACCCAACGACGTTGTCTCATGTTGAGATCTTTTTGATTGAAAACGTGTTGAAGGCTTTTGTGATCGGTGTAGACTATACATTGCGTACCATACAGGTAGTGCCTCCAAATCTTCAAAGCAAATACAACAGCACCAAGCTCGAGATCGTGGGTTGTATAATTCACCTCGTGAACCTTCAATTGTCTCGACGCATAAGCTATGACCTTCCCTCGTTGCATGAGAACACAACCAAGGCCTTGCTTAGATGCATCACAATACACGGTGAAATCGTCGTTTCCATCGGGTAGGGTCAGTATAGGAGCATTGCACAACTTATGCTTTAACGCTTCAAAAGCTTCTTCTTGCTCGGTACCCCACTCGAATGGTTTATTCTTTTGTGTCAAAGTAGTGAGCGGCTTCGCGATCCTCGAGAAATTTGCGATGAATCGCCGATAATAACCAGCAAGACCAAGAAAAGAACGAACTTCGGTAGGAGTTGTAGGAATACACCAATTCTTCACAGCTTCCACCTTTGCAGGATCAACGTGAATCCCTTGGCTATTCACCACGTGTCCTAGAAATTGAACTTCTTCGAGCCAGAAATCACACTTCGAGAACTTTGCGTACAATTGCTCTTTCTTTAACAACTCAAGAACCAACCTCAAATGCAGCTCATGATCGGTGTTGGTCTTGGAATAGATAAGTATGTCATCAATAAAGACGATCACAAACTTGTCTAGATAAGGCTTGCATACTCGGTTCATGAGATCCATGAAGACAGCAGGAGCATTGGTTAAACCAAAAGGCATCACCATAAACTCATAGTGTCCATAACGAGTACGAAAAGCAGTCTTTGGAATGTCATCCTCATGAACTCGTAATTGATGATATCCAGAACGTAGATCAATTTTCGAGAATATGGCAGCTCCTTGAAGTTGATCAAACAAGTCATCGATGCGAGGAGAGGATAACGATTCTTGATGGTAAGTTTGTTAAGCTCGCGATAATCGATGCACATACGAAACGATCCATCTTTCTTCTTCACGAAAAGGACAGGTGCACCCCAAGGCGAAGAACTAGGACGGATGAAGCCTTTCTCGGACAGCTCTTGCATTGACAAGAGAGTTCTTGCATTTCCGATGGTGCAAGCCGATATGGTGACTTGGCCACGGGGTTTGCTCCCGGTATCAAGTCAATTTTAAACTCGACTTCACGCACGGGAGGTAAACCACTAAGGTCATCGGGAATACTTCAGGAAAGTCTCGTACGATAGGGACATCCTTAAGTTCTTTCCCTTTGACTTTCGTGTTGACCACATAAGCCAAGAAGGCCATATACTTCTTGTTTAAGCACTTTCGGGCTTGAGTGCAAGACATGAGTTTAAGCCCTTTAGAAGATTTTTCACCGAACACCTTCAACGTATCCCGAGGGTAACGGTATACGAATGCACTTCTCGAAACAAATGATCTCAGCATGGTGTTTGGCTAACCAATCCATACCAATGATGACGTCAAAGCTCCCAAGTTTCATAGGGATAAGATCGATAAGAAAATCATGCGTATCAAGACTTAAGATGCAATCACGAACGATAACGTCAACGGTAATTGGTTCTCCATCGGCAACTTCAACAGTAAGAGGTCTTTCTAGTTTCGTATGTGGCTTAGCAAGTATGGATTCAAACTCTAATGAAACAAAACTTTTATCGGCTCCAGAATCAAATAGGACATAGGCATAAGTTTTGTTAATAAGGAACATACCTGTTCAATTTTTTAAGGTATTTAACAATACAGGTAAAATATGAAATGAATTTGATCACAAAATTTAAGGGTGAGTTAACGTACCATTCACCACATCGTTGTTTGCTTGTGCTTGGTTAGCGTTGATGTTGAAAGCACGTCCTCGGGCTTGTGGAAGATTACCCACAAGACGAGGGCATTGTGGACGAAAGTGGCCAGGTTCCCCACAGTTGTAGCAAACACGGTTTGTGACCACAGCGGCATTATTAGGTGCACGGTGGCAAGTTGCCACCAAATGACCATATTTACCGCATAAGTGCAAATGCGGCATGGTTGATTCCCCGGGTGATGATACCTACACGTGCTGCACATTGGTTGAGGACCAGCATAAGCCCTAGCCCCAGGCACTTGTGCCACAGATGTAGCCGCAGGTACAGATTGCCTTTGGGGTTGTTTAGGTGCAGCCACGGCATAATTACGCGCCGGTGTGAACTTGCGCTTCTTGTTGTTGTTGTGGCTGTTAGACGGTTCAGCTTTGGTCTCCTTAACCGCCTCGGTAACCGTCTTCTCTACCTTCTTTGCACCCTTCACAGACATGGTGCCCGCTCTTATATGGTTCTCGGTGAGTTGAGCGGTGATTGTAATGGCTTCTTCCAAGGTTGTGGGTCGGCTACCCACCACAGCATCTTGAATTTGGGGTGGTACACCCTTAATGAACTTCTCGATGTTGCGGGGAACAGTGTCGACCATATGGGGCAGCAGTATACTCAACTCATGATGCCTAGTTGAGTAGGCCAAATGATCACCATCATTTTGTTTCAAATTCCAAAACTCCTCTTCCAACTTTTGCAATTCACTTCTTGGGCAGAACTTCGCGATGGCGATGTTCTTGAACTCCTCCCATGTAAGTGCTAGAATAGCATCGGGTCCACGATTCCTCTTCTCGCTATTCCACCAGGTAAGAGCTCTTTGTTGGAACATACTAGTGGCATAACGAACCTTGAGTGCATCGGGACACTCACAATTGATAAAGGTATTCTCCATGCTTTCAAACCACTCAAGAAGACCAGTGGCTCCTTCCTTGCCACTAAAACTAGTGGGCTTGCAAGAGCTGAAATGTTTGAAGGTGCAAGTTTGATTATTCCCGTGTTGATTGTTCCCGTTTTGATTGTTGCTATTCTCTCCATGACCATTTCCATTGTTGCTAGCGTTGGTCATTAAGGTGCTGTTAAGTTCAGCAACCATGGTCGGAATGACAGCAGCCATTTGTCGAGCAATCATGGCGGCTAACTTACGATCGGAACTTCCACGCTTCCATGATGACGAGACATGCTAGAATATACAAATGAGTTAGATATGAGAATTGGAATAACAAGGATTAATGTTCAACAAGGATAAGGCAAAAAGTTGTAAGGCATGGAATGGTTCCATTTGGTAACGCATTACCATTTGGAAACGTTGACTCGTCAAGGTAAGTTGACCCATTCGCCTTAGAAATTTGTGTATGTTGACCATGGTTTATCACTCATCCCAGAAATCCCCAGGTAAGCATAACTAGTCCCGTAGGATTTATGCGATATGCTTGCCTTAGCCCGAGGGCCTTTTGCCAGGAAATCCAGAATACAGGTGTCCATGTGTCACACAAATTTCTTAGGTTTATGAAATCAAAACCATGATGAGATTTACATAGATTAGACATAAGTCTAAAGATTTAATTCTTAGCATAAGTATACGATTCCACGTGTTGACGAGAATAAGATTAAGAAGTTTCATTTGTCGGGGAGAGTTAATGAGTCAAAGTTAAGTTTAGGGAGACAAGTAACAAAGTTTAGAAAATTACAAGGCAACCTATGCTAAGGCATCAAGTTGCACATAAGTAAAGTATAGCATTATGTAGCATGTAACAATATATATATTCTAAGAATATAAATATTATCCTATGAGGTTCATGCATAAGCTATAGTCTAGGTCACCATTACTAATAACCTAAATCCCTATAGTTATGGGCTCTGATACCAATCTGTCACACCCCAACCTTGACGGCGGAAACGTCGAGATGTGAGGGTTAAGATTGTTCACAGCCACATAACGCTATATTAAATTGCAAATTATTATCATAAGTCTTGAAATACAAATACAATCATAATTCCCAAACAAGTAATAAGTTCGAATGCAACAAAAACATAAAGTAAACTTTTATTTCATTTACTAGGTCCAAATCCTAGATTATGGCATGCTTCAAAAAGATCACTTTAAGCTTGAGGTTGACCTGAAACATGATAAAAATAAGGGTCAACTAAAAATAGTGGTGAGTTTCCAAGGTTTTCATACATAATAATAAAAAAAATTACAAGTAGCAATTCATGTCATAAGTTATAAGCTAGTAAGGTTATAGAACACATATCGTTACAACCAAACCTCGACTTGATTACAAGTATAAAAGATTGGCTAAGTGTATTTGGTTCCCTAGTGCACAAGCATACGGCTCCTAGGAGTCGGCAATACATCGACTTTAGCACCAAATAGGCTTGTCAGGCCCAAAGATCTAAGACGTTGCCAGGCTAGCAATAGTTAATGATTGTAATCAAACTATGTATCTCATATAAACACTTACAATAAACAAATAACCATGACAAAATAATAAGTTGAATTGCACGTGATTTACAAGTCTCAAACGTGTATAAGTGTATCATGTATAAGTTATCATGTTTCACCCCAAAATAGTGTGCAATAAAGTAAAAAGGGGCAAGAAAACTCACTTGATCAATAGTATATAATAAGGATCAATAAGAATAATATAAGCCGTTCCAAGGTAAAACGTCACAAGACACCTAAATATATAAATATTACAAGATTTAGGTCAAGATTCAACAATTAAACATGAACTAGGTTCCTTAGAATTTAAGAGAGTTTTGTTAGCCAATTTAGTTTATTAATAATATATTATATTACATATATATATTATATATATATATATTAAAAAAAAAAAAAATTAAGGGAATATTCTTACAAAATTATAAATTATTGCATTTAGTTTGAGTATCATCTAACTTTAATCGAAGAAAATGTACGATTTATTATTGATTCAAGCAACAAATTAACTCTACATAAACTCATTCTTACAACAATAATTAAAATTTAATAATTAAATATTACGGTATTTTTATAAAAATAAATTTACAGAAAAATCATTTTGTTAATTTAAAGGTTAAAAGTTGATGAAAATTATTTTTTTGTAAATTTTTAGAATTTTCTAGTAAGAAATAAGGCCTAAAAAGGCTTTAAAAAAGAATAAGAGGGTGCCCGGGTTCGAACCGGGACCTCTTGAATGTAAGGGCGTGTCGTGAACCGGTGTACCATGGCTTCCAGCCGCGGTATTACTTGGTTCCATCCTTATAACACCAAGTTCCCAGCCTCAAGAACCCTAGTTTAGATCCGTTCAAAATTGATCATCTAAACGATCTTGATAAACAAATAACCATGGGGCTTTTGTTTCCCATGTTAATCGAGCATAACCATGTATGTAATTTACCCGAATAAGTTCGAATTTGAGCAATCCTAAACGAAGAACAAGTCGGCGGTCGTTGAACTCAGTGGATGAGAAATCCCCAATGATAATCCAATAAACTTGCAGATAGCCTCGAATGATGATCCCGATGCGAAGCCCTATGTTGATTTTGGTTCAATTCGTTCGGAGATAGGATTTTGGCAAGGTTGCAGGTCGCGAAAGAAAACGGGAATTGGATTTGCTGTTTGCGTTGTTTCAGGTGAAATTGGAATTGATAGAAGCTTTAGACTACTTAGACGTTCGATTATGAATCATTTAAGTGATTATTATTGAGTTTTAATGGTCGAACGGCTATATGGTTAGAAAGCTCGATTACACACTCGATCAAGTTCATAACGACGTATAAACGCAATTAAAGTCCATGATTGCGTTCGAATCGTGTTCAAGAACGTTTTAGGGACGGTTTCGGATAAAAAACATCGTTTTTTGGCGGTTTTGGTGCCTCGCCGGACTTGGCCGGAGTCCGCGGCGAGGTCACCGAAAAACGGGGTGAGAAGGGGGGGGGGTTTGATTTTTGATAAATTAACCTTTGGTCCCTCAACTTTGATTTTCTATTATTCAATGCCCAAACTTAATATTTCAAGTTTCTAATTGACAATTAGGCCCCCTTGAACTTAATTAAGTTTTAACTTTGTTAACTTGATAACTTATTATTAATTTTTATTATCATTATTATAATTATATTATTGTTATTATTTTTACATAATAGTATTTATACTTTTATTAATATAACATTATTATCATATAATATTTATAAACTTTAAATTAAATAAGAAATCACACATAAATAGCCCACCAAGTTTCATATATAGCATAAATGGCCCTTACAAAAACTAACAAAATTAATTTTTAGTTAACAAAGAAAATACAAGATGTTACAGGAGTCTTGATGGATAGCAAACCTCAACGATAATCAAATTAAACTTGTGGGAAGCTACGAGAGTTGGTCTTGACTCAAAGTCCTATGTCATTTCAACAATTGAACTCGGAAGGTGATGAACCGTTGGTTGCAGTCTCGGTGTTTTTGGTGATCGAACTCAATGATTGTGTGTGTTTCAAGTGAAATTGACTGTTGTAATCTATTAGGAAAAGGTAATGATTGTGTATGTTCATTTAATCGATTATTATTAGAGATTTATGCCCGACGGCTATGGAATTAAAGTTATCGGTTATACGATCGTTTAAGGTTTGTAACCGATGTTTTAACACAATTTAGTTCGTGATTAAGTTCGAATCGACTCCACGAACCGTTAGACGTTTTGGGGTTCATTTTTATGCGTTTTAATGGCTTTTGGTTGTTGCCGGCGCCGCGCCGGAACTTCGCCGGCCGGCGGCCGGAAAATCGGGGAGAGAGAAAAGAGTTTGATTAATTAACATTTGTCCCTCAACATTAAGTTTCTTTTTATTTTAAGCAGAAACTTCAATATAAAGTTTATAAATTGACATTAAGACCCCCTAATCTTTAACTACTTAATTATTAAACATTGTTAAATTTAATAACTATACCATTTATTTTTTTATATCATTAGTAACATTATTATAGTTATTATTATTATTCAATTATTATTACAAATATTATTATTATGATTATAATTATTATTATTACTTTTTTTTAATATTAACATTATTATTTTTATTTAATATTTATTTTAACCTAAAGACAATAATGAATAAGCACAAACAACACATGAGTTTCAAAATTAACAATAATAACCCTGTAAGAGTAACGAAGTTAACTTTTAGTTAAATGAAAATACGAGATGTTACAGTCTCCCCAACTTAAAAGAATTTCGTCCCGAAATTAAAAGAAAAACTATACAAATAAGAACGGGTATCTCCTCTTCATGTGCTCCTCGCGTTCCCAAGTAATTCAGCGCCACGTTTATTTTCCCAACGAACCTTGACGATTGGGGTTGTTGTGGTTCTAGTCTTCTTCATAAGTGATCCATGATCTCAACAGGCTTCTCGACAAAATGCAATGACTCGTCAATCTGGATGTCTTCCAACGTAACAGCAGACTTTCATCAGCCAAGCATTTTCTCAAATTTGAGACGTGAAATACGGGATGAATTCCACTAAGGTCGGAAGGTAACTCTAGTTTATAAGCACTTTACCAATCCTTTTCAGGATTTTGAAAGGTCCTACAAACCTTGGAGCCAGTTTGCCCTTCTTTCCAAAACGAACCACCCTTTCCATGGTGAAACCTTGAGAAGAACCATCTCCCCAACTTGGAATTCTAATGGCTTACGTCGCTTATCAGCATAACTCTTTTGACGACTTCTCGCCACTTCAAGGTTCTTGCGAATAATAGAAACTTTATCGGTCGTCTCTTGTATAAGTTCAGGACCAGTGATGAAGTTTTCACCAATGTCGGTCCAACAGATCGGTGAACGACATTTTCGACCATAAAGTGCTTCAAACGGTGCCATCTTGATACTCGAGTGGTAACTATGTTATACGAAATTCCGCGAGCGGTAGATGCGTATCCCAATCTCCACCAAAGTCAAGAACACAGAGACGTAGCAAATCTTCTAAAGTTTGGATCGTTCGCTCGGTTTGACCATCAGTTTGAGGATGGTAAGCCGTGCTTAGATCTAATTGTGTACCCAAAAGTTCTTGCATAGACGACCAAAAATGTGAAGTGAAACGAGCATCTCGGTCGGATATAATGTGCAGAGGTACCCCATGGCGACTTACAATCTCATCAACGTATATACGAGCTAACTTTGATGTCTTGTAGGTGTCGCGTATGGGTATGAAATGTGCCGACTTGGTCAATCGGTCAACGATCACCCATATGCTATCATGTCCTCGAGAGGTTCGGGGTAGCTTTGTTATGAAGTCCATGGATATGTGTTCCCATTTCCACATAGGGATCTCGGGTTGCTCAAGTAATCCACTTGGACGTTGATGTTCGGCTTTAACTTTCGTACATGTGAGGCACTTAGCTACATAAGTCGCTATGTCTTTCTTCATTCCAGGCCACCAATATTGACCACATAGGTCCATGTACATCTTATCGGAACCCGGATGAATAGAATAACGAGTTTGATAAGCTTCGTTCATAATAAGGTACGAATGTTATCGCGATTTGGAACCCAAATACGATTGGCGAAGTACATCAACCCATTGGGTTTCGTTTCCAATTGGGTTAAAAGATTATGCTCCAACTCATCCTTCATTCTTCCTTCTCGTTGAACCATTTGTTGAGCCTCCAGGATGCTAGACTCGATGTCACTATCTATTCTCAGGTTTTGTAGTAGTACGGTGGTTTTTGAACATCAGTCGAATTTCAGTATCGAACTCTCCCAAGGTGTCAAACCATTGACGTCGATCTCGAATTCTTGGAATGAGATCATCTTGTTGTGAATCTTTCGGCTCAGTGCATCGGCCACAACGTTTGCTTTACCAGGATGGTAACGAATGTCACAATCATAGTCACTAATCAACTCCACCCAACGACGTTGTCTCATATTGAGATCTTTTTGATTGAAAACGTGTTGAAGGCTTTTGTGATCGGTGTAGACTATACATTGCGTACCATACAGGTAGTGCCTCCAAATCTTTAAAGCAAATACAACAGCACCAAGCTCGAGATCATGAGTTTGTAATTCACCTCGTGAACCTTCAATTGCCTCGATGCGTAAGCTATGACCTTCCCTCGTTGCATAAGAACACAACCAAGGCCTTGCTTAGATGCATCACAATACACGGTGAAATCGTCGTTTCCATCGGGTAGGGTCAATATAGGAGCATTGCACAACTTATGCTTTAGCGCTTCAAAAGCTTCTTCTTGCTCGGAACCCCACTCGAAGGGTTTATTCTTTTGTGTCAAAGTGGTGAGCGTTTCGCGATCCTCGAGAAATTGGCAATGAAACGCCGATAATAACCAGCAAGACCAAGAAAAGAACGAACTTCGGTAGGAGTTGTAGGAACACACCAATTCTTCACAGCTTCCACCTTTGCAGGATCAACGTGAATTCCTTGGCTATTCACCACGTGTCAGAAATTGAACTTCCTCGAGCCAGAAATCACACTTCGAGAACTTTGCGTACAATTGCTCTTTCTTTAACAACTCAAGAACCAATCTCAAATGCAGCTCATGATCGGTGTTGGACTTGAATAGATAAGTATGTCATCAATAAAGACAATCACAAACTTGTCTAGATAAGGCTTGCATACTCGGTTCATGAGATCCATGAAGACAGCAGGAGCATTGGTTAAGCCAAAAGGCATCACCATAAACTCATAGTGTCCATAACGAGTACGAAAAGCGGTCTTTGGATGTCATCCTCATGAACTCGTAATTGATGATATCCAGAACGTAGATCAATTTTCGAGAATATGGCAGCTCCTTGAAGTTGATCAAACAAGTCATCGATGCGAGGAAGAGGATAACGATTCTTGATGGTAAGTTTATTAAGCTCGCGATAATCGATGCACATACGAAACGATCCATCTTTCTTCTTCACGAAAAGAATAGGTGCACCCCAAGGCGAAGAACTAGGACGGATGAAGCCCTTCTCGGACAGCTCTTGCAGTTGACAAGAGAGTTCTTGCATTTCCGATGGTGCAAGCCGATACGGTGACTTGGCCACGGGTTTGCTCCCGGTATCAAGTCAATTTTAAACTCGACTTCACGCACGGGAGGTAAACCACTAAGGTCATCGGGAAATACTTCAGGAAAGTCTCGTACGATAGGGACATCCTTAAGTTCTTTCCCTTTGACTTTCGTGTTGACCACATAAGCCAAGAAGGCCATATATTTCTTGTTTAAGCACTTTCGGGCTTGAGTGCAAGACATGAGTTTAAGCCCTTTGGAAGATTTTTCACCGAACACCTTCAACGTATCTCCAGAGGGTAACGGTATACGAATGCACTTCTCGAAACAAATGATCTCGGCATGGTGTTTGGCTAACCAATCCATACCAATGATGACGTCAAAGCTCCAAGTTTCATAGGGATAAGATCGATAAGAAATCATGCGTGTCAAGACTTAAGATGCAATCACGAACGATAACGTCAACGGTAATTGGTTCTCCATCGGCAACTTCAACAGTAAGAGGTCTTTCTAGTTTCGTATGTGGCTTAGCAAGTATGGGTTCAAACTCTAATGAAACAAAACTTTTATCGGCTCCAGAATCAAATAGGACATAGGCATAAGTTTTGTTAATAAGGAACATACCTGTTCAATTTTTAAGGTATTTAACAATACAGGTAGAATATGAAATGAATTCGATCACAAAATTTAAGGGTGAGTTAACGTACCATTCACCACATCGTTGTTTGCTTGTGCTTGGTTAGCGTTGATGTTGAAAGCACGTCCTCGGGCTTGTGGAACATTACCCACAAGACGAGGGCATTGTGGGCGAAAATGACCAGGTTCCCCACAGTTGTAGCAAACACGGTTTGTGACCACAGCGGCATTGTTAGGTGTACGGTGGCAAGTCGCCACCAAATGACCATATTTACCGCATAAGGGCAAATGCGGCATGGTTGATTCCCTGGATGATGATACCTACACGTGTTGCACATCGGTTGAGGACCAGCATAAGCCCTAGCCCCAGGCACTTGTGCCACAGGTGTAGCCGCAGGTACAGTTGTCTTGGGGTGTTTTGGGTGCAGCCACGGCATAGTTACGTGCCGGTGTGAACTTGCGCTTCTTGTTGTTGTTGTGGCTGTTAGACGGTTCAGCTTTGTCTCCTTAACCGCCTCGGTAGCCGTCTTCTCCACCTTCTTTGCACCCTTCACAGACATGGTGCCCGCTCTTATATGGTTCTCGGTGAGTTGAGCGGTGATTGTAATGGCTTCTTCCAAGGTTGTGGGTCGGCTACCCACCACAGCATCTTGAATTTGGGGTGGTACACCCTTAATGAACTTCTCGATGTTGCGGGGAACAGTGTCGACCATATGGGGCAGCAGTATACTCAACTCATGATGCCTAGTTGAGTAGGCCAAATGATCACCATCATTTTGTTTCAAATTCCAAAACTCTTCTTCCAACTTTTGCAATTCACTTCTTGGGCAAAACTTCGCAATGGCGATGTTCTTGAACTCTTCCCATGTAAGTGCTAGAATGGCATCGGGTCCACGATTCCTCTTCTCGCTATTCCACCAGGTAAGAGCCCTTTGTTGGAACATACTAGTGGCATAACGAACCTTGAGTGCATCGGGACACTCACAATTAATAAAGGTATTCTCCATGCTTTCAAACCACTCAAGAAGGCCAGTGGCTCCTTCCTTGCCACTAAAACTAGTGGGCTTGCAAGAGCTGAAGTGTTTGAAGGTGCAAGTTTGATTATTCCCGTGTTGATTGTTCCCGTTTTGATTGTTGCTATTTTCTCCATGACCATTTCCATTGTTGCTAGCGTTGGTCATTAAGGTGCTATTAAGTTCAGCAACCATGGTCGGAATGACAACAGCCATTTGTCGAGCAATCATGGCGGCTAACTTACGATCGGAACTTCCACGCTTTCCATGATGACGAGACATGCTGGAATATACAAATGAGTTAGATATGAGAATTGGAATAACAAGGATTACGCTCAACAAGGATAAGGCAAAAGTTGTAAGGCACATGGAATGGTTCCATTTGGTAACGCATTACCATTTGGAAACGTTGACACGTCATGGTAAGTTGACCCACTCGCCTTAGAAATTTTGTGTATGTTGCCCATGGTTTATCACTCATCCCAGAAATCCCCAGGTAAGCATAACTAGTCCCGTAGGATTTATGCGATATGTTTGCCTTAGCCCGAGGGCCTTTTGCCAGGAAATCCAGAATACAGGTGTCCATGTGTCACACAAATTTCTTAGGTTTATGAAATCAAAACCATGATGAGATTTACATAGATTAGACATAAGTCTAAAGATTTAATTCTTAAGCATAAGTATACGATTCCACGTTTTGACGAGAATAAGATTAAGAAGTTTCATTTGTCGGGGAGAGTCAATGAGTCAAAGTTAGGTTTAGGGAGACAAGTAACAAAATTTAGACAATTACAAGGCAACCTATGCTAAGGCACCAAATTGCACATAAATAAAGTATAGCATTATGTAGCATGTAACAATATATATATTTCTAAGAATATAAATATTATCCTATGAGGTTCATGCATAAGCTATAGTCTAGGTCACCATTCCTAATAACCTAAATCCCTATAGTTATGGGCTCTGATACCAATCTGTCACACCCCAACCTTGACGGCGGAATCGTCGAGATGTGAGGGTTAAGATTGTTCACAGCCACATAACGCTATATTTAAGTGTAATTATTAAATTATAAGTTTCAAAAGTCATTACAAACATAAGTCTCAAAACATGAAATAATCCCAAACAAAACAAAACGTTGCATAACATTTATTTATTTAACTAGGTCCAAGTCCTAGTTTTATTTCCAAGCTTCAAAAGTCCACTTTAAACTTGGGGATTTCCTGAAACATGATAAAATAAGAGTCAACTAAAAATAGTTGGTGAGTTTCCAAGGTTTTCATACATAATAAGAAAAAGGTTACGAGTAGCAATTCATGTCATAGGTTATAAGCTAGTAAGGTTATAGAACACATAACGTTACAATCAACCTCGACTTGATTACAAGTATAAAAGATTGGCTAAGTGTATTTGGTTCCCTAGTGCACAAGCATACGGCTCCTAGGAGTCGGCAATACATCGACTTTAGCACCAAATAGGCTTGTCAGGCCCAAAGATCTAAGACGTCGCCAGGCTAGCAATAGTTAATGATTGTAAACAAAACTATGTATCTCATATAACACTTACAATACACAAATAACCATGACATAATAATAAGATGAATTGCATGTGCTTACAAGTCTCAAACGTTATAAGTGTACAATGTATAGATAATCATGTTTCACCCCAAAGTAGTGTGAAATAAAATAAAATGGGGCAAGGAAAACTCACGTGATAATATGTATATAATGGAGATTATTTAAGAATAGCAAACGTCGTTCCAAGATAACCTCACAAGGCACCTAAACATATGTAATTACAAGATTTAAGTTTAATAATTGAATTTTGATTTAACGAGAGTTAAAATTTCGAGTGGAGTTTGGGGATCTTTGTAGTCGTCAAAAAAAATGTACAAAGAAATATACCATTTGTGTAAATTATTATATAAAAAAAAATAAAAAAAAAACATTAGCTCATCGTTAATAGCTAGTGAAGTTTAAATATAAACTTGAATAAATATTTGAAATAATCAAGATTTTAACGATAATAACTTAATAGTAATATTTGGATCAATATAATTTATTAATTTATCATTCAAAGTCCATTTTAATAGAAATTAACCAAGAACATCCTTTGTTAAAATTCTATATTATATAAAAAAATAAAAATTAATTAATTAAACTTTAGAAATTTATAGAAAATATTTGATGTCTTTGAAAAATTTAGAGTTTACAAAACCCTTTTTATATTTATTAAAAATTTTCTATAATTTATTTAAGGGCTGAAAAGCCTTAAAAAAATGTTTGAGGGTGCCCGGGTTCGAACCCGGGACCTCTAAGTGGTGATGAGAGTGTTTAACCAGTGAACCAAGGCATCCAGCCGCGGTAGATCTTGGTTTTAAAACATTAAAAACCCATATAAGCAAAACCCCCAATTTCATAAGAACCCTAGAATCGATTTGATTCCAATCGAACATCGAATTGATATTGATAATGAAATCAATCATAGGGCTTTGCTTGCCCATGTGAAATCGAGTATACATATGGTGTTAATTACCCGAATTGTTATTGAATTGGTGTTTGAACACCCGAAGAGACGTTGCGGACGTGGGAGTCTTGATGGATAGGCAAACCTCAACGATAATCAAATTAACTTGTGGGAAGCTACGAGAGTTGGTCTTGACTCAAGCCCTATGTCAATTTCAACAATTGAAGCTCGGAAGGTGATGAACCCGTTGCAGGTCTCGGTGTTTGTGGTGATCGAACTCAATGATTGTGTGTGTTTCAGGTGAAATTGACTGTTGTAATCTATTAGGAAAAGGTAGATGATTGTGTAGGTTCATTTAATCGGATTATTATTAGAGATTTAATGCCCGAACGGCTATGGAATTAAAGGTATTGGTTATACGATCGTTTAAGGTTTGTAACCGATGTTTTAACACAATTTAGTTCGTGATTAAGTTCGAATCGACTCCACGAACCGGTTAGGAGCGTTTTGGGGTTCATTTTTATGCGTTTTAATGGCTTTTGGTTGTTGCCGCGCCGCGCCGGAGCTTCGCCGGCCGGCGGCCGGAAAATCGGGGAGAGAGAAAAGAGTTTTGATTAATTACACATTTGGTCCCTCAACATTAAGTTTCTTTTTATTTTAAGCAGAAACTTCAATATAAAGTTTATAAATTGACATTAAGACCCCCTAATCTTTAACTACTTAAAGTATTAAACATTGTTAAATTTAATAACTATACCATTTATTTTTTATTATCATTAGTAACATTATTATAGTTATTATTATTCATTATTATTACAAATATTATTATTATGATTATAATTATTATTATTATTACTTTTTTTTTAATATTAACATTATTATTTTTATTTAATATTTATTTTAACCTAAAGACAATAATGAATAAGCACAAACAACACATGAGTTTCAAAATTAACAATAATACCCTTGTAAGAGTAACGAAGTTAACTTTTAGTTAAATGAAAATACGAGATGTTACATTTTACTCCAACGATCATTTACTAACTGAGAATTAACATCTTTACTTTTTTGATGACATGAACTATTTATATGACTAAAACACTAAACCAAATCAGGTCTGTCAATGTGAAACTTTTGCACCTTGAAACCCGTTAATCTCCACCTCCTAATATGAACCACTTGACTCGTTGGAGGTACATATCAGGTGATGATGAAGGATAGACACCCAAAAACAAATTTGATAGAGGCTGGGAGGAGGCAGAGTTGAAAATGGCTCAAAGCTGGGCTCATTTTATCAAAAAACTAACGAATGTTAACTTCTAGTTAACAAGAGAAGATTGGAAGAAAATGATCTCAAAGGTGGGAGTGTCTGTAAACATTTCCTAGGTTATGATTAATCTCCGCCAAACATTCGGATTATTAAATCCAATAATCCTAAAACTTTTAAAATAAAATAACCTACATCGCGATAAACAACGAATGAAATACAACTGATTAACCATGAAGTCTAAGCTTAGTACAACTTGTACTTAAAATCATTTCATTCGTCTGGGGAAATATAATTCGACGCGTCATATCTTCAAATTTAAACCTAGTGATAATGCGAAATTCTTTATGCCCAAACGTGAGTTTTGTTCGTTAATACAAAAGTTTATATCATTTTTATCACGTTCCGACCGATGGCGAAATCATCGTGGTGGACGAATGTGAAACGATTGTTCATAGCTCATGAAATTAAATAAGTTGAAATAATATTAAATGCCATTTTTCATTGAATAAAACTAGAAAATTAAATCATTACAATACAATAAAGATTTAAATAATAACATAAGATATTTATTTAACTAAGTCCAAGTCCTATATGAGCAAGAAGAATTTCTTCAAGTAGTAATCCTGAAACATGTTAAAAATAAAGGGTTAACCATGAAAGTTGGTGAGTTTTCATGGGTTAAACATGCATACATATATAAAAGATTACAAGTAGCAATTCATGTCAATTGTTATGAATTATATAAGTTTATAGAACACATATAGCTACAATCAAACCTTGACCAATATTAAGTTTGCAACTATATAACGATTAGCTAAGTGTACTTGGTTCCCATGATGAACAAGCATACATCATCAGGAGCTGACAATAACCTCAGCTTTAGCATCAAATAGGCTTGTCAGACCCATAGATCTATAACGTCTCAAATGACTTTTACCGATAAGTGTGGTCCTCGCCTCGATTACGGTATTCCTCTCCTCAGTAACCAAGGCTCTTGCTGACTTGGCGAGGAGGGGTCAAATCTCCTCGCATCAAAAGTTGCGCCACTCGTTGACTCAACGAGGAAGGGGTCAAATCCCCTCTCCTCGATGATAGTGATCTCGTTGAATAGGCGAGAGGGGGTCAAATCCTCTCGCCTAAATAGTTGTTTCTTGCTGACTAGGTGAGATTTTGTTCACATCCCTCGCCTCGCCGACTTGACGAGTAAAAGGTCAAATCCCTCGCTTAGTTTAACATGCCCCTCAGCTAAATATGTTGTTAAATTATTCAACACATGGGTGAGAAATGCCATGTGGGCAATAAAAAGTTTGCCAACATAGGCGAGGATTCATGTGGTTTCCTCGCCGAAAGCGAGGGCAAAAATCATTTAGTTATTTTCGTAATTTACAAAGTCAATGGTTAATTTGGTAAAATGTTTATTTCGGTAAATTCTTTAATAAATTTACATTATTTTCATTTCGCACCCTAAACATCAACAATATTACATTTCATGCAGATGTTGCCAACAACCAGGGTTTTCTTCTTCCTACACCATCTTCACTTTATCCACATTCAACCTCAATCTCCATGACCACACACTGTTATAACCTATAAGCAAGCATCAAATGCAAGCTCTCTGTTGGAGCCCTCGTTTCACCGTCGTCATCAACCGCTCATGCCGGAAAATCTCCACCGTCAGAGCATTTTCATCTGATTCTTCCAATCAATCTCGCGGTGGTCTCCCTCGGTTTTTCTTCGATGTCCTCCCTTCCTCTAAGGCAAATATATATACATCTCTCTTTTACACGCACAAATACACTCAGAGTCGCACACTGGTGAAATTGATTTGATAGTTTGTTTGTTTGATTGATTAGGGTTCTGCTGTTCGTGTGCAAGGGGATGAATTCTGGCATATGACTAAAGTTCTGAGGTTGAACGCAGATGACAGGTGTGTGTGCTTTTGCTTTACTTTTCGTTGATCGGACATGCTTGTGGTTTAAGCATTGCGGTATATTTATTTGCTTGTAAGCTAATCAGTGTTATCGTTGTCAGAAAGTTACATTCTTCTAGAACTTGTAGAGTTGTTGTTAAACTGCAAATGCTAGGGTAGATGAGGTATTGTTAAACTAATGGTTATGAAGCAGAATTAAGTGCTTAGGAAGCAAGATGGAGAAGGCCTTGTTGGCAAATAGAAAAAGTTTGAAAGAAAATATTGGAGATTTAGGTATCCTATTAAGTTATGGACTTATGGTTGTAGGATTTTTGTTACTGTGTAGGTGTTTGAGATCAGAACCAGTTTAATGGGGAGAAGAGAGAAAATAGATGACATGGATTTGTTGATTCAAGAAGAAACCAATTTTTAGATGCTTTTATATACAAAGTATGGAGAGGACATCTGTGTAAACTAAGAAGTCATATCCAAGTTTCCAACAGTAGTCAGAGTCATGGATGGTAACTAAAAATGTAAGCACGTATCGATACGTTAACTTCGGCTTGATCAAATACGCAACTGAGAGATTCTGGGACTCAGAGTCATTTTAGGGATTGTTTGTTTACCATTTCTTGAATGGTGAATCCTCTATATGTTGCTTGCTTGTTCCTATGCATTGATTCTAATACTCATATATGAAAACAAACAACAGAAGTAGAGAACAATTGTAAATATGGTAGGAGAGCAAGTGGTTTGGTCATTGGGGAACTCCATGTCCTTCAAATACCGTTGAATGCTGGTATTTCAATGATTTCCACCATAGTCGTCGTGACTTGTGAAAAAAATGTGGAACAGAAGCACTACGGGTTTTGACAGGTACACAAACTTCACTATGGAAACTAGAGATATCACACTCATAAATCAAAGTAGGAAACAATATTTTTAAGTAACCATAAGATGTGTGATTGATTCTTTTCTATTTCTTTGATTCATCTGCAAATATGTCATCAATATTCTGCAATTTACTTGAATACTTTGACTTCAAGTCCATTTAGGTGCTGTTTGTTTTTTCTGCGGGAAAATGTTTGCAGTCTGCGAACCACATCTGCAGACATCTGCAGCAGAAGAGGTGGACCAAACGTCTGCACTCTGCAAAAAAAGATTGTTTGTTTTTTAATATCTGCAAGATACTAAAATATTCTGTAATTAAACTAAACCTATTTTTAAAATTTTAAAAAATACTTTAACATTAATATTATATTAATATATAATATTAATATATTATATTAATGTATAATATATTTACATTAATATAATGTCTTTGAGGCAATTTGTTGAAC